>CM052652.1:146136077-146193863 GCA_028533165.1 Leontopithecus rosalia
ACGAAGACACGTGCACTGCTCTGTGACGACGTCTGCTGTCACGAAGACACGTGCACTGCTCCCTGACGACGTCTGCTGTCACGAAGACACGTGCACTGCTCCGTGACGACATCTGCTGTCACGAAGACACGTGCACTGCTCTGTGACGACGTCTGCAGTCACGAAGACACGTGGACTGCTCTGTGACGACGTCTGCAGTCACGAAGACACGTGGACTGCTCCTACCCATGCCTGAGACCCTAAATGGAAAGAAGCAAGCTAACTGTTGTGATGGGAAAAGGCAAAATGAAGTGGCTTCCCTCAGCAACCTTCACTATCAGAGTCTCTGAGGACAAAGGAAACACGTGTTTCCTGTGGGTTATGCACGAAGGAGCATCATCATCCTGGAGTCATCCCAGAAGCTGCCTGGGAGTCATCTGAAGAAGCAAAAAGACCACCGTTGAAAGGAGGTGGAGATACCACCAGATGCTTTTTGGCTGGAGAAGGAATTCATAACTGACCGTCTAAAGAGAGATGCTTTCATCAGCAATAAGGGAACCGAAGGTGGCAGATCCCTAGGGCAGTAGGAGAACCCATAACCGTTGCCCTTGGCAAGAATGATGAGCCCTAAATGCCTGAAAACCCAGAGAGTGCCGACCCCAGCTCCCTACGCTCTCCAGGAGCCCAGTAACAACGTTCCCACCCGTGCCCGCCTTTCCTCCTTGGTCCAGCTCCTCCCACCTACTCCCAGGTAGGTCACTCTCCCAGGCTGGGAACGGGGAATAATGGCAACTGTGAATGATGTATAAAGTATTGATTACTATCCTGGACTAGACATATTACTATTGACAAGAAAATGGCCAGAAAACACGAGACATGTGAATTTAAATCTATGGGCAAGAGGAAAATGAGTCCAAAGGGATCATTTTAAAAGGCAGTGGCACAAAGGAAGCTACTTTGAGATTACATCCTACAAGCTGTGCTGTTTCACTGTGTTGGCAATAGGCGGATAATAATGGCATCTAACTTCCTAAGAGGGAAGGAATAAACGACCTCATTATGAATAAATGAGCTAATGTGTGTAGAGCACTTAGGACAGCTGCTGGCAATCCTACCAGCAATTGATTGCCTCTCTGATTAGTGGCTTGATTTTATGAACGTTTTCAGTTTAGAGTTCAAAAATTGTTAAATTTATACATAAATATATATATTATATTAAAATTAATATAGGAATTTTGATAAAACAAGATTAGTACTATTTTTAGTCATTTAACTACAACTCACGTCACTAAACATTTTTCAAAAGCAAACTTTTTATGGTTACAAATATCCCATCCCACAATAGTACGATAATGTCTGAATCATTCGGCTGCTCCTGGGTTATTTGAAAGTCACTGCATTAAACACGGCTCAGCCTGTCGGCACTCTCCCTTTCAGGCCTTAAGTTCCTCTGCATCGCAGCAGGCCTCCATCATGTCAGGATTTTCGTCTTCTCCCAAACAGGAGACGTAGCTCTAGCATCTTCATTTGTTTCTCACACAATGAACAAACACTATCTTGTTCACCAGCTTCTTTTAAAATTCTGTCCATCCTTCAAGCCAAGTTTAAATGCCATGACTTACAGGAAGCCTTCCCTGATTTTCTTCTCTTCCTTTACCTGCCTCCAAGTGAAAATATTTGTCATCTGCCTCGGTAGAGTTTGACACTTTCTGTGGCACTATTTATTCTTGTTTTTCTGTCTTAGTTACTGAATTTGTGTCTTATCTCCATATCTAAATAATAAGCAGCTTGAGGGCAGAAAATGTTCCTTTTTCATTATGACCTTTATTCACCAACATTTGAGCATATATACCACATGTCATCTACTGTGCAGAGTAATGAGCAGACTAAATAAACAAGACACAAGCTCTACCACTAAGCATAGTCATATTTAGTATAAAAAACAGGTACTATAGTAGGTTATATTATTTTTTCTAAATACACATTCTCTAGTCTGTGAAAAGATCGTATCTACTGACATGATCCATTGATTCAATAGACTTGGCCCGTTGACTTGCTTGGTGGTCCAGGTAGCCTCTGTAGCATAACAAAAAGCTCTACGTCTTAGTGACTGAAAACAGCAATGGTGTGGTGGCTCATGATTCCATCGGTGGGTAACCTAACATAGGCTCCACTGTGTGGTTCTTCTGCTGATCCTGCCTGGACTAATATTGGGCTCACTCCTGTGACTGCAGTCAGCTGGGGCTCTACGAAGCGGGATGGTCTTTAATTCCTCACTTACATGACAGGAAGCCAATAGGCAAAGCTGTCTTTGGGTGGGACTCTCCAGCTGGCTTGCTTGGACTTATCTGCAGAGTGCTCAAAGGGCTTCAAGAGCAACAAAAAGAAGCACTTTTCTGTTTCTCCGTATCTCTCTTTCTCTCTTTGTTTCCAGATGAAGTCTTGCTTTGTCACCCAGGCTGGAGTGCAGTGGTGGTGCTAACTTGACTCACTGCAACGTCCGCCTCCTGGGTTCAAGTAATTCTCCTGGCTCAGACTCCCAAGTAGCTGGGATTACAGGCAGGCACCAGGACACCCGGCTATTTTTTATATTTTTAGTAGAAACAGGGTTTCACTATGTTGGCCAGGCTGGTCTCAAACTCCTGGCCTCAAGTCATCTTCCCACTTTGGCCTCCCAAAGTACTGAAACTGCAGGCATGAGCCACTGCGCCCAGCCAGACAAGCACTTTTGAAACCTCTGTTTATATCATTAAAATAATAGAGAAGCTTTGCTATTCATCAGTGGAAGCAGAACATTTATGGCATTAAAAGAGGTCATCATGTGCCAATTCAAACTGAAATCATAAGGGAACAGAAACTATGAGACTGAAAAAAATATAGAAAGAATAAACAAATGGAATAAACAAATATAGAAAGAATAAACAAACCGATAAGAGGAAAAACAGAGGAGAGATAAAGAAAGGAGCAGGGATTCCAAGAGTTCAAAAATCCCCATCAGCTTTCGATGTAATTCCAAGTTCAACTGTACTCTTATAATAAATTACAATACATTTCCTCATTCCTAATTCACTTGAATGAGTCTCTGTTTCTCAGGACCAAAAAGACTTGCTATAACGAAGTTAGTGCCAGGAGGGATTGCATGGAACCAGACACTTAAGACGTGCAGGGTGCTTGGAACGGTAATCAGGGTGGCAAGACAGTCTTTACAACCTGGGATCAAATGCTATCATTCCATTGTAAAGAGCAATGTAATAGTACATTAAGCTACTCCTTGTGGGTTACCTGGGACTCAGACTACCTCCACGGGTGAGGCTTTGGAGGTTTGCTTAGCCACGGAGCAGTTGAAAGGAGATAAGGTATCAGGCGGGGGCTCAAAACAGCCGTGAACCATTTCCAGCGGCTGAAGAATAAGTTCTGTATCTGGGTCGTGCAGCTGAACGCAGACCTTTGGGAACACAAGGTGACCCTACTAAGTAATGACTTTTATGCTTAGAACTGACACAATAAGTCCCTGGAAAAGCAAGTCTAAAAATGGCCATATGCATTGCTGAATTGCAGCATGGGCAACATTCCCAATGTTAATATTTTCTATGAACCAGGTTAAGTGTCTGATTGATAAAGACTGAGACTGTGCTAATAAACATGGGGTATCTGGAAGATATTCAAAGATTTGGAGATCCCTACACTCTAGACTCCCATTTTATCTGCCCCACTGCCATCCTCATAGAAGCTACTCTGTCTTCATTAACAATGTGCCAGCCGGGTGCGGTGGCTCACGCCTGTAATCTCAGCACTTTAGGAGGCCAAGGCAGGTGGATCACTTGAGGTCAGGAGTTCAAGACCAGCATGACCAACATGGTGAAGCCCTGCCTCTACTGAAAATACGAAAATGAGCCAGGTGTGGTGGCAGGTGCCTGTAGTCCCAGCTACTTGAGAGGCTGAGGCAGGAGTACCACTTGAACCCAGGAGGCGGAGGTAACAGACCAAGACTCCGTCTCAAAAAAAAAAAGTGCCATGGATAATGTTGATGCTTCTCCTAGGTTCCCTGGGGTCACTTTCCACTCTTTTTGTGGTCCTTGGTTTTGATACACTTTTCCTTACAAGAGCCAGCCTCTTGCTTAGAGAACTGCCCTGTGCTGCTGGAGCCCACCCTTGTCACCTTCTTCATGACTTTGCCTGACAGTGCCATGCTTGATTTTGTCACCATCTTTGCAGAATACTCATAGTTGTGGCCTGGCTTACAGGACAGAACCAGTGTTCAGGATCACAAAGCATTTGCTGGGCTCCTCAAAATTTTAGGAAAGAAAAAGGCTGGGCATGGTGGCTCACGCCTGTAATCCCAGCACTTTGGGAGGCCAAGGCGGGCAGATCACAAGGTCAGGAGATCAAGACCATCTTGTCTAACATGGTGAAACCCCATCTCTCCTGAAAATACAAAAAAAAATTAGCCGGGGGAGGGGGTGGCAGGTGCCTGTAGTCCCAGCTACTTGGGAGGCTGAGGCAGGAGAATCACTTGAACCTGGGAGGCGGAGAATGCAGTGAGCTGAGATTGCGCCACCGCACTCCAGCATGGGTGACAGAGTGAGACTCCATCTCAAAAAAACAGAAAAAAAGAAAAGAAAAAGAACAAATGAGAGGTGGAGAAAATTTTGTACATACCTAAAATGTTTTAAAACTTTCTCTTGACCAGGCAGTGATAGCTCGCATCTGTAATCCCAGCACTTTGGGAGGCCAAGGCGGGTGGATCATTTGAGCTCAGAAGTTTGAGACCAGCCTGGCCAACCTGGTGAAAACCCATCTCCAGTAAAAATATAAAAATTAGCTGGGCATAGGGGCCCGCACTTGTAATCCTAGTTACTTAGGAAACTGAGGCAGGAGAATCTGTTGGACCCTGGAGGAGGAAGTTACAGTGAGCCAAGATGGTGTCACTGTACTGCAGCCTGGCCCACAGAGTGAGATTCTGTCTTAAAAACAAAACAAAATGACAACAACAAAAAAAACACACAACAAAAATCGTTCCTCTTAGTAAATCTGCTTTCGTTTATCTTTGAGAAAAAGAATTGCTGTTTGGAATATCAGAAAATCACTCAGAATTATCTCCACACCAATTCAAATGAGAGTCACATCTGGGAAGCTCCTATGCCTTGTCCTTTGGGAACAAGAACAAGAATGTAAATGTGCCGTGTTAAGGAGTTAAGGACACCACCAGCACAAAAAGAGGAGAGATTATAATTTTTTAAACAAAATTCTCTTTCATTTGGAACGGGACTAATTCATGAATCCCATTGCAATTAAGATGAGTGAGCACAGGCTTAAACCAGCAAGTTCTCCAAGAAGAGTCTTTCTTGGTGAAATTGCTTTGTAGACTGAGGGGCTGAGACCCCCCACATTACAATATGACTTTTCCCAGCATTTTGTCTTTTTATTATCAACAGTAAACATGCATCGAGCACCTGTTAGGTGTGTCTCGCTGAATTGCATGCTGGACATGTTTTAAGTCGGTTTAAGGAGGATTTTACCTGTAAGTGGTTTTCAAGGCCATTGAAAGAAAGATAGTTTAGTTACATAGGAGGTTCAGATCTAGAGGACAAAAGGACACAGGCAGAGCAATATGTGCAGCAATACCCTTGACGCCGCCATGAGGGGCTTTGCTCTGCACAGGAGTAGGGGAGGTGAGTGTCCCAGGCAGCTGTGGACACCAGTCCACAAGCGCTTCTCATGCCTGTGGCCCCAAGGTAAGTAGTTATCCTTTGTAAAGGAGCATGATTTACACTCATCCTATGGAGGTAAAGACCAACTCCCAAGGTTTGAGGGTTGCTCTTAGGCGTATTAGTCTGTTCTCACACTGCTATGAAGAAATACTTGAGACTGGGCAATTTGCAAAGAGGCTTAATTAACCCACAGTTCTGCATGGCTGGGGAGGCCTCAGGATACTTACAATAAAGGAGAAGGCACCTTTTCACAGGGTGGCAGGAGAGAGAATGAGTGTAAGCAGAGGAAATGCCAGATGCTTATAAAACCTCAGATCTCATGAGAACTCACTCACTGTCAAGAGACCAGCATGGGAGAAACCTCCCTCATGATCCAACCACTTCCCAATGGGTGCCTCCCATGACACGTGGGGATTACCGGAACTATAATTCAAGATTTGGGTGGGGACACAGCCTAACCATGTCAGCCAGTTTGGGTTGATTTAAACAATTAGCAGGGAAGACAGCGGATTAAAAAATGGGTTTGGGGGAAATTAGTGAGCTCAGCTTAGGACCATTTCTAGGCTTCCAGGATCCCAGGCAGGATCAAGTGTCCCTCTTTTCCCACTCCACTTCCTCACTCCCCTACCAGTGCTGCTTGGCATTGCTTCTGAATATATGACTTGCATTCTAGTCTCGGTCTTAGGGTCAGCTTCTGGAGGATCCCGACCTAAATTTACAATGTACATTCCTGAGAAAAAAAAGGAAGGGGGTAGATAGAAGAATCTAACAGCTTGGGATGTCCTACAAATAAGACTTAAAATCTCAGGCTGGCTTGCTTATTAGGATAATCAGTCTTACATGAGATGGTGATTGGTTTCCAAAAACAGTCATATGCAGATAATTCCCTTTCAAACTGTAGGGTCACAATTTTTTTTTTTGAGACAGAGTCTCAGTCTGTGGCCCAGGCTGGAGTGCAGTGGTGCAATCTCGGCTCACTGCAACCTCCACGTCCTGGGTTCAAGCAATTCTCCCGCCTCAGCTTCCCAAGTAGCTGAGACTACAGGTACCCACCATCACGCACAACTAATTTTTGTATTTTTAGTAGAGACGGGGCTTCACTATGTTGGCCAGGCTGATCTCGGACTCCTGACCTTGTGATCTGCCCACCTCAGCCTCCCAAAGTGCTGGGATTACAGGCATGAGACACCGTGCCCGGCCCACATGTCTTTATTACCATACTAATAGGTAATAAAGACTACAGGGAGTAAGGTGGACCCCACACAAGGCCCTTAACTGCTATGATTCAGTATTCTTATCTGTACAGTGGCAGCAACAATAGTAACCACCTCATGGGTTGTATAAATATTAAGTGTTCTAATACCTTTAAAACAGTGTCTGTAGCAAACGTACAACAAATACCATTTGCTTTTATATCTAGGAAGTCTCCCCTTGGAAGCCTAGAAATGGTCCTAAGCTGAGCTCACTAATTTCCCCCAAACCCATTTTTTAATCCACTGTCTTCCCTGGAAGGATTAGCTGCTAATTGTTTAAATCAACCCAAACTGGCTGACACGGTTCGGCTGTGTCCCCACCCAAATCTTGAATTATAGTTCCGGTAAACCCCACGTGTCATGGGAGGCACCCATTGGGAAGTGGTTGGATCATGAGGGAGGTTTCTCCCATGCTGGTCTCTTGATAGTGAGTGAGTTCTCATGAGATCTGAGGTTTTATAAGCATCTGGCATTTCCTCTGTTTACACTCATTCTCTCTCCTGCCACCCTGTGAAGAGGTGCCTTCTCCCTTATTGTAAGTTTCCTGAGGCCTCCCCAGCCATGCAGAACTGTGGGTTAATTAAGCTTCTTCTCTTTGCAAATTGCCCAGTCTCAAGTATTTCTTCATAGCAGTGTGAGAACAGGCTAATATGCTGGTCTATGAAATAAAGGCTGAAACAAGAAGTCAGTTTTTGAATCAATCAATTCATGTGACTGAAATATCCTGGGAGGGCTCGTATTGGGCCAAGTAGGCCCAGTGGCTCAAGACCTCAATATCTTTCTCTCCATGCCCTGGCTCTGCTCTCTCCACATTCATTCATGGCAGAGTCACCCTTGTGAGCTGGCACTGACTGTGTGCTCTTTCCCATCTGGTGCTGGTGGGGTTTCTTCCACAGAAAACCAATACCTGGGCTTTGGCCTGATTGGATCAATTTAGTCCATCAGCTCATTCCCAGACCAATCATGATGGCCAAGAGGAGGGGATAGTGCTGACTGGTTTATGACAGAACCACCAAATCATCCTTAGCAGGATTACAGATGGACATGGGAATAAAAATAGGCATGCTGCCTGCAAGAGAAGAAGGAATTAATGCTGGTGGCCAAAGGCAGCAGAAGGCGTTGACCTCCCCTACCTTAGTTTCTGGCACGTCTTCTACCAGTTGCTCATTCTAGGAAGCTTAAGTCCTTCCTCTTTCTCTCTCTTCTTTCTTTCAATTTCCATGATCCTTTTATTAATTGTCCTCCTAAAAATCTTCTCAATGCAGCCACTTCCCTCCATTCCCATTGCTCAGGTCCTGATCACGCCCAGGCAAGCCTCCAAGAGCAGTTGGAAGACAGAAACCTAATCTGTTATTTTAACAGAGAGAAGTTCATATAAACAGTTGTTACTTTTGTAATTAAAATTGTTAAACACGAGCTCTAAGATGTCACAGAGGTAGCAACTTCAGAAAGCAGCTACCATTCTAAGGCTGGGGAGTAAAAAGGAAAAGGTTGGAACTACTGAAACTCAGAAGCATGGAGAGGGCACCATGGAGTTGAAGTTCAGATCCCTGAAGAGGAGCCCTGGGCAGCTTGGGCAGGTGTCTCCCAGCAGAAGAAATGAGGTTAGCGTGGCATGTGTTATAACAACAAATTGCAGCAGTGGACGGAACGGCTGCTGCAAGGTGAGGAAGCGAGGCTGGGAAGTTCTGTCAAGAACCAAAAGTAATCAGGAACAGGAAGCACCCAGAAGTGTGGCTGGGTGATGCTCATGTGAACAGGAGGTGAACTGAAGGGCACATGTCCCTTCTCATTTCAGCCTTGCAGCTCCCGCAAGCACCAGAGAAGCAGCTAGTAAAGCAGAAATGAGGCTTCAGCCCTAGTGATACAGGCAAACCCCCAAACTGGGGTCCTGTGCAGGAGGGTTCTTGGCTTCACTCAGGAAAGAATTCAAGAATAAGCCGACAGGGAAAGAAAGCAAGTTTATTAGTGCCACTGTGTTCAGCAAGACGGCTGCTCCATGGACGGTATGCAGCTATCCCATAGGCAGAGGGGCACACAGCAGCATGTGTGGGTTGCTGGCCAGCTCTATTTACACCCAGTATAAGATACTGTATACCTTAATTATATGCTAAATAAGAAGTGGGTTATTCACAAACTGTCTGGAAAAGGAGTGGAGAATTCTTGAAACTATTTAGGACAACTTCCAGGTTGTTGTCATGGCGTTTGTAAACTGTGATGGAGCAGATGACAGTGTCTTATGCAAATGCATTATAATTCCTAGTCCTAGCTGGTTTTGGCCGGTTTCTTTGTCGAATCCTGCTCAGATCAGCAGAATCATGAAAACAAGTCCTTCTGATCTCCTGCCTCACAAGGATCACACATAAGGATCACACCATATAGAGGAATGAGCTTGGAGCTCAGAGACAAGATCTTATTAACAGTCACTGGCTTCCTAAACAGCTCTCTGAATTCACTCCTCATTTTCCAATCTATCCTTTACCCCGACCGCCCCAACTCATACCCAAATGCATCGTGGCATCCAGGCTGGACCAGTGCAGATTGATAGTGGCTTCAACTGGGAAAAGTGTGGGGTGGAAAGAGGATTTAGGCATCTTGGAGTCCAGATTAGTGCACCCACGCTGAGAATGAAAGACGGTGCCCCCTCGTGGCCAGCACCCTATTGGGGCTGTGAGTGGAGAGTCAGACTTTCCAAGATGATTTTTGATGTTAAATTAGCTTTAACAATTTGAATGTTTTTGGCTTTGTAGAGATATTTTTATTTGAATTTGCAAAATCTTTAATAGTTCCATAAAAATTATAATCCTGGAAGATTAACATGCATTTGTACATAAACAACAGTTTTGTCTTAATACAAATAAGTTATTCCTGGTGGTTCACAAACTGTTTTTCCTTTAAGATGGGTCCATGCATTACTCAAATTGATGAAAAGGCAAATACCATCTAACTCTTGGACAGGAGGTATAAGTGGCACCAACCCGATGGTCTCCTAGCCTGTAAGACGGGGAAATGGCAGAACCACGAGTGTGTGAGTGCCAGAGGATACTGTTACATTTTTTGGATGTGTTGAGAGCTTGAGATGGTTGGCAAGCTTAACAGAGATGAGGAGGGGTAACTAGATGATGGGGCTAGATAGGTATTCGAGAAAGACAAGCAGAGAAGCATCTGATGCCGTTAAATATGACCCTTTGTGTTTAGAAATGTACCTGCTGATTAATCTGCCATCTGTATCTGCAAAGGCACCGATGTGCTCAGGGGACAGGGTGACTGGGGACCATTACAGAAGATGCTGTGGCATTTGAGTTGGGCCTCAGAAGACTGGAAAGGTCTTAAGAGACGAAGGACTAGGGTGAGAGCCTGCCAGGCTGGGAGAATGACACAAGCCAGGGCACGGAGGAAGCGGGGCCTGGATCCCGGGAGGAGTGGGAGATGACGTATGGAGGCTTCAGGGCACCAGGTTTTGCAGGGCTTGAATTCCAGGTGAAGGAGCTGGGATTTTATCCTGAAATAAAGGTGGAGAAGATCCGTGCTGTTTTCTGAAAGAGGGAGGGCAAAATCGAAATTTGTTATTACGGTTCTCGTTTTTCCATTGAGGAAGGGGACACCCAGAGTTGTGGGAGACACCCTAAGGTCACAGTGCGGTTTCACAGGTGTGGAGAAGCAGTGCCTACTCCTGCCTCCCGGTCTGCCAGGGCACATCACAGTTAACACCGTGTGCCTGGCTGGAATCGGGAGCCAAAGGCCTCATTTGCATGTCTCTCTGGCAGGCGAGGACTGCCCTGCCACCGGAGGGAATCCTCCACATTGCCCCTGACACTATGCCGGTGACAATTGGGACTGGAGGTGTTCCCAGGCCCTAGCTCATCTGGGAGACGTACACCCACGCAGCCGTCCTGGGGCTGCCATTAGCGCTTTATCTGGAAAGGCCAAGCAGCTCCTGCCCTGTAAATTATATCTCATTTCTTTAAAAAATGTGTGTGGATGGAGAAGGGTTAGAGGGATGCACGGGAGGAGGAAGGGAAGGGAGGCAGCAGGGAAGGGTAAGTAGATAAAATAAATGGGTTTGGTGCATGCCTTTTGACCATTTTGCTTTAGTCTATTGATTTGGATTTTTCCCCCTACCCTGGGAGTAATCAATTTTTCGGTGGATGGGCAGAATACAATAATTTCAAGCAAACTCTTCAAATGGGTTGTCATTAATTTGCCTTTTGCCGGTCCTCGTTCTCTCAGAGTAAGATGTGTTTAGCCTTCGCGGAACACCATTGGAGGTATCCCCTGGGGACTTGTGGGGGCTGATTGGCACAGGGCAGGGAATGCAGACGTGGGAGGGGCGAGGAGAGCTGGTGCGGACTAATGAAGGGACAGTGTTTGCTCATCTTTACAGAGTCACTTATTACTGCTAATTGGGAGGGACAGTTCAAATAAGCACAGAGGAGCTGTTGTCACAGGAGCGTGACATGGTTTTAAAGAGGCCTCCCCAGCTCCCTGAACTCTGCCGCAGGCGGGCTGGATGCCTGGGCTTTGCAGACTCCACAGAGTGGAGGCTTTGTCAGGGCGATCCATAGAAGTCAGCCGTCCTAAGAAACCTAGGTTTGGCAAATCATCGCAGGGAACCACAGACAGACACGCAGCTGCCTGGGACACTTAGAAAGTCAACAGCTGACGGAAGGGAAGGCCTCCGAGCTTGGCTGTAAATGGACTTGAAGATGTGATCGGAATTAATTTACACAACATAGTTAGAGGTTGTTTTCTTTAAACGGCCTAATTGGTTTTAAAGAGCATTCATTTGTATGAGTGTTAAAATATTCATAACCTGACATACATCTCCTAGGGTTTTGCTGCTTTCTCTTTTGGTTATTTCCTTTGTAAGAAGACATTAATTTCCTTTCCATTCTGTTAAATAGATGTGAGTGAATGGGCCATGTCCATCCTATGTTATAGCCAATATTTCCAAATTATTTGGTTACATTTGTGCCAACCGGTTAGTCATTAGTGGAAGCAATTAAAAAACACCTGGGGGCTGGGCATGCTGGCTCATGCCTGTAATCTCAGCACTTTAGGAGCCTGAGGAAGGAGGAACACTTGAAGTCAGGAGCTGAAACCAGACTGGGCAACATGACGAGACCTTCATCTCTAAAAAAAATAATAATTAGTCGAGCGTGGTGGCTCACACCTGCAGTCCCAGCACTTTGGGAGGCTGCAGTGGGAAGATTGCTTCAGCCCAGGGCTTCGAGGTTATAGTGAGTGATGACTGCCGCTGCACTCCAGTTTGGGCAACAGAGTGAGATCCCACTTCTGAAATAAATAAATATAAATAAAAATAAAGTAAAAACAAACAAACAAAAATCTAGATCTTCCTGGTGTCCACAAGGAAGGAATCGAAACTGCCCCAATTCATTCATTCAACAAAAGTGTTAAATGCTAAACTACTATAGGCACTAGGGACACAGCCATGAACAAGAGCCAGTCCCTGCTGCCATGAGTTCTCACTCCTATGGAAGGCAGGGGCACAGAGTGATCAAGTGATGAACAAGGTCGTTTCAGAAGAGGACAAAAATGCAGGATGTCCTCGTGCCACTGTTTTACTTGGCTTTCCAGACTCCTGTGTTTACTCTTGTGGAAAACAAGACAAATCAGTGCTCCCAAAAGGCAGGTAGTGGAGCCCAGATCTTTGAGGGAATCCTAGATAAGACCGGTTCAACTGCCTGGTTTTAGATACAGGAAATTTCTGATTCAAAATATAATCCTGCTCTGGGGAGGTATGTGTGACAGATTCTGGTGATTTAGTGTCAGTTGAGAACATTTGTCATAAGCCAAGCTTTTGATGCAAAGCCGCAGTTCATTTTCCTTTTTCTTTTTTTTTGAGGTGAAGTTTCACTCTCATTGCCAGGCTTGTTACCCATTGTGTAGTGGTGCCATCTTGGCTCGCCGCAACGTCCCCCTCCTGGGTTCCAGCGATTCTCCTGCGTCAGCCTCCTGAGTAGCTGGGACTAGAGTCGTGTACCACCACACCTGGCTAATTTTTGTATTTTTAGTAAAGACAGAGTTTCACCATGTTGGTCAGGCTGGTCTCGAGCTTCTGACCTCAGGTGATCCACCCACCCCGGCCTCCCATAGTGCTGGGATCACAGGTGTGGGCCACTGTGCTCGGCCTCTTTTCTTTCTATGACTCAGATTTTTAGCAAAAGCATTCTATTTAAAATACAAGTATAAAACCAAGGATCCAGTCTAATCATCCTCATGGACTTCAAGGTTCTGGGTTATATCCTGGGGCAGGAGATTATAGAAGGTTGAGATGAGGGTGAGAGAGAGGCTTAGGTTGGATGCTGGTTTCCTCCTTGGACGCTGGTTTCGTCCTTGGACGCTGGTTTCCCCCTTGGACGCTGGTTTCCCCCTTGGACGGTGGTTTCGTCCTTGGACGCTGGTTTCGTCCTTGGACGCTGGTTTCCCCCTTGGACGCTGGTTTCCCCCTTGGATGCTGGTTTCATCCTTGGACTCTGGTTTCCTCCTTGGACGCTGGTTTCACCCTTGGAGGCTGGTTTCGTCCTTGGACGCTGGTTTCCCCCTTGGACGCTGGTTTCCCCCTTGGACGCTGGTTTCCCCCTTGGACGCTGGTTTCATCCTTGGACGCTGGTTTCATCCTTGCTCTAACTTGGGTCACGGTTCTTGTGATTCTCATCTCAAAACACACACATACAATGTGGTGGCTCATGCCCGTAATGTCAGCGCTTTGGGAGGCCAAGAACAGAGGATCACTTGAAGCCAGGAGTTCAAGACCAACAGAGCAAGAACTTGTCTCTGCTAAAAATTTAAAAATGAGCTCATGTGGTGGCACACATCTACAGTTCCAGCTACTTAGGAGGCTGAGGCAAGATGATCACTTGAGCCTGGTGTTTGAGGTTGTAGGGCGCCATGATTGAGCCATTGCACTCCAGCCTGGGAAACAGAGTGAGACCCTGTTTCTAAAAAGAAAAAAAAATTAAAATACACACACAAACACATCAGCAGCAGCAGCATCACATACGCACATATCCAAATGGAAGATTGTAGGTGGTAACACCCTCAGAGAAAAAAAGTCATTTTTCTTCTCCTGAACATTGAAATTTACATTATCTATTTATGACACAGACAGATGGTATGAATCTGGGCTTCCACTTTGAAAGTATTTTGAAGAAAATGACAGACCTTCCCCAGTGAAGAGAGCAGCACTAAAAAAAAGAAACACTCATTTATGAAATTCATGTAAAGCCGTTCCTGCAAACTTTTGCATTTGTTTTGAGATTTAAACTGGAATGCTCCACTGTCAGATCAGACAGATGGGTAAGCATTCAGATGCTTTTCTAGAGAATGTAAGCCTTGGTACTTAATAAGAAATTAGTGGGGTTTCTCAGCATGGAAAATAGGAAACTATTTTCTGGGTGATACATTCCATTTTAGATTTCCTGTGATATGTTAAGAATGAATTTGTTGTTCATTGATACCTTCCAAGAGACCCCAACATAGGGCAAACAATGTCCCCTTCACTTCTGCATGAATGCATCCAGTTCTTTTCTTCACATCTGGAAGTCATTTATTTTGCCCTGAGACATCTGCAGAGGCTGTTGACATGCGATGGAGGCAGGGGAGCTGGCAAGCATGGCGAGTCCATGGACGCCATCATTCTTGGTGAGGCCTGGCTTTCAACGAGAGGACCTGTTTCCCAACTGGGAGATGAGTACAGGTTGACCAATTAAGAAACCAGTTGAATGGGCTTTAAAAAAAACATTTCTTAAAAATAAAGAATTTGTGTTGCCAAAATGAATCCTTCATTTGGAGACCTAAAAGGAACATGTCTGACTCAGCTCTCTGTGGGATTTCATCCTTAATGGGCATAAGCAGAAAATATCTCTTTGCAGGCAGAGAGGTATGTGTGTGTATGAACTGATGTTTAATGTTGAAATCTTGTTTTGAAATAGCTCCATGTGATGGTTGCTTTGACTCCTTTGTATTCTCATTGGTCAGAAGGTGTCCTTGGGAGTCTGCCATCAGCACACATCTAGAAGCACATATCAGAAGCACAGAGCTGGATGCTTTGGAAAGGTAAAGCGTGTCTGTTGATGTCGCCGGCTGGAATTTCTTCCTCTGCTTTCACTAAGAGTAGAGCATATGAAAATAGCCGGCATCTCTAAGTCACGGCTAAACTGCAGGGCTGTGCCATGTTGAGAATGAGCACTGTGCTCTGAATACAGGATGAGAGATGTATAAAGCCCCACTGACCTCCCCACCACCATCTCACTCCCTAGCCTGAAATGCCAGCCTTAGAGCTTTATTTTTATTCTGTTATTATAGATTCGGGGGGCACATGTGCAGGTTTGTTACATGGGTGTACTGTATACTGCTATGGTTTGGGCATCTAGTATCAAGAACTCAATCCCATTTACAATAGGCACACACACACAAAGAATACCTACGAATACTTCTAACCAAGAAGATGAAAGACCTCTGTAAGGAGAACTACAGAGAACACTGATGAAAGAAATTGCAGGTAACACAAGCAAATGGAAGGAAACATCCCATACTCATGGATAGGAAGAATCAATATCATGAAAATGACTACACTACCTAAAGCGGTCCACAGATGCAATGCAGTTTCTATCAAATCACCAATCTCATTTCTCACAGAGTTAGAAAAAATGGTTCTAAATTCGTACTGAACCAAAAAAGAACGCAAATAACCAAAGCAATTTTTGGCAAAGAGAAGAAATCCAAAGGCATCACCTTTCCTGAAAGCCAAAGGCATCACCTTTCCTGGAAGCCAAAGGCATCACCTTTCCTGGAAGCCAAAGGCATCACATTTCCTGAAAGCCAAAGGCATCACCTTTCCTGGAAGCCAAAGGCATCACCTTTCCTGACTTCAAACTGTACTATAAGGCTATGGTAACCACAGCAGCATGGTCCTTGTGAAAAAATAGACATATAGACCAAGGGAGCAGAGTAGAGAACACAATAATAAAGTCACAAACCTGCAACCAACTGATCTTTGACAGAGTTGACAAAAGTAGACAATGGAAAAAGGATACCCTACTCGATAAACGGTGCTGAGAAAACTGGTTAACTATATGGAGAAGATTGAAACTGGACCCGTCTCACCATTCACAAGAATTAACTCGGGATAGATTAAAGACTTAAATGTGAGACCTGAAACTGAAAATCCTGGAAGAAAATATAGGAAAAATTCTTTTGGTCCTTGCCTAGGCAAGATGTTGAGCATGAGAATGATATTTGGGGCTAGAGCTTGGGAAGATAACTCCAAAGACTGGTGTGGCTTATTACATAATTTTAACAAGGGCTTGGTCTGCTGAAGACTCAAGGAAGGGATTTAAATGGCTGAGGAAGAGGAACAAGGATGTCACATAGGATCACATAGGATTGTTCCCCAATCAAACTGAATCCTTCCAGGCTTTTACAGAGCACATTCAAGGGAAGAGGGCAAGGGGGAGCAGCCTGTTGGAATATCCAATGAGAATGCAGTGACCGTAGTGGGGTAGAGAGACGATTATGATGGACAGTGTCAAAAGGAAGCCACAGAGGAGAATTTCTCACTCTGGAGTCAAAGGGAGAGAGCGAGTTGGTCCACGTGGTGGACAGCATGCCACTGGTCTGAAGCTAATGTGATGAGGCAGTAGTTCATAGTTTAACAATGGAAATCTGGTGGTTTTTTTGAGGCAGAGTTTCACTCTTATTGCCCAGGCTGGAGTGCAATAATGCGAAGTTGGCTCACCGCAACCTCTGCCTCCCTGGTTCAAACAATTCTCCTGCCTCAGCCTCCTGAGTAGCTGGGATTACTGGCAAGCACCACCACGCCCAGCTAATTTTGTATTTTTAGTAGAGACAGGGTTTCTCCATGTTGGTCCGGCTGGTCTCAAACTCCCGACCTCAGGTGATCTGCCTGCCTCGGCCTCCCAAAGTGCTGGGATTGCAGGTGTGAGCCTCCGTGCCCAGCCCAGAAATCTTTTACTAGAAACCCAAGAGCTTCTTCCAGCCCCTACAGAGAAATCATTACTTAGGAATCAGAAACCAGAGCTATAGATATTGCCTACTAGGAAACAGGAGGTAGAGGAGAGAGGCACGCTGAAGATTTTGTCAGGTAACAGAAAGTTTCAGAGGCATAACTTGCAGTGTTTTCCTGCTCCAAAAGAGGAGATCAAAGTTGCCGTGCCATGATGTGGTCGAGCCTGGTGCCTCACGCCTGTAATCCTAGGCCAAGATGAGAGGATCACTTGAGGCCAGGAGTTTGAGATCAGTCTGGTCAACATAGTGAGACCCCATCTCTATTAAAAAAAAAAAGTTGCCACCATGATCTGAGCACATGGGGAGGGAAGAACAGCACAGGACCAAGAGAGGATGAGGCTGAGAGAGCACGCTTGCCTTCCATAAGCCACAGTGTGGAGGTGCGAGGAATTTGCTCAGGCATTCATTTAACCAGTATTTATTGAATGCCTGGGCTATGCCTGTTACTGATCTGTGCACCTGGGCTATATCCATGGACCAAACAGAAAAAGATCCCTGTCCCCATGGAGCTTACATCCCAGCAGAAAAGACAGACAGTACACAATAAGCAGAAATCAACAAAATGCATAGCCTCTTAGGGGATGGAATGAGAGACAAGTAGAGGGGTAGGGGATTCGAGTGGCTTGGGGGAGTTATTTAGCGGTGGGCCTCACCGAGCCAGGTGGCAGCCAAGCTGTGAAGGAGGTGAGGGAGAGAGGGCACAGGCAGTGTGGCCTCATGGCCCATCACAGCTATCCAGTAGTGCCCCTGTTCCCAGGAGACCGCCCATCCATGGCTGACTTCGGAATGAAACTTGTCTCTTTCCACAAGATTCTTTTCAGTCCCCCCAAACTCATCCATTGAAAGCCACCAGCTTCTGACAACCCAGCACATTCCCAGAGTGAAGGAATAGGATGGAGACTCTTTGAGATGGTGGCACAGAGTTCGAAAGCCTTGATGTGATCAAAGCAGATTGGGGCAGAAACAGGTTGGAAGCTTGCCCGCTGAGCTGGCACAGAGGTGGGACCCACAACCAACGCTGCTCCCTTCTGTTTCAGAATCTCACCCAAAACACAATCCCAAGTGAGCTTTTAGATACTGTTTTGTTTTATTTTATTTTATTTTATTCCTGATTGGGTTTATACTAGACAACTGACTGTCCCCAGGTATCAACCTACATCTATGACACCTTAATAGTTTTATTTTTCAGGCTTATTTCATTTTGACTATTGGGCCATTACACCTTTTAATGATTATACTACATGTTAGTATTTTTTTCTTGGCAGAAGTTGTATTGTAGTGCTATCTGTGAAATCACAAGTTCACTAGAAATAAAGTAGTGTAAATAAAACGAAAAATGAATGAGAATGATGAGATTTTTATATCCCCGATTTCTGAGGTTGCCTTGATTTAAAAATGCTATTTCCGACAACATTGCCACACACTAGAAATGGAAACTTCATCTTCCAGCCTGTCATTCACCCGCAGAAGCGGCCCGATAATCAGTTACTGACCAGGTGTGACCAGATGTCCTAACGTTTAGCTTTGTACATGCGATCATGGGAGAAGTGGGGTGTGTGTGTGTGTGTGTGTGTGTGTGTGTGTGTGTGAGATGTCTGTTTGTAGTTTGTCCTCTTTATGAGTCCTCAAGAATACTTGAGCCTCTCTACTTCTTTATTTGGAAACAATTGCAAAGGCTGAAGCCCCAAGGAGCTGAGATTTGGTTCTTGGAGTCAAGAAGCCCAGGGTCCTACAAGCCCTTGTCCTTTGCTAGTGGAATCTTTCCTTTTGGTATCGATATGGAACTTTCCTGAGCAACTGATGATGATACCTTCCGTATCCATCCAAAAGGCCAGTTTACTAGTCAGGAGTGTGGGCTGGGAGACTCCAGAGCTCAGAGTTACGTTTCTACATGAACTCCCACCCTACTTTTGACTTCTCCCATTTTTACAGTCATTGCACTTGTGGGGTACTTCGAACAACACGGAGAACACACAGACTGACTGATGTGGGTGTAATGGTGCTATAATGCCTTCTAGCATGAGGGAGTGTGGACAGTTTGAGCTTGGTTGAAAGGGAATCCATTTTGTCAAGGTTTATGTAAGTCCAAGCCCCTCCTCCCATTGCAATTGCCACTATGCCTACTCAGCTGCACCCGTCATGATGACAACCTGCCCCCATGGCAAGCAGTGGGAGTGAAGGTAGAAGAATGGGGAGATGCCTGCATCCCATCTTGCCTCCCGCCTTTCTGGCTCTCAGTGTCCTGTTCTGCATAGACCACTCGAAGGCCCTTGCAGGGTTCCAAGCGAATGCTCACTTCCCTCCTCATCTTGCCACCTTTCCTCACATCTGGCACCGACAGGTCTTACTGCACCATAAAATCTGCCTGTCTGTAGGGGGAAATGAAGACAAGATGGCTTGAGGTGAAAGGAAGTAACGTATATTAACCTGAGTAAATTTGGCTGCAGACATCACCACTTATGCAAGGGATGCCTCACAGCACCCACAGCACCCCGGACTCTGGCCAAAGGCCCCCACTGCTGTTCTCCTAGATGGGAGTACAATGCTCTGCTGCATCTCATCTCCCCAACTCCTCACAGTCTCCATTTCCTCAGGCATACATTTGGGGAAGCATTGTCTACATTACAGAACGATTGTCAGGATTAAATGAAAACGTCCGGGCGAAACCCTCACACGCCGCCCAGCACGTAGTCCGTGTAATAAATGGGAGTGGTGGGGATGACAGTGTATGACTGGAAGCCAATTCTGAATATTTTTCACAGTGTTGCTTAATTTACTCCAAGGAAGCATTTGCTGCACGCCTCTCTGTGATGTATGTGGGTGCCTATATGTCGGCGAAGGCTGTGCCAGGGAGGACAACACTGGACAGAGCCAGACAGCAGGGCACCGTGGTGAACTCTCCACCTCCTCACATGGGGCCATTACTCCCCCAGAGCCTTAATTTCCCATCTCCCCAACCCTCTCATCAGCCCTGCATGAAGAGATGAGAAAGGAAACTGATCTTTCCTGCTCAAAACCCTGAAAAGGCTGGGCAAGGTGGCCCATGCGTGTAATCCCAGCACTTTGGGAAGCCAAAGTGGGCCGATTACTTGCAATCAGAAGTTCAAGACCAGCCTGGCCAATATGGTGAAACCTCATCTCTACTAAAAATATAAAAATTGGCCAATCATGGTGCACGCCTGTAGTCCCAGCTACTTGGGAGGCTGAGGCAGGAGGGTTACTTGAACCCAGGAAGTGAAGCGGAGGTTGCAGTGAGCCAAGATCATGCTACTGTAGTCCAGCCTGGGTGTCGCAGCGAGACTCTGTCTCAAAAACAAAAACAACAAAAAACAAACCACGAAACACAATCTGCCATCATTGATGGAATAAACGTGACAACACAGGACAATGTGCAGTGAGGTCTCCAGGACACCACGCTTCCCTCATTCCATCTAAGCATATGACCGGTGGGGGGGGAGTATCAGACATCTCTTACCCCTGGAAATAGCCTTTTCCAGGCCTTCAAACTCAATTTCAACAAATATTTATTAAGTGCCCACTATGTGCGAGGCATTGTCAGACCAGTACTATCCAACAGAAGTTTCTGTGATGGGAATGCTCTGTGTCTGCGCTGTCTAGCAGCGAGCAATTGAAATGTGGTTGGTGTGATGGAGGAACTGAATTTTTAATTTTGTTTAATGTTGACTAATTTGAAATTAAATTTAAATGGCCACGTGTGACTAGTGATGACCGTATCTCCCAGTGTGGGACCAGACACCGAAGATTCAGCAGTGAAGCACAGCTACAACTCCTTGCTTTCTTGAGCTGTATATTCCATTAAAAGAAAGTGGGGAAAGACAGTAAGATAAGTAAGGATATTTATTTGTATACTTACTGGTGAGTCAGATAGTGAAAGTGCTGGAGGAAAAAAAGCAGAACAGCCAGAATCAAGTTAGGAAAGGTCAGACTTCTGAAAGGGGTGACATACTGAACGACGTTCATGCCCAGTGAATGTCGTGTAAAGGTGAACCTCTCAGACTTTCTTTTAGGTACTGCCGAAGCAAACTGTGGAGTCTAGTGCACACAGTTGTTGAATACATCCACACATCAGGTGTCTGATTTGAACAGTTGCTTTCATCCTTCTTAATTCTGTACTCAAAATGCGCCACTTCTCACTCGGTACAATAATCAGAAATAATGTGTATCTTAATGGAGCTTCTCCATTAAAAGGTTTTGGAAATAATATATAAAATGAATGGTTTACAAGAATAGTTTTAGACACTTGAAAACATAGCTAACCTAAAGACCTTCAATGCACCATGAATACATTCATTCCCCGACTAAAAATGAATCCCAAAATTGGTTTTGATTTTTATTTAAAATTCAAATGTCTGATGTCCTTAAATTGAACAAATGATATTTAAAAATATCTATATCAGCCTCCAACATCTGCAGATTGCGATTTGCATTTTGAAATTGGCTGCTTGAAATGAGCGGGGATGAGCGCTGTCGTTCTTCTTTTCCTCCCTCCGGTTATTTAATGAAATGCGAGAGGTCAACCCTTTGTCCTTAAATTAGTTCCCATAAAAATCTTTTTGTACTTTGCAGCTTGTTATGATGTCTTGAGGTTGAAGGAAACGTTGCCATTAATTATGTCTTTGTTGGGTATGGATATCTATTCAGAGTTAGTTGAACAGTTTCAAACAAAATTAGCATCGAGCCACACTCAGGCCAGCTTTGGGTTGGTTATCAAGAATATTTTTCTCTTTCTTTTCTCCTTTTCCTTTTTTCCTTTAAATTTTTTTTAAATAGCTGAGAGAATGCTCTTCGGCAAGTGTGTATTATCTAATATATTCAGCTTTCAGTTGCTACTTTTTTCCAGATGAAGATGAGCTTAATTGAGGTTGTCCTTTTAAGTTTGTAGGGCCCTTCAGCATCTCACACAAAAGCATCTAGAGGCTTTTCATTTGTCTTGAGTATGTTTCAGATGTACAAATATTATTTACTTTAAACTTCAAATCAAAAGGTGCACTGTAACTGCTTTAAATAAAACATTAGTCAAGACTGAAATATATATAAATTCAAAGCAAGACTTTTTTTCATTATCAAATCATTTATGTGAAGGGAGCGCAGTTAAATTTTAGGATACACGTTGGAGGAGCTGTTTAGCAACACGCTTCAAGCAAGCAAGCACTTCATAAAGGAATTCGTTCCCAGTCCTCCGAAGATAAATATTACAAACCCACTCTACAGCTAAGCTGGGAAGTCAGTTTCTGTTGCAGACTCTCTTAAATGTTTGCATGAACAAGATGGGGGTAAAATTGATTTTGAAGAAGTGAAGCTCATCAGTGAAAAATACCAGGGTGCTCGTCTAGGGGGGCATTTTGAAAAAATGAAGAAAAACATTCAGCTGCAGGCTCAGCTCTATATAAACCTGTTTGTAGTATGAGGGTCGTGAGGGCTGATGGATGGGAATTCAGCCCTGGGAGAAAAAACCCTTTTCTGTGAGCATTTAAATCAATCATTGGGAATTATAGCCCATTCTAGGGAACACGGCAGGAACTGTGAAAAACAGAATAAGATCTCCTTTTGTTTTTTAATAATAATAAATATAAGCCCCAAGTACTATGCAACAAAGTCGGTTATCGGTTTAGGAATAAAATTCGCAAACAACCCGGTGAAAGAGAAGTATTCCCTGTTGTAGCAAAAACAATGGGTATGATCCTTTTTTTTCTCTCAGTAAAGATCCTGGTTAATGTCTTAAAAATATTTTGTAGTGATTTTTATTTTCGTTCCTTTTTCCTCCAGCTCCTTTCCTGAAATGGAACCAGAGTGTCCCTCGTTGTGAAGCATTCCAGGGAAAGAGGCGCTAACCTTGCATCGCTTTTAAGTATAATATACATTTTTCATTTTAAATGGGAGCTCATAATGACATTGTGTGGAAGGGATTCCAGGCCTCTGTGATTATCACCATGTCTCCTTGAGCTGCGCCTCTGGAAAAAAATGTGAAGGAGGTAGCCCTCTGGAATGAATAAATCCTGCCGCCTGCCTGTAATTATTTATTAAAATAGATTAAAGAAATAGGCTAAAAAGGAACCCGCCACCCATGTTAGAGATAGCATAATAAGAGTACATAGAAAGGGAAAATTAACACCAGGGAGGAAAGAATGGTAGGTATGTGCTTGAAAGAATACAGCCATGCCTGCATTGTTGGCTCACACGCAGACACACGCCTGGGTTTTTCATTTCGCAGGGTGGGCTGTGCTGATGAGAACGTGGGTTACTAACACCGATGTATGTGTCTCTAATTAACATTAGAATTGAGTGGTAAACATAACCAGGAGAGAATTCAAGAGAGAAATGGGCTAAAAGAGAAGCCGATGTGTAGAGGGGAGGGAGGAGAGACGGGTTGGAGAGAAGAAATCGGTCCGCCCTTGTTCAGATGGGTTTAATTTTGTCACTTGAGTCAAAACTGGAAACCTGTTTTCTAGTACAATTACTTCTGTGTTTAGTGGGTGCTGTCCTTGCAGGCTCCTTTCATTGCAGGAGAATTTTATAAACAGCACACCATCATCAAACCATCTTGGGGTCAACTTTCCACTTGTGCCTTTAGCTCTTACGCAAGTACTTTTATAGTGTCTTCTAATATACAGGATTTATCTTCGGTTCTGAGAAGAGCTTTTAAACTTAATCCCTCGCTGGAGTACTAATTTGTTTCTTCATCCTTAAACCAGTACTTTCGGTTAACTTTCCTCAGATGTGGTGGATTTCTTTAGTATGGCCACTCGAGAAACGTAGGTTTGAGCTAATTTTTTTGTTTTGTGGCTGTTTCTGCTTGTGACTGCTGGGAGAACAACAGGGTGGGGAGATTTTGATGACGGTTGCTGATATTATTCATGTAGTTCTGTTTTTTAAAATTCAAAATGCATAACTGGAAATGGTATTTGTGGACGGTTGCCTTAACGATATTTCAAATCATATTTGCCTAAAGAAAATAAAAACAACTCCCTATTTTTAAAAAAGGAATGCCAGAACTTATTTTTGCTTTTTTATTCTGGCTTTTCCCATGACATTGGAGTGGAATAATATGCTATGATGTTTATGTATGAAAAACAGAATACACTTGCATATGTTATAAGGAAGAAAGCTGCTTCTAGGAAAATGAACTTTTTTTTTCTTTTTTTGTGTTTTAAGAAGTGATTCATCAGAGTAACAAAGTGTCTCATTGGGGAAGCCGCGTTATCTATAAAAGCAATCAGCGTTTGACTTCCTTTCATACTTCTAAGGCTAGTACAACAAAATGGTGCAGAGGCAAAAATGCACTCAAATCCTTTTAAACATATGAACACTTGCGAATTTTATCGGAGCTCCTATGCAACCACTTTATTTAACCAACTAAATGAAGCACGTACTTTTAAAAAATATTTAATGCTCAGCACCAAAAATTGAATCCAAAGAAAATGTGTATTTCCTGTGTAATATCTGCCTTGCCTCCTTAATTCATTAGAAAAAATTATACAGACCTATCCAGAGAAATGCTATGGGTTTTTTTTTTCTAATAGATGTTTGTGTAGAGAGGAATGGAACCATCTTCACATGTCAGTGGAAAGCGGAGATCTTCAGTGTCGGAGTTCAGAAAATGAAGAAAACTTATAAAAATGTACAGCTGGGACGTCATTCCAGTGGATCTCCCTCCCCACGAAGTTATTACTGTGTGAACAATGTTCATTAGCTCTACCAATATTGTACTTCTGTTTATCTGCCATTACCATCTTAGCAAAGTAAATCACTCCTGTTCTTCCCCATCGCATCTCTCCCCCCGCCCTCTGAAAACCAACGTTTGTTACCCATAAATGGGGGGACGCTCAGTGATAAGTATAATAGCTTAAATTGAATTTTCCTTCGAATGATTTAGTGAATACTAGAACACATTTTTACTTTGTTGTTTAGACTCAAGAAGGCATAAAATCTCCGCCATCTATTTATCATGTAGTTATTTTAATGTAAACATGTGTCCGTTCAGATGAAGTGTTTTCATTATTAAGCTAATTCCGACGTGTCTCAGATAGACCATGAGAAGCGGAGCTCTGGCTGATGGGGAACCGAAACCTGCCTCTGCTCAGCCTGCTGTCAGAAACGTCTTCATTAGTTTTTTGTCATTCACCGGTGGCAAATGCTGTATAAATGGAATGACGATCAGGCCCGCCTTGATAACTTGTCTTATCTCATTAGTTTTCACATCAAAGTTAATCAGCAATGTGAATTGTAATTGCTAGAGGAGACAATGCCTAGATCGCTGGTTGCTTCTTTTCGCCCCCCCTCTATGGCATCTTGAAACATCAGCAGGCTGGCTGGAGCAGATAGGCTGGGAAGGAAAATGATGTGGAAGGCATAATAAGCGAGCTGCTCAGAATTAATGAGCTAACCCAATAAGAAAAGAATGGCCAATCAATGTGAGTTGGGCAAATATAATTTAGAAATAATTGCTTGATTGGTTGCCTATAGTAGACTGATTTGACCACACACAAGGATTAAGAATTAAGATGTCAAGGCAAAAAAATAATTTGGCAACTGAGGGCATGTAATTTTTTGTGTCCTTCCCTTTATGATTGAAAGAGATGGGTGTTTGATATGCTGTTCGCCAGAATGAAAACATTAGACACCCTCTTGTTCTCTTTCTGTTCCTCTCACAATGCAGGCCCATTCAGAACACAATTGTGATACTCCTGGACAGGACATGAAAAAGGTATGGATTAAGAGAGAGAGAGAGAGAGAGAGAGAGAGAGAGTGTGTGTTTCCACTTATCACAGTTATGCCCAAAGGATGAATGGGTTGGCACATAAGGTGTTTGCATCTACGCTGAGCTGCAACATCATTGGGAGGCATGGCAAAGTGAAAGATGTGGATATTTGCAAAATATGCCAATTGTCTCTTCTCAGCCGAAGAGTTCTGCTCACATCCTACATGTTCCTAATGCAATTTTCCCCACAGCTATTCCCCAATTAGTAGAGGGCCCTTGCTATATTCTTCTGTCTAAACTATTGGGAAGGTTCAGCCAGAAGGTAAATTTGCTTTGATCTACATTACACCTAATTGAGTCACCAGCAATGTCTCTATCCCAACATCAAGAAATGTGAAAATGTTAGATTATTTCACTGGGGATTAAACCTAATTTTCGCGTGTTCTGCATTAACCTATTAGGCTGGCTAATCTGCATTGCTAATGTGACTGAGGCAGCTGTCACAGCTAAAGAAAAACATGATCATGCAATCCTTGAATGAATGATTCCCGGCCTGATTAGTCTTAGTGAAGTTAGCTGAGCCCTGGTGATAAGGAAGGAAAATTCCCAGGTTGCCAATAGCTTTGAAAATTATCAGACTGTAGGCAAAAATATACCTCATGATTCACAGGCTTCGGTCCAAATACCGAGTTGAGTGACATTATTTAAGACTGACTAAGGCTAACTCGAATTCTCACTCGCATAAATGTTTGTGTTTATTTTAAGGGACTAATGTGATGGATGCAGATTTAAATGCTAATAGACGCCAGCCAGACACACAAAACCCCAGGCGTTGTTACCCTGTTGGTCTTTTATTAACATAGATTAAATTGTAATATTTTCTAGATAAATTGGCAAAATCAGAAAGATGCATTGCCCCCCAGAATGCTGGATGAGGACGACTTTTGCAAGACTTCTGGTTTTCCTGGAGATGTGTGGATCGCAGTAGGGGAAGTTTACATTTCTGCTACTCTCCTTCGTTATCAGTTTTAAAAAAAAGAAAAGAAAAATAGGGGGAAATGTGTTTATAAGGAGGAAAATAGATTTCTGCAGCTCATCGGCCAGAATCACTTTCTCTGCTTGTCCACTTAATTGCGAGGACTCGGCATGGATTTCTCCCCATCCCTGTGCTTTGCCTGGGGAAGGCTTTGCTGCAGCTTCAAGCCTTTGCATGCTCCTCTCCATTTGATGTCAACAGCAAGACAGCCACCATGATGGGTACCCTTCAGATGTGGAGAGTGTTCAAGGGAGTTCGGTGGCTGCAAATAGAGCTGGGAGTCCATTTAATCCGATTAGCAGTTCCACAAAATGGGCCTGCCCAGCCCACTGTGGACAGAAGCCTTTACTTTATTTGTTTCTATTAGCCAAGAATCAGTTATCAGAAAAGTGGAATTTTGCCCCATCAGATTGCCCAGACAATCAACAGAAAATAAATGAGGAAGGAGTCTAATGTGTCAATATTTGTCTTTTGGCCCTAATTGTCCACAGAGGGGACTTGCTGAGTGTGTGAGGTTGGCAGCCTGGGTTTATCTGTGTGCACTTGATGGTTTTTCCCACTGTGTAGGCACCGGAGCAGCTACATGAACAGTAATGCCACCTCAAAAGTCAACAGCACTGGCTGGAGAATAAAGGCATGTTAAAGGTCTAAGAACACTGGATTGGAGAGCCAAGGAGAACCCTTGATGGATGAGGAGGAAGGCAGAACCCAGCAAATGACAAGGCATTTGTGACCAGGTTTCAATGCCAGGGAGGTAGAACAGAAGCACTGAAGAGACGGGAGCTTCCTTTCCTGCCCTGGTGCCAGCCTGTCTTTCCCGTTTCCCAGGAAGCTCAGCTGACTACAAGCCTATGGAGTGCAGCTCTCCTCTTATTTCTGTTGCCTCTCACTAGTTGAGAAGTTTTAGTGTCTCAAATTGTTTTAGTCCCTCAAATTGCCTTTAAGTTTTCGTTAAATTGTCATTAATGATAACGTAGTAAAATGATTTAAGCTACAACATTTGAGTATTCACTACATACCAGATATTATTCTGGGCACCGAATATTTGATTCCCCCCCAAGCCCCATGCGATGCTGCTATCATAGGCCCATTTTACAGATGAGTCACTGAGGCCCCGAGAATAATTTGCCTAAATTCACTCAGGCACTGGCCGTAGAGCCACACCTTGAACCTAGGCAGTCCCGCAGGCTCTTCGTTACCACTGGATCCCAGAGTCCAGGGCCAGCAGGCCTAGAGAACCAGTGTCTCCCTAAATTTTGCACCCTAAGCACCCACCAGAGTCCCCTTCCCGGACACCTTCCTTCCTTTCTACTGATCTCTCCTTCACCCCTTGAAAAACTCAAGACATGGCCGGGTGCGGTGGCTCACACCTGTAATCACTGCACTTTGGGAGGCCAGGGCTGGTGGATCACCTGGGGTCAGGAGATGAAGACCAGCCTGGCTAACACGGTGAAACCCTATCTCTGCTAAAAATGCAAAAAAATAGCTGGGCGTGGTGGTGGGCATCTGGTAATCCCAGCTACTAGGGAGGCTGAGGCAGGAGAATTGCTTGAACCCGAGAGGTGGAGGTTGCAGTGAGCTGACATTGCACCACTGTACTCCAGCCTGGGCAACAAGAGCAAAACTCTGTCTCAAAAAAAAAGAAAGAAAGAAAAGAAAAGCTTAAATACAACAATGGCAGAAATGGTGCACAAGCCCGTCTCACACAGTCCCATTGACTGAGTGTTTTCAATAACACAGTCCCACTCCATTTTCACAGCATCTTTTCACAGAAGGTGGGACAAAAATTTTGATTATCCAGGCTTCCTTTAGGCCTCTGAGACCACAGTGACACTTGAGCCCCGAGTCAGCGAGATCACTGCCAAAGAGTCACGCTTCAGCAACTTATCTGGACCGTGGACAATGGCTGTGAACTGACCCTTTTCCCTTTGCTCAGCTGAAAGGCGCCCTCCCCTCTGGTTCCCTGAGATGAGCTGGGGCTCCCAATTCATTCGGAGAAGACAGCCAGCCGTTGGATCTAATCACGGAGCACAGCGCATGCTGGATAGGCCGTCGGCTCGGAGCCGTACTCTCTGGCCGGAGTGAGTTCTTCCATAACTCCGGCCCACTGCACAAAATTGACGGGCTCTTTTCTTTGCGGCTGGATCTGATAGCATTCCGGGAAGCCTTTGTACCGCTTATATCACAGGATCACTATACCTGTGTGGGAATGTTAACAAAACCATGGTTATGAAACACTGATGTTATCTTTCAGTAAATTAAATCTGCTTTCTCTGTGAATAGTGGAGTTAAGAAAGCTGAGACAAATTCTTTTTTCAAAAAATATGTCTTTGAATTCTACAATACTCACAGGTAAGTTATTTTCTTTCTAACAATTCAACTCGGCTCATTTCTCTCTAATAATGTGATGTGTCATCACAAAGCCAAACATCTTTATGACCTCCCGCAACAGCCTCTCAGGGACACAGGTGAAGGCCATTCCCATTTGCATGGTCCTCAATACCCACTGAATGCCCAGGAGGTGCCAGCGAGGTTTGACAAGCATATCAGTCTCCTATTGCTGCTGTATCCAATTACCACATGTTTAGTGGCTAAAAATGATTCAAATAAATTTTCTTACAGTTCTGGAGGTCAGAAGTTCAAAATGGGTCTTAAAGGGATCAGCTGGACTGGTTCATTCCGGAGGCTCTGGAAGGGTCCCTCCCTTGCCTCTCCCAGGGTTTAGAGGCTGCTGGTGTTCCTTGGCACCAGGCCACATCACTCCAACCTCTGCTTCTACTCTGCCTCTGTCCATGTCACCTTCTGCCACTCTGATGTCCCACCTCTCTCTCGTTAGGGTCCTTTTGATTATATCGAGCCCACCCAGGAAAACCAGGATAATCTCCCTATCTCAACATCCTTAACTTGATCCCATCTGAAAAGTCCCTTTGGCCATAGAAGGTAACGTGCATAGTTCCAGCAGGGCATGCGGGGAGGAGAGAGCGGGTTATTCAGCCTGCAACATGCAATCGATCCTAAGAAGAGAGGCAGAGTGCTTGTCATTCATTTGTTCATTCATTCATTCATCCAGCTGCAAATATGAGTTTGTGAGCACCATGTTCGGCCCCAGGATTGCAGCCGAGAACAGGACAGTCTTCATGCTGTGAAGCATGAGATCCAGAGAGTGGGTGGCAGAGATCAGATGACAGGGAACCCATCCAGCCTGGGATGGGCACTTGTGTCCGGAAAGTCAGCCCTGAGAAAGTGACATTTATGCCGGGCCTGAGGGAAGGGTAGGACTTTGCCAGAGGAAGAGGTTAGGGAAAGGTGAAAAAGCCACAAAGACAAAATGACTATCCAGGCTTCAAGTAATTGTCTAGAGGGGAAGCATTTAACTGCAGTGACAATGACTTTTACTGTCTACTACGGTCAAAGCTGAGAGCCCTCTTATAAGTGAGCATTCATGTTTCTGTTGTTTCTTGAAAGGGCAAAGGATCCCGGGGGCAAGAGGACGGTAGGGCAAGTCCGCAGAAGCTTCCTTCGTCTTCTACCTTTTTTTTGTTTATTTGTGTTTTTAGACACAAGGTCTCGCTCTATCATCCAGGCTGGAGTGCAATGGTGCAATCATAGCTCAATGTAACCTCGCACTCCCGGGCTTAAGCAATCTTCCCACCTCAGTCTCTTGAGTAGCTGGGATTGCAGGCATGCACCACCATATGTGACTTACTTTTTAAATTTTTTGTAGAGAGGAGTGTCTCACTATATTGCCCAGGCTGGTCCTGAACTCCCGACCTCAAGCAATCCTCTTGCCTCAGTCTCCCAAAGCATTGGGATTACAGGCGTGAGCCAACACACCTGGCCTTCCCTCACTTCTGACTGGACTTGTGGGCTGCATAGCTTCCATGACCAAAAGGTCCTATACTAAGAATATTTACACAGCCTCTGGAAAGCTGCTGCAAGATTCTTGTTAATTACAAAGGGAAAAATAGTTAATTCAAGTGAAGGAGCATGGAGCGCATTACCTTAGTCAGGTATCAGAGCTAACATCACCAGTCATGGGACAACTTGACATCATGCACCTCTTAACAGGATGTGCTGAGAGGGATTCCACAGCAGCCTTCCTGGGGTCTTCCTGCCCCATGTGTATCTCCTCAATACAGTCAGCTGGAAACACCAGACAAACCCAAGCTGAGGGATGTTCTGTAAAACAGGTGACCCATACTTTTCAAAACTGTCAACGCAAACCACAAACCTATTTTTGTCTCTAAAGATCTACCTCTTCTGGATATTGAATATGAATGGAATCATGCAATATGTAGTTGTTTGTGACTGGCTTCTTTCACTTAGCATGTTTTCAAGATCTGTAGCTACATCAGCACTTGACTTATTGTTACTGCTGAATAGCATTTCATTGTTTGGGTGCGTCACATTTTGTTCAGCGCTACATCAGTTTCCACTCTGGGGCTATTAAGAATAATACTGCTATGAAGGCCAGGCATGGTGGCTCATGTCTGTAATCCCAGCACTTTGGGAGGCCGAGGCAGGTGAATCATCTGAGGTCAGGAGTTCGAGACCAGACTGACCAACATGGAGAAACCCCGTCACTACTAAAAATACAAAATTATCCAGGTGTGGTGGCGCATGCCTGTAATCCCAGCTACTCAGAAGGCTGAGGTAGGCGAATCGCTTGAACCCGGGAGGCGGAGGTTGTGGTGAGTCAAGATTGTGCCACTGCACTCCAGTCTGGGCAACAGGAGTGAAACTGCATCTCAAAAAAAATATTGCTATGAACATCCATACACAAATGTTTTTGTGGATATGTTTTCATTTCTCCTGGGTGTCCAAAGTGGTTGCACCGTTGTACATTCCCACCAGTAGTGTGCGAGGGTCCCAGTTTCTCCACTTTCTCCATCCACACTTATTTTCTGTCTTTTGTATTCTCATCATCCCGGGGGGTGTACATTGGTATCTCATGTGGTTTTGATTCCTTGTACTATTCTTACTTTTCTGTAAGTCTGAAGTTGTGTTAAAATAGAGAATAAGAAGAAAGCTATTCTGTGCCACTATTATTCTATGATAAAAGGATGTTGGGGAGAAATCTTATTTCTCTCTGAAACTCAGCTAATGAACCCACATATAGATCCTAGGATAAGAGCAGAGCTAATGACCTGAGTTTTAGAAATTCAAATACTTTCCAGGCCTACTGTTTCCATTCATTCACTCAAAAAACATTTATCAAGCTCCAATTATAAATTTATAGTAAGATGAGTAAGTCTTAGTCCCAGAGAGATATTCTCCGTCTCATGAGAGGAAATATATTTAAACTAATACTATGGAATTGCCTTTCTAGTATTTATTCCTCTCCAATTTGTCACAGACCCCACCACTCTCTATTGTCTGAGTACCTGCTATGCTCACTTACCACTCCTTGCTCGATCCTATAAGTACTCAAGCTTGCAAGTATGATAGAGGGAGCACCTGATCATCTGATGTCAGAGAAAGCCTCCCAGTGGCAAGCGCCTGTCCAACATGAGGGTGAATTTAGGTTGTACGCTGGGAACACAATCCCCCTGACTTGACCTGTTAAATGTTATAAAAGAGAAAAGAGTATTTGTCAACATGTTTGCACATCTCAATAGACTCTTGTTAACTATAGTTTCTCTCTTAAATCTCATAAGTAATCTGCTTAATAATTGACTTATTTGTCAGAAATTGACATTACTACTCATTGTCTTCAATTGGTTACCAATAAAGCAAACCCACTCAAACCGGATTCGGGAAAAGAGCCCACGTTAACAGATGTAGCTTTGAACTTGACTGGACCCGTGGTCCTTCTATAGCTCAGCTCTGGTGGCTTCTGTTTTGGTTTCATTCTGGGAAACCCCCTCCAAGGACTGGGCTTCGAAGCCCCCAAGCCTACACTTTTCTCACATCCCAACACTTTCAGCAGATTTTAGAATCAGTATATTTAGCTCACCAACTCAACACCTCTGTTTTATCACATCCCACACTGTCAGCAAATTGTATCAGCTTTCCTCGAATTAGATCCTGGATCTGATAAATGATCACCGCCCCCACCACTCAGCCTCTGCTACCTAAGCCATTTTTGCTTCTCATCTGCAGCCCAGCTATAGCCTCCTAATGGGTCTTCTTGATTGTCACCCTTGACCTCTATGATCTACTCTTTATACAATCCCTGGAGTGACCCTTTCAAACCTTGTCAGATCACATCACTCCTCTGTTCAAAAATTTCCCTTTGCTTTCATCTAGGACACAGTGAAACCCAAGCCCTCACCAAAGCCTTGCCCGATCTGGCCACTGGCTTCCCATGACCTCAGCACCTGGCTTTGCCTGCCGGTCTCAGCCCAGTCTCACTGCTGGCCTCCTTCCTAGCCCTCCACAATGTGAAGCATGCTCCCAATTTCAGATCTTTGCTCTTATCATTTCTTCTGCCTGAGGTAATTTCCCAGATATAATTCTGATTTTTCAGGTCTCTGCTCAGATGTCTCTTTTTTTTTTTTGAGACTGAGTCTCGCTCGGTTGCCCAGGCTGGAGTACAGTGGCATGATCTCGGCTCACCGTAAACTCTGCTCCTGGGTTCAAGGGATTCCCCTTCCTCAGCCTCCCAAGTAGCTGGGATTACAGGCACTCACCATATGCCCAGCTAATTTTTTGTATTTTTAGTAGAGACCAGGTTTCACCAGGTTGGCTAGGCTGGTTGCAAACTCCTAACCTCAAGTGATCCATCCTGCTGGGATTACAGGCACGAGCCACCGTGCCCGGCCAGACATCTCTTTATCAAAGGTCTCCAGGCCTTCTCTGACAATTTGATCCAAAATAGCTATGCCCATCAAGCGCTATCCCCAGTCTATCTTGATTTTTTTTCATTGTATGCATCAGCACCTGACACATGATGCACTTACTATTTTTCTTAATTTGTCTGCTGCCCCACCACTAGAATATAAGAGAAAGGATGTGTTTTTGCTTTGTTCACTGCTAAATTCCTAGAGCCTATCACAGTACTCAGGCGATAGATATTTACCCAGCGAATGAAGAAACGTCTAGATTATTTCTTTAAACAATTACTGTGGCAATGGGAAGGGAATACATGGTTTATGTATCCTAACTCTGGTGGGGCAGAGGAATCAACTCTATCCAAACCTTATAGAGTAAGAAAAAGAGAGAGGAGTGGTTTTCTGACTTGACCTGGCTTCCCCTAGAAAGCAGAACCTGAGCCCCGGGCTTGGTGCAGATAGTTCATTTTGGGAAGTGCTCCCAGGGAATGGAGCAGGGGCTGGAAACAGTGAAGCAGAGAAAGCTAACAGAGCAATAAAACAAAGCATAAAACAAAGGCAGTGGGGCTCGACCCAACCTCAGAATTGCCCTCCAAGGGACAGAAGAGGGAAAGACTTCTCCCGGGCCTCCGTCCCCCACAGGTCAAGGGTGTCCTCATGAAGTGTTAATAACCCATCATTCCCAGGTTTTCCCAGGTTTGCTGACAGGGCTCCCACAGATATTCCATGCTGCAAGCACAAAGTGAGATAGAAGCACGGCAGGGGTGCAACTAAAACATGGTCCTTTTAGGTTACTTCTGCTTGAAGGTGGTTGCCACATCACCGGTTGGAATAAAGGATGGCCAAAGAAATTGTAAACAGAGAAAAAAATATGACCAATTCAGTCCTACCCTCAGCCCCTAGGATCTGTGAATACAGGTTTCCCTAACCCTCAATTGGTACATCAGACAATGACAGCTACCTCTGGCACAGAAACACCAAGAGATACCCCAGAGGCCTTAGCGCTGGTCACCACCCTCAGAACTATAACTCCTGCGTCTGTCCACCAGCATAAAGGGTCCAAAATAACCCGATTCATAGCTTCTGGTTCAGTGGATCCCTTTCTTTGTTCTACTGTGTAAGCATTCCCCTTCCTAAAGCCAGGAGCTCTAATTCAGAGAAAACAGTACGGAGACGGGAAGTACATCTGAAAGTGCGTTACTGGGACTGATACAAAGAAGGGCCACATCATAGTAACGGCTTTTGCTTTCCTGACCAGTGAATTCTAATCACAGGGTCACAGCACCCTGTATTGGTCACTGGCTTACTGTATACAATGCATCCCAGACGAGAGCATCCCGATTCCACAGGATGTATCCTGAGCTGGTGACTAGGCTAAGCCTTTAGCAGACCATTGTGTCATTCTATTAGGCTGGCTGTTTCTAGTTGGACTAGTGGATCCCATGGTCACTTGTCTATTGTCACATCTTCTTCTCCATTGAATGGTCCTTTATGTGAGACAACAACATGCGGGGCCCCATGTCAGTAAGTCAGGTATCCTGTAAACCCTGAGAGAGTGGTGTTGACAAAGGCATTGAGTTCAAATAGGGAAAACGTATATCCAGAGTAGTGTCAATTCAAGTAAGAACAAATTGTTTCCCAGTTCAGGATGAAAGGGGTTTGATCTAATCAACCTGCTATCTAATATCTGGCTGATGTTTCTGAGGGACGGTGGCATACTTAGAGTGCAACTTCTGTCTTTTCTGCTGGCAGGTTGGGCATCGAGCAGTGGCAGGAGCTAGCATCATCTTGGCAAGAGGTCACACACATGGCCTCCATCCCTGCCACCATGGTCATCTACTCAGGAACCCATTTCAGAAGTACTGGAGTAGCCTAGGAAAGCAGTTAGGGGATATTCACAGGACAAGTCACCCATTAGGAAGATCCCCACCTCTCAGAGCATGAGAATAAGACACAGCATTTCCCACCCCTGCCCCCCACCATAGGTCAGTTCACGTAATCATACCCAAATGCCTTTGTCTTCGCTTTGTCAATCTTATTCTCTCCAGACCTTTAATCAACCAACTAAACTGTTCACCACAGTCAAGGAATCCATGTACGTTCTTGTCTCAGGTCATTTTTCCCTCAATACAAAGTGAACCACCGCTGTTTTTGGCCGTCCTGGCTGAGAAATCTCCCCTTCACCACTGTCCTTCAGGGACACCACTAAGCAGGCTGCAGTGCGGTAGCAGTAGCCCATTTCAGCTAGCACCAACTTGTCAAGCTGCCCTACATATGACTCAACCCATGTGTTCTTCTCCTTCATAATGGAGAACCCCTCCCTGGCTCCACCTCGCCATGAGGCAAAAGGCATAAATTGAGGCTGAGGTATCAGTGCGATAGAATCAGTCCACATGGGAGGCTGGGTCACCTATTTATGTAACTTTGTGCCCTCCGAACCTGCTCAGGCCCAGTCCTAGTGGACCTTTGCAACAGATATTAGAATGATGCTGTGTCTACCTACCGAACTTATGAGCTGCCAGTGTGACTACCAATTTACGTTGGCCAATTCCAGTTGATAGTCACCTGATATCCCGTGGTCAGGTGATCTGTCTCTATTAAGAACTAGAAACATACGGGCAAAGCTTTTTCTGATGGCAAGTAGTTCCTTGCTGCAGATGGCATCGCCTTCCTCCAGAACCCTAAGGATATGTGCTGAAACTCTCTACTCTTGGGGATTCTAGAAATTCCAGGTGACATCCTTATCTACCACCGACATCTCTAACATCATCTGGTCTGATGGATTGTATGACCTGTGCGAAAGTCTTCAGTTTCATGTGAAAATGCCTCTTTCCGAAGAGCAGGTGTGAGGTAGAGAAATTTGATTTTCACCTTAGAGAGACTGTGTTGCATGTCCCCAGATCACTGAACCCCTGAAAACATCATCGATGGAGCTAGCTTCCAAATTTTTGTAAGGATTGTGTCCACCTTCTGGTAACATGTGTTTTATTAAATCATCAAGAATACTTGCAACTTCCTACTCACCAGATCCTGGCAAAACAAGTTCCTGTGGCTTATACTGTGACTGACAGCCAGAAAGCTAACATTTCCAGAGGGAAATGTATACTACTGCTTTCCCCGCGTAGAAGGGAACTGCTTTGGATGCTCATCCTGGTGGGGACTGAAAAGAACACATTCGCAGTACAGTAGATCCATGCCAAATTCCAGAGGCTATATTTATCTGTTCCAGTAAAATACCATCTTCAGCATTGCGTCTATGATTGGAGCGATTATTTTGTTAAGTTTATAGTGGTTCACTCTCATCTGCAGAAGCACATTGTTAGGGTTTGGCTCTGTGTCCCCACCCAAATCTCATCTCAAATTGTAATACCCAGGTGTTGGAAGAGGGGCCTGGTGGAAGGTAATTGGATCACGGAGGCGGATCTCCCCCTTGCTGCTCTTATAATAGAGAGTGAGTTCTCGTGAGATCTGATGGTTTAAAAGTGCGGCATTTCCCCTTCGCCATGTAAGACATGTCTTGCTTCCCCCTCACCTTCTACCATGATTGCAAGTTTCCGGAGGCCTCCCCAGACATGCAGAACTGTGGGTCAATTAAATCTCTTTGCTTTATAAATTGCCCAGTCTCAGGTATGTCTTTATAGCAGTGTGAGAATGGACTGATACACACATATATGTTTAACTTTTTTTTACTGAAAAAAGTGACTTTTTAATTAATTATCTAGTTAATTTTTCCAAATGTCTTGTAAATAATTGTTAAATGTACACATTGACCTAGAGTGTGAAATGATAGACAACAGACACTCAAAAGGGTGAGAGTGGGAGGGGGACAGAAGATGACAAACTAATGGGTGCAATTTATGTCATTCTGGCAAAGGATATACTGAAAGCCGTCACTTCACCACTACACAACATATCCACGCAGTAAAATTAACATGTACACCCCATACATTTAACAAATAATATAAAAATAAATTTTAAAATAAAATGTAAGTCTATTGGCTGTATTTTATATTTTCTTTTTGATGATTTTATTAGATTTAGGGAGTACACGTGCTTGTTACTTACACGGTATATTTCAAACTTATGGGGATTGGGCTTCTAGTGCACCCACCACCCAAATAGTAATGACTGTACCTGATAGGCAATCCCTCAACCCTCACTCATCTCCTCCCCCAACTGGAGTCCTCACTGTCTACCATTTACATTTCCACGTCCATATATACTCACTGTTTAGCTCCCAATTATTAGTGAGAATCTGAAGCATTTGGTTTTCTGTTTCTGAGTTTGTTCACTTAGGATAATAGCTTCCAGTTCCTTCCATATTGCTGCAAAGGGCATGGTTTCACTCTTTTTTATGGCTACATAGTATTCCATGGTGTATACACACCACATTTTCTTTATTCAGTCAACCACTCATGGACACTTATGTCAGTTTCATGACTTTGCTATTATACATAGCACTGCAATGAACATACTAGTACAGGTGTCTTTTATAAATAATGGATTATTTTCCTTTGAGTAGATACCAGTGGTGGGATTGTTGAGTCAAATGGTAGTTCTATTTTTAGTTCTTCGAGAGCTCTCCATATTGTTTTCCATAGAGGTTGAACTAATTTATATCCCCATTAACAATGTATAAGTTTTCTCCTTTCTCTGCATCTGCACCAACATCTGTTGTTTTTTGATATTTTAAGAATAGGCATTTAGACATTTCCATTTGTATCATGTTACTGGTATAAGATGATACCTCATTGTGGTTTTAATTTGCATTTTTCTGATGATTAGTGATATTGGGCACTTCTCCATATGGTTTATTGGCCAATTCTTTTTCTTTTTCTTTTTTTGAGGTGGAATCTTGCTCTGTTGCCCAGTTTGGAGTGCAGTGGAACGATCCCGGCTCACTGCAACCTCCACCTCCTGCATTCAAGCGATTCTCATGCCTTATCCTCCTGAGTAACTGGGATTGTAGGCACCTGCCATCATGCCTGGATAATTTTTGTATTTTTGTAAAGATAGGGTTTTACCATGTTGGCCAGGATGGTCTTGAACTCCTGACCTCAGCCTGATCCACCCACCTCAGCCTCCCAAAGTGCTAGGATTCCAAGAAATATCTGTTCATGTTCTTTGCTCGGCTTTTAATGGGACTGTTTGTTTTTCACTTGTTGAGTCGTTTGAGTTCCTTATAGATTTTGGATATTAGTCCTTTGTCAGAGACATGATTTGCAAATATCTTTTCCTATTCTGTAAGTTGTCTGTTTACTCTGTTGATTATTTCTTTTACTGTGCAGAGGCTTTTTAATTTAATTAAGTCACATTTATCTATTTTTGTTTTTATTGCATTTGCTTTTGGAGCCTTCATCATTAATTCTTTGCCTAGAATGATGTCCAGAAGAATTTTTTTCTGTTTTCTTCCAGGATTTTTATTGTTTTAGGTCTTACATGTAAGTCTTGAAACCATCTTGAGTTAATTTTTGCATATGGTGGGAGATGGGGTCCAGTTTTATTCTTCTGCATATGGCTAACCAATTTTTCCAGTACCACTTATAGAATAGGATAACTTTTCCCTGTTGTTTATTTTTATCAACCTTGTAGAAGATCAGTTGGTTGTAGCTATGTAGTTTTATATCCAGGTTCTCTATTCTGTTTCATTGATCTATGTGTCTATGTTTGTGCCAGGACCATGCTGTTTTAGTTTTATATGCCATTTTAATAGTATAATGCCTTGAAATCAGTCAATGCAATGCCTCCAAATTTGTTCCATTTGCTTAGGATCGCTTTGGCTATTCAGGGTCTTTTTGGTCCCATATAAACTTTAGGATAGTTTTTTTCTAATTTGTGAAAATGCTTTTGACCGTTTGCTAGGAATTGTTTTGACTTTGTAGATTGCTTTGGGCAGTGTGGTCATTTTAATAATATTCCTACCTCTGAGCTTGGAATGTTTTTCCATTTGTGTCATCTATGATTTCTTTCATCAGTGTTCTGCAGTTCTCCTCAAGGAGGTCTTTTGCATCCTTGGTAAAATACGTTCCTGGGTAGTGTGTGTGTATGTGTGTGTATTATAAACTTGATGGCATCCTGATTTGGTTCTCAGCTTGGACGTTACTGGTGTGGAACAATGCTACTAATTTTTTTAACATTGATTTTTGTATCCTGCAACTACTGAATTTGTTTATCAAGTCTGGAAGTCTTTTGGAAGAGTCTTTAGTGTTTTCTAGGCATACCATCACGTCATAAGCAAACAGATAACTTGACTTCCTCTTTTCTAATTTGGATGCCTTTTATTTCTTTCTCTTGCCTTATTGCTCTGGCCAGTACTTCCAGTACTATGTTGAATAGGAGTGGTGAGAGTGGTCCTTCTTGTCTTGTTCCAGATTTTAAGGGTAATGCTTTCAACATTTCATTCTTAAAGTCTCTGAGAGTGGCACAATGCCTCCTGAGATATATTCTTCTGATTTACTACTTTGGCCAAAGCAGGGAAGGAGCAGCTTAACGGGATTCTACTTGGACACACTGTGAGATTTATTCGTCCAGAATTCCATGGGTCATCTTACCTCCATAAAACCCACTCTACAGGGGCCCACAATGCTATTCTGGGTCCACTAGCATCCATGTCAGCTCAGTTCTGTATCAAATAGCTCTGTAAAGATCTGTGTATTTCCTTTCTCTTGCTGCACAGTTACCATAGCAATGGCCATGATAGTCTAATTGACGAACAGCTGAAAGGGAATGTTTGTAGAAGAAACTGAGAGAAACTCAAAAACTCTACATTCATAGAAAGAACATGGACTTTGGATCCATATATATATCTGGGCTGGATTTCCACTCCACCACTCATTAGCTGGGTAACCTTCAATATCACCTGCAAAGTGAGACTGCTGAAGCCTACCTTCCAGGGACATTCCAAGTAAATACATTCAGTAAAGGGCCAACACTCAGCAGGCTCTCATTAAATAAGTTCTGTTCTATTAGGAATATTCCACACTGCTGTTCATGCAGCACAGTCTTGGGTAAATAATAAGAGCTTTATATGGAATATATCCATATAAAATAAGATCCAGTTTGGGGCAACTGGATCTTACCAAGGAGCAGGAATTTAGTCTAAAATTATATGGTCATAAAAACAAGGGCTAGATTTATATGTCATCTTAGTTTGAACCCCACTAAGGCACAGCCTTAGTTAGGTACTTGGGTGCTGATGGTTAATTTGGGAGGTGATTCCAGAGAGGGAATGGGAGAAGTGTTATAGAAGAAGAAAACCTAGTTAAATATGTGTTATTAAGTTTGTTATTGCTGTGGGCAACTGAGGATCAGTTCTGCTGGTAAATAGAATGCGCTTCACAATTATCCCTTCAAAACACTAGAAGTTGGAAAATCCATCTTTTAACTGCTGTCAGCCATTGTTTTAGGATTACCCCAGGAGGCATTGCTTCCAGCCTACCTAGGCAAGCTTCTATGGCTCCAGAGAACCTAAACAAGGAAAACAGAGTATTGTGATAGGTCACTGAAGTAAGAGAGCAACATATACACAGGAGACGTCTGCCACAGCTAAAATCAGAGGCCAGCTAAGGGCATGTCACACAGAACGCAAAGAAGTCTCCTACATACATTCTTACATCTTCAGATTTCATTATTACTTTTTGGCTAAGCTACTGAGCTGTTTTGTTTTGTTATCTTCAGTTTACCCTTCTCCAGTGGTCTCAAGAAAGACCGTAATGATCTCACATTTGCTCCATGGCTTTCTCGCATTTGCTTCTGAGGATGTCTAATGTAGTACAAAAACCTGCTTGAGAATTTTTTAAACATGGTGGCCTTTCCTGATATGTAGTCACTATACGTGGCAGGAAGCAGAGTGCATGGGGTAACTGGTCCAACACAGATATCAGGAGCAAAACATAGCACTTGGATTTGGAAGAGTGTCTAAAGATTTGGTTTCTACAAACATTGCATTTTTGGCAGCTTGGAACAGCTATAATCCTGTGTCCATAAATTTCATTTTATTTTAAGAGAAGCTGTGCCTATTTTCCTTTAGCTGATAAGAAGTCTTCTTGCATTGTGAACAAAACTCCAAAGCTTATGTGCAAATTCATTTGGCTCTACCTCAGAAATTTCCCAATTTCCCATTTCAGGCCTGTGTACAATAGAGACAGCTTTCTTTACATTGATTCTGGAGAGAATTATAATCAGTCTTTGGTCTGGGCCTCCCAGCTTCAGGAGATGAACGAGATATTATGGCTTACTGGTTTCTTGGTGGCCCTACAAGGGATGTACACAAGGCCAGGGGTCCACTCTGCTTCATCAGAACCTCGGCCTTTGGGGTAATAATGGAAGGCTGGCAGAGTGAAAGCAGGCTGAAGCCACCATGTCAGCCCAGTTTCTCCAAGATTACCCAACCCCCACACCACCAAAAATTAAAGACAGAAGAAGTAGAGTTTCTCTGAATGATATGTTGATTGTAAAGTCCTTCCAAAGAAGCTTCTAATAACCTGCACTCTTGTTTGGTGTATACTTTTACGATTTAGAGAGTGTTCTTTTTTTCTCAGGACAGAATGATATCCAACACCACATGCTGAAATAATCCTTCTTTCTCAGAATCATTTCCCTTCCGTTTAAAATGTGGAGCCTGTTTGTTAGGACAGTTTTGATTGCAAGTGGCAGAAACCCAAATGGAACTGGCTTAAATACAAAGGGGATCATATCATAATGGTCCTGGGCTGTTTCACAGGAACAAGGGCAGCAGCCTGGAGCTGTAAGAGGAATGTGCTCAGCCTTGGGAGCAACTAGATTCAGGGGACACACTCAGTCCCCAGGTACATACTCTCTCCACCTCTTGGAGGTGTTCTTCATACATCTGTGTCACTCTTCTCTCTACTGTGAATTTATATCTTCTGTCCCTCTGGCTCATAAGTTAAAACACATCCTAGATAATTTCCAAGATTTATGTTCTAAAGCTCAGCCACCAAGAGGAGATTAGATGGTCAGCTCCAAAGTTTCCAGAGAAAGACTCTTCTTGACTTATTTTATACTGTCAAGTATGGTCATGGAATAACATGGTGGATCCCTCTATAGCCATGGTGGTAACGGTAGGGCAAAGTCCCCAGTAAAAAAGGAGGTTATAGGTAGTCAAACCATCAATTTATAAAGGAGTTAGGCCCACTAATCGTTCAGGTTCCTTCCAGCTTTAATAGCCCAACTTGCATTCACTGGTTGACTGAGGCACTGAGTTCAGAGGAGCCAATAATTGTGTGTTTCCCAAACATGGTGGAAATCTGCCCCAGTCAAGGGCAGAGCCTGCCATAATGAAACCTGAAACACCCCCAGTTACCAATGCTGCCAAGTCCCCTCTATCCCAGGGCTTTTCACTCAATGAGTTGTTACACATTTAAGCTTACAAACAGCTCCCTTGGGCACACTGTAGTACCCAACTGAAAAAACCTACCAGCTGAGATTGCCTTCGTTCCGAGTCAGAACTTATTGCCCCCAAGATGAGAACCATGGGAATCAAGAGTAATTAAAATTCCAAATCGTGCTGTACACTGATCCTCTTTACCTTTATGGATTATAAGATCAATAAATCTTTAGCAGTATGGGAGCCATTCACCATTCATTCATTCACTTAGTCATTCATTCTACAAGTCTTTTTACATTGCTACTATGAGCAAAGTACTATCTAGATTCAAGTGGTGCAAAATTAAATACTATGTCATTCCTGCATTTACGGAACTCAGTTCTCTGTTTATATCTGCTGTGGCCACATATGTAAGCAAGTAGTTGAAATAGTATACAAAAGATACAAAAATAGAATTAAACGGCACAATGAAAGAAATTATTAACTGTGCTCAAGAAAGGGTATAGAGCTTAGAGAACAATTCGTAAGAGAGGTGACATTTGAAATGATTCTGTGGATGTGGAAAGGAGTTTCCCAGGGCAACCTAGAAGAATAGAGAATTCCAAACAGAGCATATGAATGGGATTTTTCTAAAATTCACAGGCATCATACCAAGGACATCTAACCAGTTGGCTGATGAAGAATCCTGCTACAAGGAATCATGAATTTCTCATGTCAGATTTGTGTTATCCTAGGAAGTTTCCTTGCTGTATCAGTTAGGGTAAGCCAAACTGTTGTAACAGACATACAACTGTTATAACACATGTACCCTCAAAATCTATTGAGGCTAAAATACAATGGAAACGTATTTCTCATTCATATGACAATTAGCTGACTTCTCCAATCCATGCCATAATTTAGGTTCCTTCCTTCTGTGGCTCTTCCATTTCCTAAGCCCTCATCTCTGTTTTTATTCCTTTGATATTAAGAGAAGAGAATGGTGAAAGCTCCTCCTTCCTCAGCCTTGGTGTAGTGACACCCCCTCCTTCCATTCGGATTTTATTGATGAGAGTTGATTATATGCCCACATTTCTCTGTAAGGAAAACTCGAAATGTCCCTTCATGGCAGCCCCTTCCAACTACAATCAAACACTATGGAATATTGATGTTGGTCCACAGCTAGCTACCTCTGCCATGCTTACAATATGTATCAACCATCTGTAAAATATAAATACCTTTCAAACAACTGACACAAAAAGTGAGCTGCAATAAGAACTTGAAACAGAGGAGGAAAAGAAAACGAACCCAAACTTGTAAGTTTTTACTTTAAAATACTTTAAATGGGAGTTTTATTTACTTTCAAATATTCATTTGTAAAGAAATTTTAAAATGGTAGTTGGCCATATTTAAGTGATCCTGAATGGCATCATATTTTTACGTGTTTCTGTTTTCTTTCTGACTGTGCTTGTGGTGTAACCAAGTTCAATGTAATCTTAAAATAGAAAAAACAAAAACATCAACATGTTTCCTAAACGACAGCAAGGAAGTGTGATTTTCTTCCAGGCGCTCCGCAGCTATTAACCAAATGGTCGGTTACTAGAAGAGGTATTTTAAAACATCAAAAATACAAAAGATCTTTTTCTTCATCTATTTTATGTACATTTAAACCAATTTGTTCTAAAATAAAGTGAGATGTTATTTTTCCAAATCGGTCTTTTCAAAAGTTGTTCATGCATTTTGACCAAGCAGCTACATACTTAGTAATGAATCCCAAAGAAATCATCAAAAAAAGTGTGTGACTGCCTTTTTATGGATGCTCATCCTCACCATATTGTTTGCAACAGTAAACAGCCAATTAAGTTTGCACTAAAATGTTCAACCATGTAGGGTAGATTAGATACGAGGAGGCCAGCCGGTAGGGTAGCCTTGCATCTCAGTTTACTTCTGCGGTCCCCATGCAATTGGAATTAACACCCCTGTTTTACTCTTCAAAGTATCTCAGTTTAACTTATAAATTATATGATCACCCTACATATAATGAAATATATCAAATCCTAAAAATTCATAATGAGATCCTATAATAATAAGATAAATGATTTGTGATTTGTCAATATGAGTAAAATACAGTTTACTCTCTAAGGATTCAATGCAATTTCAATCACAATCTAGCAAGTCATTTTGTGGATATCGACAAACTGATTCTAAAGTGTATATGGAAAAGCAAAAGACCCAGAATAGCCAACATAAATATGAAGAAGAAGAGGGTTGGAAGATGATGCTGCTAGATTTCAACACGTACCATAAAGTCACAGTGATTAAGACAGTGCGGAATTGGTGAGCGGAAAGATAAATAGATCCAAGGAACCAATTAAAGAGCCCAGAAGCAGACCTCCGCAAATAGTCCACTGGTCTCTGACAAAGGAGCAAAGACAATTCAATGGAGAAAGATGATCTTTTCAGCAAATGATGCTAGAACAACTGGACAGCTGTATGCCAAAAAAAGAGAAAAGAACCTAACATGGACCTCATATCTTTCACAAAAATTAATGAAAAATGGATCACAGGCCTCAATGTAAACATAAAACTTCTAGATGATAACATGGGAGAACATGTAGGTAACCTTGGATTTGGTAATGACTTTTTTTTAATGAGATAGAGTCTTGCTCTGTCACTCAGGCTGGAGTACAGTGGCATGGTTATAGCTCACTGCAACCTCAAACTCCTGGGCTCAAGCAATCCTCTTGCCTCAGCCTCCCTAGCTAGGACTACAGATGCATGTCACCACTCCCAGCTAATCTATAATTTTTTTGTGAAGACAGAGTCTCAGTATATTGTGCAGGCTGGTTTCAAACTCCTGGCCTCAAGCCATCCTCTTGCCTTGGCCTCCTAAAGTGTTGGGATTACAGGTATGAGCCACCACATCCAGCCTGGTAACTTTTTAGACACCACACCAAAAGTACAATCACTGAAAGAAAAAATTGATAAGTGGGACTTCATTAAAATGAAAAACTTCTGCTCCATGAAAGATATCATAAAGAGAATAAAGAGCCACAGATCAGAAGAAAATATTTGCAAAATACATATCTAAGAAAGGACTTGTGGCTAAAACATATAAAGAACTCTTAAAACTCAACAATAAGAAAAGGAACAACTCAATTTAAAAATGGGCAGAAGATCTGAATGAACACCTCACCAAAGAAAACATACAGATGACAAATCAGCATACGAAAATATCCTCCACATCATATGTCACTAGGGAGCTGCAAATTAAAAGATCAGTGGCATACCACTACACACCTTTTAGAATGGTTAAAATACAAAACACTGACCGTGCCAAGGGATGGCAAGGATGTGGAGTGAAAAGAATCTGCATTCCTTGCATTGAATGGGAAGATGGTACAGCCACTTTGGAAGAAAGCTTGCAGTTTCTGATGAAGCTAAACATGGTCTTATCATGCGGTCCAGCAATCACGCTCCTTGGTGTTTACCCAAATGAGTTAAAAACTTATGTCCACCCAGAAACCTGTGCACAAATGTTTATAGCAGGTTTACTCATAAATGCCAAGACTTTGAAGCAACCAAGATGCCCTTCAATCGGTGAACAGATAAACAAACTGTCATACATTCATGCAATAGGATATTATTCAGAAAAAATATTTAAATGAACTAACAAGCCATGAAAAGGTATGGAGGAAGCTTAAATGCACATTGCTAAGTGAAAAAAGCCAATCTGAAAAGCTTGAACACTGTATGATTCCAACTATATGGCATTCTGGAAAAGGCAGAACTATAGACAGTTTTTAAAAGCCAGTGGTTTTGGGGGAAAAGAGGAGGATTGAGTAGTTAGAACACAGAGAAATTTCAGGGTAGTGAATCTATTTTGTATGATAGTGTATTTGTAGGTTCATAACATTGTGCGTTTGCCAAACCCATAGAACTGCACAACACAAATACTGAATCTCAGTGTCATCTATAGAATTTAGTTAACAGCATATCAATATTAGTTATTGGTTCATCAGTTGTGACAAATTTACCACAACAATGCCAGATATTAATAACAGGAGAAACCGTGGGAAAGGGGCACATGAGCACTCTCTGTACTTTCGGCTCAATTTTTCTGTACAGGTAAAACTGCTCTAAAATACAAAGCCTGTTAATTTTTAAAATGCACTTTACTATGCAGCATTATTGTATAATCACTTGTTTGTTAAAATACACGTGGCAATATGGGCTCAGGAAGGAACCTAGAAAATACAAATCAAAACGTGAACATTCCTCTCGGTATGAGAGAATTGCGTTGCGGAGTTTTGCTTCTCTGTAATTTCTAATTTTTAAATAAGTATTTCTTAAGTTATTAAATATGTATTAAAGAAGGGAGAGGGTTTTTTTGCCTTGAGAATCAAGTTCTTGATGCAAACCCCTAAATATTAACTATGGCCCTCATCAATGTGAGCTTACCGTGTTCTGGGCCTTTTCATGCAATAGCTGATTCAACTCCAGAAAGTTAGATCTTTTATGCTCATTTCATAGATGCAAAAACCAAGACATGAATTACCACGCTCAGTGTCACAGATGTCCCTGCAATTTTGAGAAGGACAGGCCAAGCACACTTTTCTTCATTTCTGATTCTAGGTAGTCCACTTTACACAACCTTCTGTGTGTGTGTGTGTGTAGGTATGCATACGGGCATGTTAATTGCCATACTACTAAGCTCTTCAACTCAACTATAGAGAAGAGTCATTTTACCTCCCTGACTCAAGATTAATGTCCTTCAGTGGGTGCAATGGAAGTTTGAACACATATCACGTAATCAGAGCCAGAAATTAGATTACATTAGCACTAAGCATTTTCCTGAGTGGTGGTTCCTACCTAAAACTATGAAAGTCAAGTTGTTTTTTTTCGATAATACCCCAGCCATGTGTCAGCGGCAGGTACTAGCCTTATATTCTGGTTTCATATTTCTCATTCGGTTGTATCTAGAGTGGCCTTATAGATAACATCTTGTCAAAGGGGAAAATCGAATTTGTACTCGTGTTTTTCTTTGCTCCCTATATGATCTCAGGCAGGGAAAATTGGTTGTGGTTTTCTAATTATTCACACACAGAAGCTGTTAAACATTTTATAACTATTTGAAAGGCTGTTTTATGAGACTTTTACTTTTAAAATGTCATACTGCTATGACTGAGAAGGATCTGGAGTGTCTGAGATCTTGAGGCCACTCTTGACCACCTGCCTTATTTGGAGTCTCCCAGAAGCAGATTCTGAGACCTGAATTTAGGTGTGTCTCAGCCAACTCAGGCTGCTCCAACAGAACACCAAAGACTGGGTGGCTTATAAGCAACAGAAATTTATTTCTCAGTCTAGGGACTGGGAAGTCCACAGTAGGCAGACTCCAGTTCTGGTGAGGATCATAGAAAACCGTGTTCTCACTGTGTCCTCATATGGCAGAAGGGGTGGGGGAGCTCTCCAGGGTGTCTTTGATAAAGATAAAATCCCAGTCACAAGGATGGAGCCCTTGTGACCTAATCACCTACCAAAGGTCCCACCTCCAAATGCCATCACATTAGGGATTAGGTTTCAACCTATGAATTTGGGGGAGCACAAGCATTCTGTCCACAGCAAAGTGCAAGTACCTTCCTTGGTAGGCAATCCCAGGAAACGCCGCTGGGGGAGGGGCAGTTAGGCAGGAAGAGGAAGGAGCCAATTCGGGGTGCACTGGGAATCAAGTCAGCCGGGGCCCTGGGGCTTCTGGTGGAGATGCCCCTTCCCAGTGAGCCACTCTGTGTTAAGAACATGCTGTACTTGGCCATGGCAGCTGGCTGGCCCCTCCCACACCAGGCTGAGGGTCAGCCACAGCTTCTCTCTTCCTTTCTCTGGGTTTCCTGCTTATCCCATCATGGCACTCCCCCAGAAATACACCCTGAGACAAGGAGAGAGCAGGTAGTTTCTACAGGAGGCAACAAGGAAATCCTGGTGGGGGGCGGGGAAATGAGACAGGCCAGGGATGCCAGCCAGCAGGGGCACATGTAACCCACCAGGCTCTCTGGGGAATTGATCCACCAGACTCCCTGAGGCCCTGTTTGTTGTTAGAGGTGGCGGTGAGCCCTGTGGTGTATCATGTGGGGCCCTGGCAGCCTTTGCCATTCCTCCCTTCCTGCAGAAGGTGACTTGTGCCTTTTGGGGGGCACAGGCACTCTGCTTGCAGGGAGGGCTTGGTATTCCGCAGGATGCAGCCCTGTGTCTTCCATGTGCTCCGCTTGCAGAGGCTTTTATCCAGCATCTGGAAAGTCTTCCTGGTTCCCTGGTCCACATCCCTCCTTCCCACACAAAACTGTGTCACGCGCCCTTTCCCATTGGCCTCCTCTGGTAAATGTGGGAGATTAGATTCTTGAACTCAGAATGGGGGCAGGCATGCGTGGCACCTGCCTTACCAGAACACTCTTCAATACGGAGTCCAAGACTCCTCATTTAGACCCTGCTCTGAGCAGCAGGGATTCTCAAGGCTGCTCAGGGATAGGTGTGGCCTTTGGAACCAAGTACTGTGTATTTAATCTCCAGTGCAATGGAAGGGAGGAAAGACAGACTTAAAAATTTATTAGCATCTAATCCAGTTAAGATTTTCTCCGCCATATGCAGCACAACAGTACATTTGAAATGTGTACTAATTACCCCTGTTGTATCCTGTGTGTACGCTTTCTACGCAGCCCCTGACCTTTTCGTTAATAACTTTGCGTTGCATTCATTGACCTGAAACAAATTGAATTCAGTGGCACTCACTCAAGAATTGAATTACATAGTCTTCTTAATTGGTCTCTTATTTAGATGTGAGAACGTAACGGCTTGCCACCTGTAATATGTTTCCAACAAAATAAAATTGGAATTCTAATACTCTTCCCCATGCTAGGGAAGGGTTTGGTCATGAAAATACCATTCTCTTATGATATCCAAAAATAAAATTTTCTGAATTTTTTTCATTGCCAATGCCGTGAAAAAATGCCTATATAGACGCATATTAGAGAGATTTATGCAAATCAGCTGGGCTAGGAAGGCTTTTCCTGAAAGTGGCCCTTAGAATGGGCAGCAATCCGTCTCTGTTGCCAACAGTTATACTGCCTTTCCCTCCCCAGCTCTTGGATTTTGGATCATGTGATTTAATATACCTCCGGCTGGCAAAATAGGAAGCATTAAGACAGGAATATGTTAAGCATGCGAAGATATTTTCCGCTGCATTTGTTAGTTTTAAGTCCTTGAGCCTCATTGTCTGTTGGCTGGAGGGGGCAGAAATCTAATTTCAGGACTTTAGTGATGTTCTCCCATGGACAGTTTCACAGCCAGCAGATACTGCGGGTAACATTGTTCTTAACACCATTCACTCATCACTTTCCTCGGAGGATTCTTGCAAGCGATCGAAGAGATAGGAACAGCTGGAAATTTTTGGCTTTGCTTTCTAATTCCAGTGTGAAATTAATTGTCCCAACTGCAAAGAACGACTTACTCCTTTACTTACTATATTTAACTTAAAAATGCAAATGTTATTAGTGGACTGATCACTGATAAGGGTGCCTTTGTGCCTGACTTTAACCTCTATTAGTGAGGATTATGAGGACGTAGCCACATTGGCATTTTCTAAGTGTCACCGTGACAGCACTTGCTGCACAAATGCCTAGCTGTCACCGTGAGTTTTATCACTCGGTTTTTCCCTCCGAATGTAGACTAATAAGCCCAGAAATTACAATTGCCTCCCTGCCGAATCTGTGATAGGCGGAAATAATGATATCAGTGCCCTGCTAATCTTCTTGCCTCTGCGCTTGGCACTGTCCTATTGAGTCACCTGTCACACTCCGCTTTGATGAGGCGAATTCAATCTCCCTGCTGTAATGACAATGGGGCCATTTTAATGTTTGGAAATGATTATGTGGAAGCTTCACCGTGCTCTGTCTTGGCAAGCAAACCAAGGCACTGTGCACGCCAGGAGAGCGGGCTCTGGCTGTCGGGCAGGCGGTGGAGATGCTGAGTTATTAGGATTTAGACGTAGAAGTCAGCTTCCTTGTGAGCCTTCCATGGTGGCCTTGCAGGAGAGAAGAAGGATGGGGAGGGGAAGAGGTGGGATCACTGCTGCAGAAGCATAGCCATTGGCTAATCTCTCAGTTGTCTACACTAATTTGTCCCCAGAAGGGTTTCCCAGGACACCTGTATTGTTCAGGGAGGCCGGGTGGCTGGAGCTTATAAATAATTGTGGTGACACTACCAACATCATTGGCTGGGGCTTTTGGTGTGTAGATTGTGGAATTCTTCTTCAGGACATTAACCAAATCAAATTAGTCTTATAGCAGGCCTAATCTTTCTGGTTATTTGAGAATAACACTGCTGCAGAACCAAATAATACACAGAACTTGGGAAACAGCAGGGTTCAGTGAGGATCTGGAGCAACCAGAACCCGCTGCTGATGTTGATTTCTAAAACCACTTCAGAAAAGCAGCAGTCTCTACTAAAGCCAGACATATAGAAACCCAGCAATTTTTTATTGATACAGAATATTTTACATATTTATGAAGTGCATGTGAGTATTTGTTACATGCATAGAATATCAAAACCAGGAGTTTTGTCCTTGGTAGATACCCAATGGAGATGCAAGTGTGTACCTGACAAAAGACATGCACTAGATGTTCACAGCAGCATCCTTCATGACGATGCGGAACTGAAATTCATCCAATTGCCCAACAACAGTAAGGCTAGAATGGATTGGGGACTGGTTTTCAGTGGAGTACCATGCAGTCATCGGAATGAAGGAACTGGCTGGATGGATCTCACAAACAGGATGTTGGATGTGAGAAGCCAAGCATGAAAGAGTGCGCATGTAAAGAATTCCACTTACAGGGGTTCAGAGGCAGGTAAAACTGCTCTCTGGTGTGAGAAGCCCTTGGTGGAGGTGAGGACTGGGAGAGGACACGTGAGGAGCTTCTTGGGGCTGGTAAAATGTTCTGTTGGTAAATGTTTTGTCCTTGATCTGGGTGCTGGTTTTAAGTATTGTATTTGGTTTTGGAAAATTCACTGATTTATATTCTTTTCTGTATATATTATACTTTTAATAAAAGCCTGTTTTTAAAGCAATATATGAGGCATCTGTGCATTCTCTCTGCCTCAGTAGCACAAGGGGTGGGAGCTAAACATTGAGCACACATGGCCGTAAACATGGAAACAGTAGTCACCGAGGACTGCTAGAGGCAGGAGAGAAGGGAGGTGTGGGCTGAAAAACTACCTATTGGGTACTATGCTCACTACCTGGGTGATGGGCTCAGTACCCCACACCTCAGCATCTCACAATATACCCATGTAACAAACCTGCATATGTAACCCCTGGAGCTAAAATAAATGTTGAAGTTTGAAAAAAATAGTACGAGGGGACTAAGGATAGAAAAAAATCACTTCGTGGACCTCACTAGTGACCTGCTCTGCTTACAGATGCCACCACCATAGGGGTGAAGAATCGGATGCCCCAGGGCTGCTTCCCAAACTTCTACAAACATTTAACAAATTCTTTCTGCCCTGCCTTAAATTGCAGCTTTTCTGATGCATTTGCCAAATCAAGTCACGTGAATGAAAAGAGCTCTCTTTTGGAACTACTATTTATACATAGCTTCCCTGTCTGAATGATAAAGCTCAAGGAAAGCATTTTTATCTCTGGAAATCACACCCCAGAGGGACAGCAGCCCACAGAACATACAACCCTGAGTCTCTGATCCTTCTAGAAGGGCAGTCCTAAGCTCTTTGTTAATGTGGAAATAAAAGGTGTACAGAGACAAGCCGTCATTCATCAGGCAAAGTCACGTGCAATCAGATTTGGCTCTAATGTAAATTGCTTGGCTTGTTTCCAAAGCAAAATGGAGATGCCCCTAGCCGATTAACTGGTCTTCAAACTCACTCTCTACCTTCATTCGTTCCTTCTGGCAGTCTGTTTTGCTCCTCTTATCTGTCCAGACGTAGGGTTTATTAAAGTTAGTGTTCACTGGTTTACAGCTACCATAAAAGTCAACAGCATGGGTCAGACACAGTGGCTCATGCCTGCAGTCCCAGCACTTTGGGAGACTGTGGTCGGTGGATCACCTGAGCTGAGGCGTTCGAGACAAGCCTGACCAATATGGTGAAACTCTGTCTCTACTAAAATACAAAAATTAGCCAGGTGTGGTGCTGAGCAACTGTAGTCCCAGCTACTTGGGAGGCTGAGACAGGAGAATTGCTTGAAAGTGGGAGGTGAAGGTTGCAGTGAGCCAAGATCACATCATTGCACTCCAGCCTGGGCAACAAAGCAAGACTCCGTCTCAAAAAAAAAAAAAGTCAACAGCGTACACATTTTTCTTATTACACAAGATTCTTAGCAGGCTCTTAGTCTTTTTAAAACATGGAACCAGAATAATGCTTTTGTTTTTAATAATGCCGATAAGTATTATAATATCAATGAATCTACCCAATTCTAAATGATTTTCAAGGAAATAGGGTTTTCTCCACTGTCTGCTAACAGTGTGATCTTGGGAAGGTTCGTTAAACTCTCTGAACTTCAGTTTCTTCATCTGTATCATAGGAATAAGCAAAGTACTTGCCGCAAGGGTTACTCTGAGGATAAAATGATATAATCCTTGTAAAGCACTCGGAGTGGAGCCTAGAATATATTGGACATACTGAGCAAATGGTGGCTCCTGAACATTGGTGATTATGATGCTATTTCTCTGAGCAAAACTCAACAGGCTTCCATTGCCTGGAAAACAAAACCCACCCTTGACTATGACATTCAAAGCTCTTTGTGACCTGACCCCTGGCACAGCCCTGAGATCTCTAATAGATCAGACCCCTCCCCATTTTCCAAACCTGCTCTGTCTCTCCCTCTCTCCACCCCTTTCCCACAAGCATCTGTGATGGAATTTCCTCCTTTTCCTCCATCGATTTCTTCCAGCTTAAACCCTACGATTTCTTCAAGGCACAGTCAAGAAGCTCTTTCTTTCAGACAGGCTCTGCTCCCTTGGGTAGGTACCTAGAAGCAGGCACACAGTGGGACCTCATAGTTCTGCGGCAGATCAATAGAGTGACTCTGCTGTTACCTGCGTAGTCCCCTGCATGCCCCAGCCTCCCTTGTTTTGATCAATAAAATGTGAGCAGAAACCAGGTGAGCACTTCCGGGATACGGTTGTGAAAAGCCCATGCTCAGTCCTTTACTTCCTGCTACAGCAACCTCAGAAGTCACATGGTCCAAACGAGGCAGCTACAAGAGGGCTGCACCGCTATCAGCTCGGGTCCCTAAGTGAGTGGAGGACAGCCCCAGATTACCTGGGGAAGGTAACCAAGCCTTTGTTGCTTAAACCACTGACATGGTATGACATGGTAGTTTGGTGCAGTAGCCAAGCCTAGTTAGTAGACCTCCCTCCTCCATGCTCACAGATCCCTCAGAATCGCTACCTTATTAGGCACTGTCTTTGTAGCAATTAGGGGATGTGTGTGTGTGTGTGTGTGTGTGTGTGTGTGTGTGTGTGTGTGTGCACATGTACAAACTTTCTTCCCAACAGTGTGCTCCTAGATTTAGAGAAGTCGGCTTCATCGTGGCCTCTCCCACAGCCCCTATCATGTACTGGAACTAAGTGGGAGTTCAGAAACATTTATTGAATGGATTGTGCCTCCCTTGTTTCTGAATGAAGACAAACTCTAATGGGTAAAGATGATGCTTTAAGTGAGGATATTTTTCCCCCGAACATAATAGTAACATGATTATTGTCCAGCTTGAGGGATGCCTTCTCTTTCAGTAAAAGAACCCCCTAGGATAGCTCCCAGCTAGCTGTGTGTGCAGCAGCACCACAGAGCCCCAGTGCGCCCAGCTGTCCCATGATGTGCCAGGCTCCCCCTTCCCTCTGAGACCGTTCTCAGCCTTACTGGTTGAGACGTAAGTAACCAAGGACCATAATTTTTGACAAGCTTGTGAATTTGAATAGGTAAATGGTGGTGGTGGTTTTTTTCTGAATGCAGCTCTCCCTGGAGTGCCAGCGTGTGTGCCTATGTGTGTAGTGTGTCTAATTCCTTTTATTAGTAAGTCCACATGTGTCAAATGGGTAGAGCTGGTGGATTTCTACCAGAGCTAAGCCCAAGGCATCATGGTGCTCCTGTCTCTTTGTGCAGACCATGGCCTAGAGAGGAAGGGACATTCCTGCCCAAGGCATCATGGTGCCCCTGTCTCTTTGTGCAGACCATGGCATAGAGAGGAAGGGACATTCCTGCCCAAGGCATCATGGTGCCCCTGTCTCTTTGTGCAGACCATGGCCTAGAGAGGAAGGGACATTCCTGCAGTGCAGGGGACATTTGTTTACCTTCATTTCATTTGTCTTCTGCACTGCTTGCAGCTACAACCTCCTTATACATAAAATAATCATTTGTAATGATGGCCAGGCTTTCATTTAAATTTCCAAAAAATTCAGAGAGAGACGGTTTCAGGTTCTTCAGAGAACCCTGATTATTTTATCTGACTTGAAACAGAAAAAATGAAAAATGGAAAACAGTGAGCCCTGGTTTGATTGAATTAACTGTGAGTTTATTTATTTGGTGGACAAATTGTCTGTGGATCCTGCTATAATCTTGGTCTAAGAAACCCCTAAAGAAAACAAAACATCAATTGGGTTAACTTCAGAGAGATTTGGTTTAAACAAGACATTAAAAAAGTATTATATCTTAGAGAGAAAAGAGGTGAAATAAACAAGAAGAAAAGATATTCTTCATGGGAATTTAAACTTCCAGATATCATTGAAACAATCAAAACGGCAAAAACGAGGCTTAGTGAAGATGGAGTCATTTTTGCACTTACTATGAAAAGTGGAAAATATGGTGTTAGAGGGAAGGAGACTGGTACGGAGTCCATTCTGAGGGGGAGAAAGGGGTTCCCCAGCAGGTCTGGATAAAAGACTGTTGTTTGCAGCCTGCTATACACATGGAAACCTCTGTAAAGAAGAACTGTGCTGGGAATGAAGAGTGTCAACAGTGTCCTTGGAAATGTTTATGCTCCAAAAGGAACAACTTGGGAGGCCGCTTCTGCAGACATCTACTCCAGGTGAATGTGTCTCACTGCTGAGCCGTGTATCCCAGGATGGGGTTTGCAAATCGGGTCCCAAACGCAGCTGAAGGGCATGTGAAGAAAATAGGACTCCCGGGACAAACCACGCATTTAAAATGCACACCCAAACATCAAAAGTCGTGAGGACAGGAGTGAGATTCTAAGTCTTTGCAGACTAGAGACTGCTGTAAACCCATCAGCATGGCCGTGTTAGCAGGTTCCTCTGAACAAGGTGTCTACAAGGCTTCTACTCCTTAAAAAAAAGTTCACCAGCGATTCGTGAACATGGTAGATAAGCTAGAAATTGCAGGTATCTGAGAAGCAAGACAAGTCTCTTCTACTCCATTCAAAGGCTAATGAAAGCATCTTTAGAGACTTACCTTGTGCATTGTATAAGCTGGAATCTTAATATTAAACATGTGTCAGATGATCAAAGGATTCGTGGTCATCAACCAAATGCATGCCTATTTTTGGAGACAGCAATTTTGATAGCCCTCTTCATATTTCCAGAGACTTGGGAGCAGCCAAGAGGGCTCCTAGAGAAAGGTTTTGAGTGAGCTTAATAGCTCCTTACTGCAGAGAAGGTTTAGCATATGCCCTTCGAAAGTTAATGACCCTACTCTGTGTCATCACACAGGATGCCTGGCTCTCTGACTCTCTTCAGGTGCTCAGCGTCCTCGGAGCTTGAGCAAAGAAGACGCTCAGGACTGGTTTAGCAGATAAATAAAGGCACAAGACATGTTTTCTCTTACCTGGCCACACTATAACAAAAGAAACAACAAAACTCATGTAAACCAGACATATCTACGTATATTGAAATTCAAAGAAATGTCTAGTTTGAATGTTTTCTTGTTTCTTTTAAAATCTTGAGTCATCTTAAAAAGAAGTTCTCTCTCATTCCTCAGGGGAAGTTTACAAACACATATGCATAGCTTATAAAACAAGGACATTGTCTCCTCTCAGGACAACAACTGTATTGGGGCAGGTTCCCCAGAAGCAGACCCAGAACTGGATTCCTAAGCAGGTCTTTGCTTATGGAAGTGCTCCTAGAGAAGACAGAAAGGGGACAGGAAAAGATAAAAAGGACATTTAAAAAGCCAAACAAGAGAATGGTCTTGGGCAAAGTCCTGCACGAGGATAACTTGAGCATTGTCTCACAGGGGAACTCCAGAGACTGGATTACACCTCACAGTTATCTCAACCTGACGCAAAGATTCAAAGCCAGAGGAAGACCCTCCCATGAGAAGGAAGAGCTATCTGAGGGATATAGCAAAGCGCCAGCAGCATCTTCTAATGGTGGAAACCTTTATGGGGCATGTGGCATAAAGACAAAGGAGAAAAAGTATTAAAAATTGGGAGAAGGTATAACAGGGGAAACAATTAAATATACTTTTCAAAAATCAGGACAAAAGCTCAAAACATCACAGGGGCAGGTAATATTGTTAGACTTGTTATGAAGTTGGGGAGGCAGCCTCCAGTATGGCCCCAAACACCCTCGTATTAGTCAGTGATCCCTAGAGGGACAGAACTAATAGGATAGATAGATAGAGATAGATAGATAGATAGATAGATAGATAGATGATAGATAGATAGATATAGATGATAGATAGATGATAGATAGATATAGATGATAGATAGATAGATGATAGATAGATAGATATAGATGATAGATAGATATAGATGATAGATAGATAGATGATAGATAGATGATAGATAGATATAGATGATAGATAGATAGATGATAGATAGATAGATATAGGTGATAGATAGATAGATATAGATGATAGATAGATGATAGATAGATGATAGATAGATGATAGATAGATAGATGATAGATGATAGATAGATAGATATAG
>CM052652.1:146194363-146211349 GCA_028533165.1 Leontopithecus rosalia
TAAAAAGGCTGAGAATACTCAAAATCAGAATGCCTCTCCCTCTAAAGAGGATCACAGTTCCTCATCAACAAGGGAACAAGGCTTGATGGAGAACGAGTGCATCCCATTAACAGAATCAGGCTTCAGAAGGTGGATAATAAGAAACTTCTGTGAGTTAAAAGAACATGTTGTAGCCCAATGTAAAGAAACTAAGAACTTTGAAAAAAGGTTTGACGAAATCCTAATGAAAATAGACAACTTAGAGAGGAATATAAGTGAATTAATGGAAATGAAGAATACAATATGGGAACTCCGAGCAGTATGCACAGGTTTAAACACTTGAATTGATCAAGCAGAAGAAAAGATATCAGAGGTCGAAGTACAACTTAATGAAATAAAACGAGAAAACAAGATTAGAGAAAAAAGAATAAAAAGGAATGAGCAAAGTCTCCAAGAAATGTGGGACTCTGTGAAAAGACCAAATTTACGTTTGATAGGTGTACCTGAATGCGACGGAGAGAATGAATCCAAGCTGGAAAATATTCTTCAGGATATTATTCAGGAAAATTTTCCCAACCTAGCAAAGCAGGACAATATTCAACCCCAGGTAATACAGAGAACATCACAAAGATATTCCTCAAGAAGAGCAACCCCAAGGCACATAATCGTTAGATTCACCAGGGTTGAAACAAAGGAGAAAATACTAAGGGCAGCCAGAGAGAAAGGTCAGGTTACCCACAAAGGCAAGCCTATCAGACTTACAGCAGATCTCTCAGCAGAAACTCTACAAGCCAGAAGAGAGTGGGGGCCAATATTCAACATCCTCAAAGATCAGAACCTTCAGCCCAGAATTTCATATCCTGCCAAACTAAGCTTCACAATTGAAGGAAAATAAAATCTTTTATCAACAAGCAAGTACTCAGAGATATTATTACCACCAGGCCTGCTTTACAAGAGCTTCTGAAAGAAGCATTACACATAGAAAGGAACAACCAGTGTTATGTTAGCCTTTCTAAAAATATACCAAAAAGTAAAGAGCATTAACATAAAGAAGAATTTACATCAACGAATGGATAAAACAGCCAGTTAACATCAAATGGCAGTAACCCTAAATTTAAATTGACTAAATCCCCCAATCAAAAGACACAGCCAAAACCCAATGGTATGCTACATCCAGACCCATTTCACATCCAAAGATACACAAAGACTTAAAACAAAGGGATGGAGAAAGATTTACCAACCAAATAGAGAGCAAAAATAAATAAATAAATAAAAAACAGGAGTAGCAATTCGCATATCTGATAAAATAGATTTCAAAGCAACAAAGATATAGTGGTAAAAGGATCAATGCAACAACACGAGGTAACGATCCTAACACCCAGATACATAGAGAGTTAGACTCAATGAGACAGAAAAGTAATAAGGATATCCAGGACTGGGACTCAGATCTGGAACAAGTAAACTTAATAAATATTTACAGAGCTCTCCACTTTAAATACACAAAATATACATTCTTGTCAATACCACATCACACCTACTCATAGGTTTAAATGAAATATTGATTGGCCATTATTAATACCCATTTTTTTTAGAATAAAGCAATATTTCTGTTCTCTCTCCCTCTTTTTCTTCATCTTTGTTCCTCTCCTTCACTCCTTAAAAAAAAAGAATGTTGAAATATTTATTCTTAGGGCACAGTTTCGCCCACCTGTGGTCCCAGCTACTCAGGAGGCTGAGGCAGGAGGGTTGTTTGAGCCCAGGAGTTCAAGGCTGCAAGGCACTATGATCACACCACTATGCTCTAGCCTGGATGACAGAGCCCGATGCTGTCTCTAAAATATATTTTTTTTAAAAAATTTACAAAGTATTTCTTCTTAGATGTCCTGATGATTGTTTCTTTAACCTTGGGGTTCGATGGCTTCCCCAGGACATATCTCAGTGTTGATCATTGTATATAATCTTTCTCTGGGGCATTTTGCTCTATCAGTGTTTCCTTATTTTCGCAAAGTCCTCATCTATTCTATCTTTGAGTAGTTCTCCATTTTCCGGTTCTCTTTTTCAGGAACGGTGATTGTGGATGTGACAGTCTCCTTAGTCTTCCATGTCTATCATTTTCTTTGCACTTGTTGTTTATAGTTGACTTAGCCATTTCATTTTGTGCAATAACTTCAAGCCTGTCTTTACTTTCGAGTATTTTCCTCATAACCCTTAATTTCCTACCGATCACAAGGAAGCATCCTACCTCAGGTCTTGTGTCCTGGACTACCGTTGCTCATAGCAAAGCTCTTCAGGGCTGTGAGCAGACTCTGGCTTTCCTTCCCCCTCCCTCCCCTCTCTCCCTCTCTGGAAGTTTTCCTTGAATAGGAGGCCAGGTCACAGGCAATAGAAATAGACAACCCACATAGCGACTGCTTTTTTTAGTCACCCCTTCATCCGTGACCTCGCTATCAGCAATGGACAAATGACATTCTTATCTCTCCCCTGGCCCGCCCATGAAACTGGATCTCGACCCTCTAAGAATCCTTGGCTGTATTCCTCCTGATGTGGAGAAATGCTCTTGGAGAGGTGCTTACACTTCTCAGGTTTGTGGCAGCATGTGTCCCCTTGGCCTAGATTTCCTCATATTTGCCAGGAATGTGGCAGTTTGTGGCGTGAGGTGACGATGAATTAGGTTCCCTCTGTCTTTCGTCCTTTTGCTAATGTAGGTGGAGTTTAAAAGAAGAGCAGAGCAGTGCCCTTCTACAGTGAGCTACAGTGCTACTGTTAGTAGGTATAAAGACTCGGCAGAGGTCAAAGAGATTTTTGCAACTGGGGATTACAGTTCTGGAACCAGCGGAATGCCTACGATGCTCTCACGTCCAAGTTTACGCTCCGAAGCCACATCCCCGCTGAAGAACACAGCTTAATGCACACACAACATGCCTCTCTAATGACGTTTCCCACTATCATGCTGCATCTCGTCTCTGCTGTAATAAGAGTTATGTGGCCCCCAGGGCATAGGCCAAGCACCCACTTACTTTTATGCTTCTTGAAAGTCATAGGTGTCCTGGTGATTTGCATTCATGGGCAGGGACCCTTAAAAGGATAAGGAGCATTCATTTCTCAAGGAATAGCAGCTTCCAGCCTTCCTGTCATAGGAATTGGCTTGGTGAGGGAATATCCACAGAGCAGCCCCCAACTATCCAGTTAGCTGCCTTGAAACACTGTTGCAACAGAGGTTGGAGAAAAGGTGGTGGAGTAGCTGATGCCCCCAGGTGGATAGAAGAGAGTTCCTTTGTGTCTCCCCCAGCCAGAAGCTTCCCTCTTGCTGTGAGGTCAAAGGCAGAAGCTATTCCAGAGACAGGCTGCACATCCAGAGCATTCTGAGTTTGCTTCCTTAATGCGCCCAGATTCCAGTTCCTGCCCCTGCATGTTGTCTCCTTCCTATTGCCTTTTCTGTAATGTGTAAAACCTTAGTAAAGTATCACTAGTTATTATCCCTGGGCAATTCACTTGTCGATATTGCCTGTAAAATGTCACAGCAAGTTTGATCTTTGATTTCATTATCAGGTTCTGACAGATTGGTTTTAAAAAAACAATTCCATGAGCTGGAGTCAGGGCACTGCCAATTTCCGAGTGGCTAAATTTCCTGTGACCCGTCAGTTCAAACATCACCTGGGGATGCACTTTTACGACAGAGGAGGTTGAGGTACCCCAGTTCAATGAATTAACAATCCTAGAGTTTGTACGTTTTATGTGGTTTGTATTAGCTTTAAATATCTGGCAATGTCTAGTTCGATGGACATCCACCACATGACAATGGTGTTCCTGATGCACATATTTGGAGCGTCCTTTCTGCAAACTGTACTCATGTGAATAAATTACAAAGAATCTTGATGGAGTCCAAAATGGTGTGAATTGTGATATCTTGAAGCCCTTGCTTAAGCAAGAATATTGCTTTTTTGACCAATGTAATCTTAAAAGATGTCTGAAAAATTTTTAAAACTCATCCCATCGAAAAATGCAGAGTATAATTCTCCCCCCATAGAATATGAACTGGCCTTTTGGACTCACTTCTAATGAATAAAATGCAGCAGAAGTGTCTCTGAGTGACTTCTGAGCTAGGTCATAGTAGGTGCAGCTTCCACCTGACTGGCCCCACTCTCAGAACTCAGCCACCATGTTGTGAGGAAGCTCAGGCAAGTGGAGTGGTCACAGGCAGGTGTTCCAGCCAACAGCCCCAGCTGAGGTCCAGCCCACAGCCAGCATCAACCACCAGAGGCCTAAGTAAGTAGTCTTTTCATTCATTTAGCCCCCGGCCTCTGAGCTGCTGCAGTTAACACCACATACAACATGGATGAGCTACCTCTGCAGTGCCAGTCAGCTAGGCCTGCCATAGCAGAGAACCACAGATTGGGTGGCTGAAACAACAGAAATTTATTTTCTCACAGTTCAGGAGGCCAGAAATTGAAGATCAAAGTAACTGCTGAGTTGGTCCCCTCTGGGGGCCAGAAGGGAAGGACAGGCTCCAGGTATCTCTCCTTGGCTTGAGATAGCTGTCTTCTCTCAGTGTATCTTTATGTCACCCTCTGTCACTGCCTATGTCTAAATTTTCTCTTCTTATAAGGATGCCAGTAATATTGGACTAGGGCTCACCCTAATTAATGACCTTGTTTTCACTAACTCACTTCTGTCTCTACATACAGATTCTGACTCATTGCAGGTTAGAACTTCAGCATGAATTCATTCGGGGGACGCAAGTCAGCCCATAATGCCTGCTGAGCCTCCATCCACATTGCAGACTCTTGAGCAAGATAAATGTGCCAGTGTTTTGAGCCACTAAAATTTTAAGTGGTTTATTAACGCAGCAAAATACAACAATATGCTAAAGTACTTGACTTAGAGACGCAGGTTCTGGTGACTACCTCAGAGTTTATTCAGCCAACAGGACTGTTCTCTGACAACAGGACTATACCATTTGGGGGTGATTGCCAAAGGACCCAGTCCAGGCCACATGCAAAACATTTGGGAGTGGGGCAGAGACTGCATATTCAGCGCTATCTGTGTTCTGTTTTAATATTGTTCCTTGATTGCAAGAAATGGAATGCACTGAGGCTATCTTCAGGAACTTGCTTTTAAGAAAAGTTATTCCTTAAAATAACTTTTTAAGGAATGGAAGAGGGAATCAGTCAAGAAGAAATCTAAAGCCAGAAATAGAAATATGTCTATAGGAAATACGGTTGCCCTTCTGGGCAGTTGACTTTGGGACTGGTTCCGAATGCAGGGAGTCCGCAGCTTTTAACATAACATAAGACTTTAACATGGTGTTAAAGTCCCCTTTTGGAGCCAGACAGCCTGGTTCAAAACCTGGCTCCACCTCGTACTAACAGTGTTGTCCTGGAAAAGTTATTTAATATCTCCATGCTTCTGCTTCCTTATCTGTTACAATGGGTAATCCAGCACCTATTACAGGAAGCTGTAATCTAGGATGTAGATTGTAATCTATGATTGGTTGACTATTTGTATCCTCATTACACAGCTTGCCATGAATGAGTTTCACTGCTGACTCTTCTCTTTCCTCTCGGCTTCCTTTAGCAACTCACAGTTACTGCTCTCCCGTTACTTTGGCTTGTACAACTGATTCATTCATTGATTCAACAAATGTTTAATTGGCACTTAGTGTGTGCTAGGTGCTATTTTAAGCCCTTGGGTTGCATGAGACAAATCAATCCATTGGGCATTGTGCCAATCACTCAACTATCCCTTTCCTCATCGATCTTGATTCTATCATGCTCTTTTCAGCTAAAGTTCTACTTTACTTTACAAACTTCTAACAGATGCTCTGCCACTCAGGGGCACATTTTCCTTGCTTCTTAGCTCAGATCCTTGAAAGAGGCCCTCTGGCCCAGCTTATCTTTTCAAATCAAGCCACAGAATGTTTCTAACCCACTTTCTGATTGGTTTCCTAGGATCAGGTGGTCATTCATCCAACCAACTGTATTCTAGGACAGGAGATGGGTCCAGGACCCAACCCACATGGACAGCAGGGCTGTGGGGCAATCACACGGTGGGCAGCTTTGGTGTGAGTCCTTAGGACAGTACTTTAAAGATGTGGGAAACCAACTATTGACTCCTGTAGGAGCTTGGAGAACCCCAAAGAATCCTTTAGTCAATTACATACGACACAGGCCCCAGGAGGGTACATGACTTCCGGAAGTCACACACAGCCTGTTAGTGACACATTGGGTATGGAGCCAGGTGTGAGAATCTTATATGAGCATCTTGTCTGTGTGAGGTCAGCCTGACTGGTGTGGCTGAGGCAGTCAATGCCCTTTCCGTTTCCTCTGGACACTCCCTATTCCCATGTGAGCCAGCAACTTCAGAGAGAGCTTTCTCTGGCTGAAGAGGTATTCTTGGCCTCGCAACTAAAGACAAACAAGAACTGGGGGTACGTACCCCAGCTTCCACACCCCTTGGGTAGGACAAGTCTGAGACATGTCCCACATTGCCTCCCAGAGGTCCCCAGCAGGACTGAGCCTCAGTGGCCCACACCTGTAACCTGCTCATTACGCAAACATGTTGATTCCTTCCCTTCCCTATCTCATTTGCACTCTCCTCCACTTGTACTTTCTGCAGTCACCTCTCAAATATATCACTCCCTGCCTTGCCCTCATCACCTTTTCTGAGGATCTGCTCCTGGAGAACCATAAACAAAGATGCCTTGCAGGAAAAGCAAGTAGTGAGGCCAGGTTAGTAAGAGAGATTAAAAAAAAAAACGAAACACGGGCAAATGCCTGGAGAGAGAGACAGATGCAGATACCCGATATGTTGGTCTTACTGAAACCATCAGATGCAATGGGAGGCTACTTCCCATAGTCTGGAGTTACAAAGAAGAGCAGGCTGCAGATGGCAAGGTGGAGCCGTCATGGGAGGAGCTGCTTGTAGGCAGGATGCTTAGCCAGCCGTTCTTAAAATGTTTCATTCTTCCATTTTAATCTCACTCATTATTGAATCATTAATAATGATTTATATGACATTGACTTTTTTCAGAAATCTTGACTAACTCTTTGACAAGAGATTAATAAAGAGTGGGACTTCAGATGTCAAGTTTTTATGAGCAAAAGTGTCCAAGGCCATCCCTAGCTGGGTATTCTTGGCTGTATTCACCACGCTCTCCAGAGACTGAAAAGCAATTGTTTAGCCGGGTAGAGGAGCTGAGCTGAATTAAATTGACCTGCATGATACAGAAAGTAGCACTGAGCACATTTAACTAAGGGGTCTTTGAAAGAAATCTATTTTATTGTAGCTGACTGCTGAAATTATTTTAAGGAAGTGATTATCAATCTAATAATTTAAAACGCATAAATGATGTCAGCATCCAAAATGAAGACAGACTGGGAGAACAACGGGGCTGCTCTTGAGTAAAAAGCTAAATGCATCTTTATTTCTTTCTGCTTTTTCTTTCCCTCTTTTCAGAAACATGAATTTGACTGCTTTCAAAAGCCAATTGTTATGCCTCCATCCTGTAAAGAGAGATGAAATTTCCATTTATAGTAGAATGCCAGCAGCCTCACTTAATCCAGATACACATATACCTAAAAGCACTTTTGTTCCAAATATAATTATTACTCTGCAGGAAAATCTGGTGTGATTCTCTTGGTTTGGTGGAGTTTTAAGCCTGTCTTTAATTTAAAATAACTTTATTAGAACCCCTAGAGATGAGAGTGGACCCAGTAGGGAAAGGTAGTTAACATGATGAGAAAAAGCAGGGGTGCTGGAATTCCTTCATTGCAGGCTTCTGGCTGGAGTTAGTAACTCAGCGATGGAGCCTGAGTGCTCTCACCGCTTGGACAATGAATGAATAAATGAGTGTTTAAAAGCCCTCTGCAGCCTGCTAGGCCTGCCCCAGTGTGCATGTCTGACTCTCAGAGCATAGGGCCATGGTCCGAGCAAAGCCAGATCCTCTCGTGAAAAGGTTCCCTCTCACAGGCTTCTGCCAAAGCCAGTGTTCGCTAGGAAAGGCAGCAATTTTTTTCTCCCCTTCAAAGGGACCTTTATGTACGAACTCACTCCCACCTACTGTGCATGTAAATTATTCATCAGTGATATGGCCTCTGTTTATGACTTTGATCCTTCCTTTCCCCGGAAGCCCAAGGAGCATGATAAGACAGGCGAGTTATCGGAGTGGCTTTGATCTCCTACTTGCAAATGGCGTTTTGTGGTGGAACATCTGAGTCCCTCTGTAGCCGCAGGGTGGGTCGAAGCTGAGCAGAGTTTGGGGTTTGTAAGATGTCCACCTCCTAGCATCAAACCATCTTCAGGACAAAATGGGATGAGACAGAAAGGAGCCAATTTCTCCCCCAAAGGAGCAACTGTTCACGCGTGGGCACCCACAACTGCTCTCGCAGCAGGCAGGACAGTGTCCTGATGACTCAAAGGTGCAATTCTCATCCAGAACTTGTTTCTAAAGAATCACACCACTGAGGCCTCACACCGTGGTGTTCCAGGGTAAGTGAGTCGCTTGGGGAGAAAACAATAGAATCATGAGGAATGGACCCCTCAAAAGTGTTTGCTTCTTCTCACATGGTAAAAATTAGCTTTTCCTGGTAAAAGGGGGTAAAATGTAGGGCAGAGAGAATGCTGGAAGCAGGAGGAAACCTCTGCATTTCTCACAGCCCCAAGGTGATCATTCCCCGCAGTTTGTCATCCAACTATTAGCGACTGCCGATGGCATCTGGCACTGATCTTCGGCGTGCCCACAGTATGGAGACCAAGGACAGTGGACTCTCTTCCCTAATGGCAGTGTAAACCACTTCGCATTAAGCAGGAATAATAACATTATTTAAAAGAATGTGTCATCATAATTACATTTCTTGTTGCTTTCCTTTCTTCCACATCACAGGAGCGAGCACATCAGCCTCACTTGAACAGATGAAAGAAGGAGGTTTTTTTCAGTGAGGGCTGTTCTGAGAGGAACACATGCCCAGCAGTGAGAGGGCCCCCATTCCGTCATGGGACTGGGATTTTAGACACTGCGGGAGCTAATTCTAGCCGACATTGTGGATTTGGTTGTATCTCTTCTTTCTCAGGTGACTAGAAGTCACGCTGGAATATTTGCCCTGTGAATGTCCCATGTGATTGATGTCTGCAAGGTTGAGGATATTCCTGCCACTCTAGCAAATTTCATCTACTGTGTTCTTTTTCCTTTACTAAAGGTGATGTCCGCTGAAACATTCATTCTTTAACTCAGAAACCAAACTTTAAAAAGGGATTTAGTAGTAGCTCAGATGTAGGTTTCATTATTTCTTGAAGAATTCTGTCCAAATGCATTTGAAAATCATTTCTAGAATTTCAGAATAAAGTCCATTAATTGGTTTTTTTTTGAGATGGAATCTCGCTGTGTTGCCCAGGCTGGAGTCCAGTGGCACAATCTCTGCTCACTGCAACCTCTGCCTCCCAGGTTCAAGCAATCCTCCTGACTCAGCTCCCCCCAACAGCGGGGATTACAGGTAGGCGCCACCATGCCCAGCTAATGTTTGTATTTTTTTAGTAGAGACAGGGTTTCACATGTTGGCCACTCTGGTCATAAAATCCTGACCTCAGGTGATCCATCCCCCTTGCCCACCCAAAGTGCTGGGAATATAGGCGTGAGCCACCACACCCAGCCCTATTAATGTTTTCCAGTGGTGCATTCACAATTCGACAGATGTGTCCTCGTCGTGGCCTGCTCTGATGCAGGTTACCTGCTTGGCTTAAAGTTGACGTCACAGTGGCTTGAAGTGCATTTCATCAAATGTTTATATCTAATAAGATATTTAGGGGACAGATCATTTTTTATATCTTGAATGGCCTGGTATATAAAATCACCTCATCTCCACAAGGCAGGAGAATCATTTTAATTTGCTAAAGGGGGAACAAATTATTGGAATCTTCTCATGTTTCTAATAGTATGTTAGCAATAAACAAACTTGATGTCCCAGAAAGCAAAACTCTCTGAGCTGAGGGAAAAACAATTCTCCACCCCCCAACACACACACCCCTTCAGTTTTTCCCTTGCTGTCTCCCCACGTGAGAGGAAGAAAACATGTCTCCAGGAGTGTGAGCAGAGTAAGTAAACACGGAGAGCCCGTGATGCTTCGGTGACAGTCATTTCTCCTCTCGGCTGCTGTGGTTCCAGGTGGTGGAAATGTTCCATCTGATCCTTCCCCCATTGTGCGTGCTGAAGCCACAATACCTAAATCCTGAGCGATGTGTTTAGCACCTGTTCTAAACGGTGGGTAGATGTCTCCGAGATGTGCGCTGTTCCCGCAGCCCCTGCCCAGCCCCCTTCCTCTGCCCTGCTGTGGAGCCTGAGTCTATGGGCAGCGCCTGGCGTTTAAGTTTGCTTGATAAGCCCTGACTGATGGAGTTAGAATATTGAGACCTTGGTTTCTACAGAGCAAAGTGCTTGCTTGGAATGTTGAATTCTGTGCTGGAGGAGGGGCCCCCGGATAGTGAGTGAAATACTACGGTGCCCTCATCCCCACCACCACTACCCACCTCCTCCCAACCTCAGAAAAACGCCTCCCACAGCCAGCTTCCACGGGGCCACCACATCGAGTTTTCATCCTGTCCGCCTCGTAAGAATACATGGGCGGTGGGGGCATCAGACGAGCGTGGCTGCTGTCGTTTTGGCAAGGCTTTGCAGGGGGGCAGGCCTCTGGGCCCCCGCTTGGATTCGCAGACCCCACGGGGCCGCCTTGGATGTGCAGACACACCAGCGCGCGCTCAGCAGGCAGAGCTTTGTGCGCTGGGCCTCCTGGGACGAGGCTGAAACCTTCAGATCCCAGCGCAGACCCCCTGGCTTCCCTCTGCCCGCAAACTTCTCCTAATTAAGCCAGTCCATCTAATTACAGGGTGTTCCATCAAATATTTCTCCAGATGCTTCCGATGCAGCCTGCGGGCGCTGGTCAAAGCTGTCGAGGCTTGTGATCAGGGCTGCCGGCCCTGCGAGGGCCGCGCGCGGTCCCCTCTCTCCTGGACGTGCCTGTCTCCAATACTGCGCAATTCGCCCTCACTCATTTGCTCCGTTGCCTGTCGAAAGCACAGAGCGTAATTGCTAAAGTTAAGAAAACATCCCTGTAATTAGCCAGGCAACTCTAAGCACAAGAAATGGAAATTAGTCACAGTATCACAAATTAGTTTGTGCATACATTACGTTCAAGGATCGCCCCTGGGGCCCGGTATTTGCAGTCTTTGGCGAGCAACCCTCTGTATCTCAATAAAGCACTCCTTCCCGGGTGAGTATGTCGCAGGAAGCGGAGTTTCGCTTGGATTACAAATTTTTTAATTCTTTTGTAGACAGCAGCCAGAATAAAGTCTAATATTCCGGCTGCCGAGATAGACACAAGCAAACAGTGATTTTCCTGCAGATTTTATTTTCCTCTGCGGGCGTCTGTTAACCCGGGGCCATCAAGGTGTCTCCAAAGAGTGGGCTCATCAATTGTATTGTTTTACTCATTAGGAGCAGTAGTTAGAAAGTCTTTAAATAACCCTGATTTTCAACTATTTCCACAGTCACTCCTCTTGCTAGCAAAAGCCAGGAAATTGGACTCAGGCACACACAACATAGCATTTGCATCAAAATAATACAGCAGGCAACAGCAAGCCACAATCACATCACTCAGAAGAAAGGAACAGAATACAAATTAAAGGAAGAATGTAAATTTTTTGCCATTAAGCTTCAATGACCATTTGAAATGGTGCAAGGCACAAAGGTTCTTGATGAGCGTCATCTAGTTTGATTATTCATACTTGTGTTTCTGCTTGAATTAAAGCAGGAGTGCTAGAGCCCGTTAAGGGAAAATATTTGAATTGATAGTGAACTCTCACCTTGCCGTGCATCCATTTACTTTTCAAATGAATACCAGATAAGTTAGTGCATTTTCTAATCGGCCTGTTTTCCAGTGAGTGCTGTCATTACATACCAATTTCTTTTAGAAGTGCTTGCTAAGAAACATTAACTACTTACAAATAAGGAGCTGTCTGTCACAAACTGCGGTCTTGAGCTCACTGGCTCATTTCTGCCGGGGTAGCTGAGGGCTGGAAGTCCACGCTGCCTGGCTCGTCTAGGATCCAGCCTTTTCCCTACTTCCCAAGGCCGTCCTTAAGGGGAGGCAGGGCTTTTGCTACCTGCCATCTTTCCAGAACCAGGTGGCATTTGCTCTAGTAATAGCCCAAACCAGCTTACCATTGAGTGTCCATGTCATTGTGTGCAGGTGTCCTGGGTCCACCCCACCCCCCATCCTAACTGCTAACCCAGACTTCAGATTCAAAGCTGACTGAGGATGGTCTGTGTATCATTCGTTCCTGGGCACCAGCTCCACAACCGGTAGGTACGTTGACTCATCATAGAGAAAATGGGAAAGGCAGAATCTGAGGGTTGTGTATTTGAGAGAGGTGGGGTGGGGGCCTCTCAATTTTAAAATACATGCTCAAGTTTTGGACAAGGCCACATGAACAGAAACTGCTCCTCCCTTAGTGGGGAAAGCACCAGAACTTTGCTACTTCTTAAGAAGAGATTTAAAAGAAAAATATTTGTGCTTATTCAGGGAGAAAGAAAAAGAAGGTTCTTACTACCTGGGTCTGTATTTGCCATCAGTAACAGCTTCTTTCGGTTACTCCTCCTGTTGGGTGTTACTCGCTAACACATTTGTTAAAATGTGTCCATTTTTTAATCAGAAAATTTTTAGGAGTACTCATGGGGAAATAGAGGGCACCGCTCGCAAAACCTCAAAACCTGAGTGACCTTGTTTCCACATGATTTTGTTTTGCAGATTCTGTCCTGTTCGTTGACAGAACAAAAACCACATTGATGTGAACTCTTCGTACATCTTCAGCGAAGGTACAGAGAGAAAGGAAATGCCTGACAAACAACCCTCCTGAGTGAAGAATGGTGGGCTCTAACACCAGGTGAGAAAAGAGTCTTTATCTGGTTGGGATCCAAAGGCTACTCTTATTTTTTTAATTAAAAAACTATATTTTGGGAGGCCAAGGCAGGAGGATCGCTTGAGCCCAGGAGTTCAAGACCAGCCTGGGCAATATAGTGAGACCCTCTCTCTACAAAAAAAATTAAAAAATTAGTCCAGTGTTGGCGGTGCACACCTGTAGTCCCAGATACTGGTGGGGCTTAGGTTGAAGGATCACTTGAGCCCAGGAGGTTGACGCTACAGTGAGCTGTGATTGCACCACTATACTCCAGCCTGAGTAACAGAACAAGACTTTATCTCAGAAAAATAAATGAAATAAAATATTATAATCTCAAAATTGGTTAATCCCAAAACTGAATTAAAAGTCAAATGAGCCAGGCACAATGGTTCATGCCTGTAATCCCAGCACTTTGGGAGGCCGAGGCAGGCGGATCTGGCTGGGGACAAGGTCAGAAGTTCAAGACCAGCCTGGCCAATATGGTGAAACCCCATCTCTACTAAAAATACAAAAATTAGCTAGGTGTGGTTGTGGGCACCTATAGTCCCAGCTACTCGGGAGGCTGAGGCAGGAGAATGGCTTAAATCTAGGAAGTGGAGGTTCCAGTTAGCCAAGATCATGCCACTGCACTCCAGCCTGGGTGACAGAGCAAGATTCTGTCTCAAAAAAAAAAAAGTCAAATAAAAATATAGGGAAAGCTGACCATGAAAGGAGCTGTTGAATATGTGCCATGACCACCTATGATAAGAAAGTAACACATGTCCACCCCGTCGTAGTGCCCTCTAGACTTGACTCTGACATTGTCCATGTGACTTTGTTGATCGGCCAATGGACATCGACAAATGTGACACAAGCAGAGACTTGAAAAGCATTTAGCATTGCCCTCTTGCTGCACTTGCATGTGAACAAGCCCGAGCTATCCTGCTGGAAGACAAGAGACACATGGAGAAGAACTGACAACCTGCCCAACCATCAGACTTGTGAATGAGGCCATCTTCTGTCATCCAGTCACAAGACACCCACAGATGTATGTTGCTGAGAGTGTAGCAGGGCTCAGCCAGGCCAATCCAGCCCAGAAAAGCCACCCAGACAAGCTACAGAATCATGAGCTAAATGTAACACTCAAGGTGTAGGCAAATATGCACAGAGTCTAAGAATTAGGCCCATTTTCCTAAAAATTCCCTTTTATTATTGAACCACCGAATTTTTTTTAATATTCTTGAACAATCAAAATTGTGCTAAGCATGTAATTGTGGTGCCATGGAGTGTGGATGGCGTATTTATGACTCTCCTGGTGTGCCTTCCTGTCTACCAATCACACCAGACCATCTGACAAAGTCTGCTCTTAACCATACAGGCAACTGTATTCGAAATGACACTTTTGGATATTTTGAGGACTGAATGAGTGTGTGTGTGTACAGCAGATGCTGTCTGTGCTCTGTCCCCATTCCCTTCACATCCTTGTCATTTTGATGTGTGTGTATTCACTTCAGCAGCCAGGACTCCCTTTCTTTGGAAGAAACTATTCCTCACCCAACCCAACCACAAGGCTCTCACGGACTGACAGTCCTAGTCCACCCAGCCAGAGGTGACTGATCCATCAACACGCAAGTGACCCAGATCACACCAACCAGAATCCTGGCCTGGAATTTTCACACTAGAGCCTAGGAAAGACAGGGGGTTAACCTGTCATCAAGGACCTCTCAGCAGCTGTGTTCCTCTCTAGCCTGATATTCAGAGAGGCAGAGAGAAAAAGAGACCAATAGAGAGTATGTCATGAAACTTCCCCATAAGATGAGACACCAACGTGCCTTTTTGTCCCAAGTAAGTTCAAGGTATGTTTCTGTCACTTGCAACCAACAGGTCTCTGGTTGACTGCCAGCTCTGGATTCCTGGTTTTCCAACACTCTTGGTCTTACATAAAATCCACTTGCTGAAGCCACCATTAGACCCAGACTAAATGGTCCTTGTAGGACATGTATTGGATATGGTGTTTCCCCTCAGGATTTCTGAAGTCTGTTCTTTGTCCACTCAGGCAGTGTGGTCCCAAGAAGAATAAAAACATGAAATTCACTGCACTGCTGCCAACAGCATCAGCCTTTACCTAACTAAAGCTCTTACTTTGTTAGACATTAGTGCCCTCTTCTTCACCTACCCTCCTCAGCCACTAGTGACCAGAATTAACCTTGAGATTGTTGAAAGATGAAGGAAGAGAGCTGGATAATTCGTGACCAAAACAAAATCACAGTGACTCTGACATAGAGAGAAATTGGACAACATTGGATCATTCATATGAATATGTGCATGTTTCATTAAGTTGACAGAGACAACGCTCTTGCTATGTGACACAGCAGCTCTCAAGCCTTACTTGTTGCAGAAACATCTGTGATGCTTTTTCAGTCTAAAGGTACCAGAGTCCCTCCCCAGACCAGTTGGATATCCAGACCAGTTGGATACAGGCTTTGAAAGTGGGTTAAAAATGAGAGCTTTCCAATCCCCTGATCACAAAAATGGGCAAAGGACTTGAATAGTCGTTTCTCCAAAGATGATGAACAAATGGCCAAAACGCACATGGGAAGATGCTCATCGTAATTAATCACTAGGGAAATGCAAATGAGAACACAATGAAATACCACCTCTGGTTGAATCCACGGATATGGAACCTGCAGATATGGAGGGCCAGCTGTGCTTGTCCTTTGCCAATTGGCTTATTTCACTATTTTTATTTGTATTATTTTTTATTTCTTTTTCCTAAATGTTTTCAATAATCCCAATAAAAAACAGTTGAACAACTATTTACATAGCATTTACATTGCATTCAGTATTATAAATTATCTAGAGATGATTTAAAGTATACAGGAGGATGGGTGCAGGGTATGTGCAAATACACACCATTTCATATAAGAGACTTTAGAGTATCCATGGATTTTGGTATCTGTATTGTGCAATTCCACTTATATGAGATACTTGTAGTCAAAATCACAGAGATAGAAGGTAGAATGGCGGTTGCCAGGGGCTGGGGGCAGAGGGAATCAGAGTCATTGTTTAATGAGTTTAGGGTTTCAGTTTTACAAGAGGTAGAGGGCTGTGGAGATGGACGGTGCTGATGGCTGCACAACAATAGGAGTGCACTTGATACCACTGCACCGCACACTTAAAAACAGGGAAGACGGCAAATTTTATATCATGTGCGTTTTTCCACAATCAATAAAAATGAAGAAAAGGTTAGTTGCCTGGCATCCGCTACGTGCGATGAGTTGGCTTTAGAGATGTAATGGAAAGAGTTCAGGCTTGGAAATGAGGGAGGCCTGCACTCAATGCCCTGGCACCTGCGCTGAATTCGCTGTGTGGCTTGAGTGAGTTACTTCATCTCATGGTATTTAATTTGTACATCAATAAAATGGCAGCAATAACATCTACCTTGTACTTTCTACCCTTCTACCCTACGTAGTAGATATGATTTGGGATAAAATGACACAAGGTATGTAAAGACACTGGCAACTTCGTAGGTCTGCCCCACGGCCCCAACTGTTAATTCTCACTGTAGTTAATTCTCTCTTCCTTTTCTATCTTATTGTCAAATATTCAGCCACAGGAAACCTTATTCACTCTTTCCCCAAACATACTCTCAGCAAAACAAATATATTTTGGGAGGTCAAGGCAGGAGGATCACGTGAGCCCAGGAGATCAAGACCAGCCTGGGCAATATAGCAAGACCCTCTCTCCACAAAAAGATTTAAAAAATTAGTCGAGCATTGGCGGGGCACACTTGTAGTCCCACTGCCTTCTGGGGAACCTTCCACTTACCTTTTCTTCCATGCAGATATTATCTTGAACAATATTTGTTTTAATTACAGAAACTCACCTTTTTGGATGAAGTGAACAGTGGTAATGTCAGTCTGAATGTGAACAGTGGTAATGTCTGAATGTGAACAGTGGTAATGTCAGTCTGAACGTGAACAGTGGTAATGTCAGTCTGAAGGTGAACAGTGGTAATGTCAGTCTGAAGGTGAACAGTGGTAATGTCAGTCTGAATGTGAACAGTGGTAATGTCAGTCTGAA
>CM052652.1:146211849-146378883 GCA_028533165.1 Leontopithecus rosalia
GAATGTGATCAGTGGTAATGTCTGAATGTGATCAGTGGTAATGTCTGAATGTGATCAGTGGTAATGTCAGTCTGAATGTGAACAGTGATAATTTCAGCCTGAATGTGATCAGTGGTAATGTCTGAATGTGATCAGTGGTAATGTCTGAATGTGATCAGTGGTAATGTCAGTCTGAATGTGATCAGTGGTAATGTCAGTCTGAATGTGAACAGTGGTAATGTCAGTCTGAATGTGATCAGTGGTAACATCAGTCTGAAGGTGAACAGTGGTAACATCAGTCTGAATGTGAACAGTGACTGGCATATTCGCTTAGCCCTACAGCTGCTTCGTCACAATTCTCTTAGTCAGAATTTTCACACTAGTATATGAGCTTTCTTACAGCTCATAACCATTTATTTAATAAGGACCCCAAGCTGCTAATCTGACCTTCTGGACACAGAAGACCTCACATGCCGCATGTACTCAGAGGTGATGTTTTCAAAGTGCCACCGCTATCCCTCTTCCCCCTTTCAATGGGCAAGTTTTAGTTTCCACCAAGAAGCCTTTTCTCGATGTCCACCTGCTTCTCTGGAATTCAGTGTTGCGATGTCTCTCTCAGCTTTTGAATACTTTTGCCTTTACTACTTACAGGCAGAGCCCGAGAAAGTACTGTACCAATGTGTGCCAGCGGGTACCTGGGATCCAGAAGGCTGCACTGGCCTCTGCAGCTGCATCTGCTTCCTGGGGTTGCTCTACTCCCACTGGCCCAGGAAAAAGGAGCTCCAGAAGACACAATTTTGAAACAATTGGGAAATTTATAGCAATATAGTACATACTGTGCAATTTATTCTAATATGCCTCGTGGATCGTCAAGCAGAAAATGGAACAGCCTTTTCAAAAGTGACTGCGATCCTGGCCGGGAGTGGTAGCCATGTAATCCCAGTACTTTGGGTGGCTCAGGCGGGAGGATCACTTGAGGTTAGGAGTTTGAGACCAGCCTGGGCAACGTGGCAAAACCCCGACCCTACTATACAAATATACAAAAATTAGCCATGCATGGTGGTGGGAGCCTGTAATGCTAGCCACTTGGGAGGCTGAGGCAGGAGAATCTCTAAAACCGGAGAGGCAGAGGTTGCAGTGAGCCAAGATCTTGCCACACTCTAGCCTGGGCAATAGAGACTGTGTCAAAAAAAAAAAAGTAATTGAGACGCTGCCACTGCAGAGCCATCTCTCATGATTGCGGAGCCTTGGGTGGCAGAGTCATCAGTCCCTGTCCGTTGCCTTGCTGGCTGCTCTGCAGATCAAGTCTCTGATTTAGCAAAGGTGACTCTTTCCCAAAATGGAAGGATATTGTTTATAATTAAATAGAAATCCTAGGTTGTCTACCCACCCAATGAGTAGCTCAAAGCTTGTCTTCTTGTCTTCAGGGAAGGCACAGCAAACCATACATGTGTTTATACTCAGATGCCTCTGGCCAGGACCTTGGGCCACCCACACATCCCAAAACCCCCACCCTCCCACCCCTGCCAGTGCATGAGTCAGAACATTTCACAGAGCTCAGGCTTTGTGAGGATGGGGTGGGGGTGGGGGTGGGGGGAACAACAGCTGAATTTTGGCCAGTTCACCTTTGTCTGTTAAATCAAGTAGGGAGGAAAGTGCTTTTTTTTTTCCTGGAACATAGAATTTCCACTCTGTGGAGAATGAACTTGAAAATGTATCACCGAACTTTAGGAGAGTGATTTTGTAATTAAAATAACAAGATCTGAAAACCCCCACTCAATTATTTGTTCTTTTCACGTCCTGATTATCTTTTTAATTTGCAAAGGCAGATTTTATTTGTTTATTTATTTTTTTGCCCAGCCAAGAGCGCCAGCTAGCTGCTCCGGGGCTGTGCTGTTGAACACTGGGAAGGGTGTTTAATTATGCTAAGTTGGATTTAAATTTCACTTTTCAAACAACAACCAAAAAAATGCAACTAGGAGTGGGGTGTGGATTTAACCTGGATTCATAAAGGTTAATGAGAAAACCAGATTCCTGCATCACAGCCTAAAGTTCCATAAAGAAACTGTCTTCTCTCTCACTCCACCCCCTCTTTCTCGTTTAATCTTGGGGTGACAGGCGAGGAGAAGTGACGTTAAAATTAACCCGTTATGCTCTCAAGAACACTACATGCAAATTAAATGTGTTTGTTTTCCAAAACCTGCTTTGTTTTCTGCCTTCCTCACTACCATCTCTTAATGACTAAATTTCCCCTACCACTGAGAATTATAATTTGGGAGGTAGTTAAGCCGTGGTATTAGCCAGGCTCTATACACTTCTTCACCCTGTGACCCAAATGTTGGATTAACGAGGACATATGGCCTCATCCTGCTGATAAAGCCTTGGGGTCAGCCTTGGAGGCCACGCTGGCGCCCCTCCCTGGTGGTCCCCATTGTTCAGCCTCAGGGCCCAGGAGATCACCAAACCCGGCCTCTCTGACAGTTGTATACCTGATCTTCTGCAGCAGCCTGTGGGGTAGGGTGGGCGGATGGGAGAGAAGTCAGAACCTCACAGAAAAAAGGGCTTGCCTCCTCTCCTGTGGGTCCCCAAAGCCACCCAGCCTGAGCCCTGGGGACCAGCAGCCCTGGCATCCAGACACAGGCCAGGCAGGATGCAATCACAGGCCTTGGGGCTGCCTATTTATTTCCTGGGCCAAAAGCACCACTACATGCACACCAAGGGAACACATGTGATTTCACTACGGCCTGAGCCACAAACAGAGCAATGAGGCCGGAAGGGCTGAGCAGAGAGGAGATTTCTCCAAAAGGATCCTGGGCCCTGGGCAAACCACACACTACATACCGCACCTGGATTCCTCGAGAGAAAAAACTCTTCGTGTTTATGAGACTTCCTGGTTTACAAGATGCATTCACTCCCATGAGCTCACTGATGTTGTCTGGCACTATGGCCATTTCTCCTACTTCACAGACGAGAAAATGAAAGTCAAGACCGTCTAAATGGCTGGTCCAGCATCTCACAGCATAAAAGTGCTGGGACTCGGTATGGGCCTCAGGTTTCCCGGTCTGGACTTTCTCCTACTCCTCCTAGCTCCTTCCCACTCCCCTATTTTTAAAAATGCAAAGAAAAACGCAGCCTGCATCCTGCCAAGCGAAGGGGCAGAATAAGAAACTCCAGCCAGCAAGGCATAACCAATGGATGCACACACTCATTGCCCCTCTGAGGTCCTGATCTCACCCACAGCACAGAGGACATCTCCCTCAAGACCCCCCAGTGAAGTACCCTCCAGCCTGCTTGCAAACAGACAGTAAGTAGGTATGAAGAGTGTAGAAGAGGCAACTGACTCTCCAAATCTAAGTGCATGAGAACAATGGGAAGATGATTTCTGCTTCTGACCATGACGGCATGCCAAGTTCCAAACTAGCCCTTTCACTGTAGGCCACTAGCAAAACTATTTTTAGACATTGGAAGGCAACACAAGACTGTGGCCCTGAGGGAAGAGAAACACACAAGGTGAGACCCACAATGGCCCAGCTGTCTATCTGGAGACACTATCCAGACCACAGTACAGAAAGATGGAGGCCGAACAGACCACGGTGGCTGCACTGAGAGGAGGACTCAAACCTCCGAGTTTGGGTCTGCTGGACTGGCTGAGTATGAGGTCGGGAGACTGAAAGGGATGGAATTGTGCACGAAAAGAGCATTAGAATCTGCATAAATCTCCTCTTAAACCTTTGGCTCAAAACTAAATGGCACCTGTGCAAAGAAATAATTCATGAGAACAATCACCGCGGAGCTGTGTGCTGGATGGGGATTCTGGAGTCTACAGAGGATGGAGAGACGCTGGAGTTCTAACCGCCAGAGTGGAGACACGTCACTGAGTGTCCCAGGCATTGAGTCAAGACGCCCAAAAAGCCACACCTCGGGAGAAGGACTCAACTAGAGGTCTAAAGTAAGGACTACTCCAGACTCACCCTAATGAAGCTTAAAAACAAGCTTCCAAAGGTCAGACTCATCGCAAGGAAATTCACTGCCTGCCAGAACCACACTCATTTGCATTTAATCAATTTCTCCCCACTCATAAACTGTTCCAACCGTGTGGGCCTAGACCTGGGGTACTTTAACTTTTGGTTATTATGTTGTTTTTTAGTCAAGAAGTAGTGAAACATGAATCATTACATATGCATTAGCCCACTATATAATGGGATTTTCATACCAAAAATGATCTTTTTACTAAAAAGTTTGAGAACCACAGCCCTACAAGACCTGAAATGCTTTTTTGTACATGGTGGGTGATTAGTATGTTGAATAAATAGGCTTTCTTCCCCGCTCTCTCTTTTTTTCTTCCCTTACTTCAGCTTCCTCGTCTCACTTTTACCTCTTCCTCCCATCCCCCCATATTTGATATCTCTGCCACCATCAGCAATGCCGTGAACACACACACACACACACACACACACACACACCCACGCTGACAGCCAGTCAACCTCCTGATCTTGACTTGGGGTGTAAACAGCCCTCCACCCACCCAGCCCAGTCCCGCCATGTCCTCCTGCAGCCTCAATACACAACCTCCAGGCGCTGCAACCACGGCAGGTCCTAACAAAACCCCAGTGCCCTTGCTAGGTTCCTGAGAGGCTCTAGGAAAACAAGCCACCTACACTCACTCCCTCAGTAGGGAACGGCCTTGCTGAACCCTTTATCTGTTCACGAAAATCAATTTTTAATTAGTTGTGTTTTAAGCCATGCAAGGAAGGAATGTGTGAACACTGGTGAAAGTCTCTTCATAATTCACAGTAATGGGCTTTCTTTGAAATTTAAAATTGATCTGAATAGGAAGGGACCACCACACACACCCCCTCTGACCTCCCTGACAAACTCTTTCCCCCACCAAGTGGGTAAGTTGGCCCCTCATCAGCTTTTGGTCCCATCTGCCCTGTCTGCTCCTCATTCCTTGATGAGCAGAATCTTCCAGCACAAATTGTTGCCACTGACTATCCAGTCTGAAGTTTGATAGCCACCCTGTGGATTCAGCATTCTCCATATCTAGACGTGGTGAACTTTTGAGCCCGAGCTCCAAAAACACCTGGCCACTGGTGCTCCTGGAAGAATGGGCGAAGCTGAGGCCCCTCAGGTTCCGATCCAAGCACGCCAAGACACAAGAGCCTGGTGCACTTGGAGAGACTCACGTCTCTCCACTCCTTTCTTTGGTCCATGCAGAGCCACCCCTAAAGTCACTCAGAAAAAAAAAACCAGAGTATCACTTCCCTGACTTACCCAGAGGCCTAATTTATCCCCAGCCCCAAGATGATGACCGGTGTCATGAAATGTGTCAGGTTAGCTTTCCTGTGCACTGCACTTGATCAAGACAACAGCTCTCATGCTGCTCTTCATTTTCCAGGGAAAGATCAGCTGCCATTGCTGCTGCTACAATCTGGGCCCAGGGCGGGTGATCCTACCGTCCTGGCTCCGTGAGGATGTTTGAGGACAAAATGGAGCTGTGCATAAGAAAGTCCACAGTGTCATAGACACAAAATCTGAGCTCCCATTTTCTTAAGCAGAATTTACACCAGCTACTAAGACCAAATTCCCACACCGCATGTTAGCTATGAAGCCTCCTCTTCTTCCTTAACCATTTCTTCAGCAGTGCTTACATAAGAAACTTATCTGATTTATGTTTCTGCTTTTTTTTTTTTGTTTTGAGACAGGGTATTGCTCTGTCACCCAGGCTGGTGTGCAGTGGTCTGATCACGGCTCACTGCAGTCTCAACCTCCTAGGCTCAAGCGATCCTCCCACTTCAGCCTCCCAAGTAGCTGCAGCTATAGTCACGCACTACTACATGTGGCTAATTTTTTACTTTTGTTTTGTAGAAATGGGGTTTCACCGCGTTGCCCAGGCTGATCTCAAACTCCTGAGCTCAAGGAATCCTCCCGCACCCAGCTTCCTGCTGCTTTTCTTCTCTGACCCCATCAGTTGCACAGTGACACTGGGCACTATCTAGCAATATGTGACGAGCCCTGTGCTGTGATCCGCACTCACCCTCACGGGATAAGAATGGCCACATCCAGGCTGCCGACAAGGCTCAGATGCCCACAGCTCAAACCAGGGTCCAGACCAACATCTGTTTCTCCAAAGGCTTTGGGCTGAAACACTACTCAGTGCTACTGAGTAGCAACAAGAGGAAGGCCCATAACTAAGACAGGAAAACTGGAGTTCGGGCTGTCTGGGTATGCCCCAGTTCCTGCCTCCCTGCACCCCTGGGCCTGTCTACACAGCCCTGGCTGGAAGAATATACAAGACGTCAGCTTGCTAAGGTTGCAGCCTCTCCGAATTAGTTCTCCGGTAAAGGTGTGCTTATCAACATATTACCAAGAGCAACAGCTGGGTCCTCGTGAAATTATGCATAAAGGGCCAGGAACGGTGGCTCACACCTGTAATCTCAACACTTTGGGAGACCAAGGTGGGTGGATCACCTGAGGTCAGGAGTTCAAGACCAGCCTGGTCAACATGGCAAAACCCCATGTCTACTAAAAATACAAAAATTAGCTGGGCATGGTGGCGGGCACCTAGAATCCCAGCTACTTGAGAGGCTAAAGCAGGAGAATCTCTTGAACCCCGGGAGCGGAGGTTGCAGTGAGCAGAGATTGTGCCACCTCACTCCGGCCTGGATGAAAGAGCGAAACTCCATAGATGGACAGACAGACAGACAAGGAAGGAAGGAAGGAAGGAAGGAAGGAAGGAAGGAGGGAGGGAGGGAGGGGAAGGGAGGGAGGGAGGGGGAGGGAGGAAGGGAGGGAGGAAAATTATGGATATTGGTTAGAAATACTCTCAAGTTTGCTTTGGAAATTTTCTTGATAATTATGTGGGATGGAAGAAAGACTGTTTTAGGTATTACTGGAAAACCAACCAATAGAAGGAGCAGCATTTGCCGAAGATGACCAAGAAATTAAGTGTCTGCCCAGGTTTGCCTGAAAAGGAGAGAAATCACATTACTAGCACAATTAGCGAGGTCCTGTATACCTGAAAATGGGAGAGGAACCTCCGGCCCTGCCCACCACCACATAACCATTTCCTCCTACATTTGCATTTTCTTCCTTTGAAAATGCAGACAGTTTCCTACACTGGTACCCCCAGCACGACCACGGAATAAACAGGGAGACATTTGATTTAGGCAGAAAGTTTAAGTTTACTCACACCACGCCAGGGCAGTTTTGAAGTAGGAAGGAAAATGACCTGTGCCAGGCACTGCACCAGGAGCTTCCCCTGCGAGCTATAATTAAATTCTCATGACAACTCTGCCAGGCAACCGTAATTCTCATTTTCTACATAATGAAACTGAGCCTTGGAAAACTTAGATGATAATTTGCCCAGAACTGGAATTAGAACCCACAGCTCTGTGAGTCCCAAACCAATATTTCTCCTACTTCAGTGCCCTGTGGTTACACAGCCGCATTCCCCAGCTAGACCATGTCATCAACGCACGATCAACGCTCTCGAGACACCTGGTGCATCCACTGTTTGCTAATGCACACAAGTGAGCTCATGGCTGTGAGTCACTATCAGGCAGATAACTTTTTTAAAAAAAAACTATTAAAAACTTTTTTTTTGAAGCAGAATCTCGCCTCCTGGGTTCAAGCGATTTCTCCTGCCTCAACCTCCCAACTAGCTGGGATTACACGTGCCTGCCACCACGCCCAGCTAACTTTTGTATTTTTAGTAGAAACGGGGTTTCACTGTGTTAGCCAGGATGGTCTCAGTCTCCTGACTTTGTGATTTGCCAGCCTCGGCCTGTGAAAATGTATTTTTAAAAAGAAAACCCAGTAACAGCAAAGCAAATGGAGTGGAGGAAGCCTTAGCAGTGAGAGTTCAACACATTTTGGGAAGACAGTGAAAGGTAGAAGGGGGTTAGAGGAACTGCAGGCAGTGCTGCAGTGGAGGGGCCCACTGGCCTGGCAGAACCCTACAGGCCCAGCAGGGGCAGGGACAAGAAGCCAGCCAAACACTGGAGGAATAAAGCTGTAGTTCTCAACCCTGATGGCAGAGGGTAATGTCTGCCGAGATTTGAAGGGTAGCAGTGCCTGGATGCCACCTTACAGATTCTGATTTAATTGGTCTCAGGTGCAACCTGGGTTGTTGGCATTTTTAAAAGCTCCCCAGGTGATTCTAATGTGCAGCCAGGGTGAGAACCACTGGCTTAAGGTCTGTATGGAAACCAGTGTATCCCCCATCCCCACCAGCCTACAGCTTTACCTTGAAGCAAAGAAGAGTCTACTTTGAGAGGCACTGGCAATGTAGACAAAGAAATAGACCGTCCTATATTTAACAGTTTGGTGAATGCTGAATACTCACATAATCACAATAGTATAAATGTCAATTGTTGGTTTGTAACTTTTAGCCTTCCCAAATAGATGCATAAAAATGGTGTTAGACTGTGGTCCCAGCACTTTGGGAGGCCGAGGCGGGTGGATCTCGAGGTCAGGAGATCGGGACCATCCTGGTCAACATGGTGAAACCCCGTCTCTACTAAAAATACAAAAAATTGGCTGGGCACGGTGGTGCATGCCTGTGATCCCAGCTACTCGGGAAGCTGAGGCAGGAGAATTGCCTGAACCCAGGAGGCGGAGGTTGCGGTGAGCCAAGATCGCGCCATTGCACTCCAGCCTGGGTAACAAGAGCGAAACTCCGTCTCAAAAAAAAAAAAATGGTGTTAGAACAGAGTACAGTTGTAGCTTGCTTAAGAATGGGGATATACTCTGAGAAATGTGTCACTGGGCAATTTCACCATTGCACAAACATAGTGTACTTACACAAACCTGGAAGGCAGAGCCTAGTACTCACCTAGGGTATGTGGTAGAGCCTGTTGCTCTGAGGGTGCGCACCTGCACAGTGTGTTATTGAACTGAATACTGTAGGCCGCTGTAACAGAACAGTAATCATTTATGTATCTAATATATATCTAAACGTAGAAAAGGTATAGTACAAAAGATGAAAAAAACAGTACCCCTTATAATTTTACGGGACCACTGTTGTAAATTCAATCTGTCATTCACCTGAACATTGTTAGGAAGTGCATGACTATGTACAAATATTTTTAATCTGACTAAAGAATTCTCCCTGCACTGCTAAAACAGAAACCTCATAGCTAGGACACAGCCAGATATTTTAACATTCTGATACACGGTGAAAAGAAACTGACTCATTGTTATCATTTTCCTTCTCCATAAATTATTTTCCAAACTAGGTATGATGGGGTGTCCCTGTCAATCTGCCCCCCTCACTCAGGCACACACCCCAAGCACAGTCACGCACACACACATACGATGATGTCTCAAATTTCCCATGTCGTTAGGTGAGTTCAGCCTTTCCCCTGACTTGAGGCTCATCCATTCTTCCATCTGCCACCACCATGTCCCACCGGGCTCCCTCCTGACTCCCCAGGGGCCATTCTCACCAGCAGACCAGTGGCTTTGACACCCACTGCCTCCACCTCCCATACCAGCCACTTGCTGATGTTCCACCTCTTCTGGCAGAAGTTTCAGCCTGAGCCTTGAGGGCCGTCAGAGATAACACCAGTAGCACAGGTGTGATAGGCGCCACAGATGGCCCTGACTCTTCGCCTTTCCCTTTGCCACGTGACTTTGCCGCTCCTCCCACTAGTGCAGCACAGGACATTCCCCACCCTCTTCACATCAGGTTTGGTCATGTGACTGGATTGGCAAATGGACGGTGAGCAAGGGCAACATGCCTGACAGCCTGGAAGGCCTTGATGATTGGGCGTGAACCCTGGCCATCCTGGGAGCGCTGCGCCAGGCAGCTCTTCCCCCTTCCCTCTGAGCTCCAGGTGGACACAGGAAGAGCAGATGCAAGGTGAAGAGGCGCCAAGCCCAATCAGATCCATGAAACAGGGCTATGCTATAGACTGAGTTGTGCACTGCCAAAATTTAGACATTGAAGTCCTAACCCCCAGTGTGATGATATTTGGAGAGGGAGCCTTTGGAGGTAGTTATGTTTAAATGGTGTCATGATGGCAGGGACCCCATGATGACACTCATGTCCTTATAAAAAGAGAGTGAAGGCTAGGCATGGTGGCTCATGCCTATAATCCCAGCACTTTGGGAGGCCAACGTGGGTGGATCACCTGAGGTCAAAAGTTCCAGATCAGCCTGGCCAGCATGGCAAAACCCCCTCTCTATTAGAAATACAAAACTTACCCAGGCATGGTGGCAAACACCTGTAATCCCAGCTACTGGGGAGACTGAGGCGGGAGAACCCGGGAGGCAGAGGTTACAGTGAGCCAAGATCTCGCCACTGCACTCCAGCCTGGGTGACAGAGCAAGACTCCAGCTCAAAAGAAAAAAAGAGTGAGATCAGAGCTCTCTCTTTCTCTCCTGTGTGTGAGAACACAGCAAAGAGGAGGCCATCTCCAAGCCAGGAATAGAGAACATTCATGGGGAACCAAATCAGCTGACACCTTGATCTTGTGCTTCCTAGCCTCCAAAACTGTGAGAAAAAATTTCTGTTGTTTAAGCCACCCATTCTATGGTATTTTGTTATGGTTGCCCAACCTAACTAATCCAAGTTGCCAGCCAAGACAGTTTAACAGACCAACTCCCAGATAAGTATGTAATCCAATCAAGCCAAGACCAGCAGGGCCACTCGGCCAAGATTGGCCTATCCCCAGCCAACCCACAAACAGATGAGTCGAATGAATCTTATTGTTGTGCACCCCAGACATTTTGTAGTTGTGAGCTACATAGCGTGCATGGCAATTTTTGATTGGCATAGATAAACTCCAAATTCTGCGAAGGCAGAGACTCTGTCTTGTTAACTGTTGTATAACCAGCACCTAGCACAGTGTCTGTCAAATAATAATACTAAAGAATAACTGTTTCGTGAGTAGATAATTGAACAAGTGAATGAATGCATAACAACTGGATGAAAACACTGGAAGAGCTCAATGCCTACTTTGGGTGCTAGTTTTATTAGGGTCCTCCACAGAAACAGAACCAATAGGATTTAGATATGTTGTGTGTGTAATGAATATGTGTGTGTGTGTGTACCTGATTTATTACCTGATTTACACAGATGATTATAAATATTGGCAAGTCCCAAGATCTGCAGAGTGAGTCACCAAGCTGGAGGCCTAGGAGAGCCCAATATTTAGTTACCATCCAAGTCCACAAGCCTGAGACTGAGAGCTGATGGTACAGTTCCAATCCTAAGGTTGGCAGGCTCAAGACCCAGGAAGAACCAACGTTTCAGTTTGAGTCCAAAGGCTAGAAAAACGGCCAGTGTTCCTGTTTGAAGTCCATCATGCAGGAAACAGTCTCTCTTATTGAAGGAAGGACAGTTTTTTGTTCTGTTCAGGCCTTCAACTGATTCGATAAGGTTCACTGACATTAGAGAAGGGAATCTGTTAAACTCTGTCTCTCATTTTAAATATTAATTGCATCCCAGGCAGATCATTTGAGGTCAGGAGTTCAAGACCAGCCTGGTCAACATGGCGAAAGCCCATCTCTACCAAAAATATAAAACGTATCCAGGCATGGTAGCAGACACCTGTAATCCCAGCTACTTGCAAGGCTGAGGCAAGGGAATCACTTGAACCTGGGAGGCAGAGATGGCAGTGAACCGAGATTGCACCACTGCACTCCAGCCTGGGCAACAGAAAAAGAGTCTACCTCAAAAAACCTAATTACATCCAAAGCACCCTCAAAGAGACACGCAGAATAATATCTGGGTGCCCAGTAGCCCAGCCATGTTGACACCAAATGTGCTTAATGTACTCTTTCTATGTGACGAGTGCCCAGAGCAGAGGTGGCAAACCCACCACCTGTCATTTTCGAGAACACCGGTAGCAGTGAATGAATTTAAAAGGGTGTGGCTCCTTCTGGAGTGTTACATCTTCGCTACGCTGCTGCTGTTCAGCATGCGTTGTCCTCAAGAAATGAAGAGAGAAGGGATGGAGGTGGTGGGGGGAGGAGAAAGAACAATATCCTCCCTGCACGATAACAGCCTTAAACTCCAAAAGTGCCATGTGGAGGGTTTTGCTCAGGCCTGGCTTCTCCGTAATATGTTTTGACAGCTTTGAAATTGGCCTGATGCAGGCCGACAATAAGAGGAGAGTTGAGCTTACATAGCAGAAAATCTATACTCTCTAGACACCTGCTTACTGCAGGAGAATCCAAGGTATTGACCTTCAATTCAGCTCCCACATGAGCTGATGCTGAGATAAGGGAGCTCATCTGTTCACCGTTCCAGGCACTTCCAGGCTCACAGCCTCAGCCACGGCTTTGTAAGTCACTAAATGGGCCTTTATTGACACCTCCCTGACAGAGGAAGTCAATGGGCCCCGTTTCCTCTTCCCTACCTCAGTGATGCCTGAAATTCCTTTGATAGAAGCTTAAAATGCAAATGACATTAGGAGAGAGAAATAATGGATTTCAATTCACGATTTAGAATTTAAATTCTAGAGATGGGGCTTTCTCATCACACTGTCTCTATACTCTACACATTCCTCCTTCCCACACTGCACCCCAGGAAAAGATGGCACCTGTTGTATTATTCCTGATTAGCCAGAGAGACAGTATGTGTAGGAAATAATAGATAGACTAGACAGACAGACAGATAGATAAATAGATAAATAGATAGATAGATAATAGATAGATAGATGATAGATAATAGATTAGACAGATAGATAGATAATAGCTAGCTAGATAGATAGATAGGTAATAGATAGATAATAGATGATAGATAGATAGATGACAGATAGATAGATAGATAATAGGTGATAGATAGATTAGACAGACAGATAGATTAGACAGACAGATAGATAGATTAGACAGACAGACAGATGATAGATAGATAGATAGATAGATTAGACAGACAGATAGATTAGACAGACAGACAGATAGATGATAGATAGATAGACAGATAGATAGATAGACATATAGATAGATAGATGATAGATGATAGGCAGGCAGAGACAGATGATAGGTAGGTAGGTAGATTGATAGATAATAGATGATAGATAATACATAGATAATAGATGATAGACAGATAGATGATAGATAGACAGATAGATAGATAGATGATAGGCAGGCAGAGACAGACAGGCAGAGACAGATGATAGGTAGATAGATAGATAGATAGGTAGATAGATAGATAGATGATAGGCAGGCAGAGACAGATGATAGGTAGATAGATAGGTAGATAGATAATAGATGGATAGATAATAGATGATAGATAGATAGATGATAGATGATAGATAGATAGATAGATGATAGATGATAGGCAAGCAGAGACAGATAGATAGATAGATGATAGATAGATAAATAGATAATAGATAGATAGATAGATGATAGGCAGGCAGAGACAGGCAGGCAAGACAGATGATAGGTAGATAGATAGATAGATACATACATAGATAGATAGATAGATGATAGGCAGGCAGAGACAGATAATAGGTAGGTAGGTAGATAGATAATAGATGATAGATAGATAGATAATAGTAGATTATAGATGGTAGGCAGGCAGAGACAGGCAGGCAGAGACAGATGATAGATAGATAGATAGACAATAGATTATAGATAGATAGATAGATAGATAGATAATAGATAGATGGACAGGCAGACAGGCAGTCAGCTAGCCAGATAGATAGATAAATAGATACATACTTACATACGTACATACATACATACATAATAGATAGGTAGTTAGATGTGAAATGTATTATAAAGTATTGGTTCATGCAATTACGGAGGCTGAGAAGTCCTATCATCTGCTGCTTGTATGCTGGAGACCCAGAAAGCCAGTGGTGCAGTTCAAAGGCCTGAGAGCCAGAGAGCCAATGGTATAGATGCCAGTCTGAGTCTGAAGGCCTGAGAACCAGGAGCACCGAGGGCAAGAGGAGGTGGATGTCTCAGCTCAAGCACTCAGGCTGAGTGTCAACACAATTAGAAATATCCCAAAAGATGAAGTTGCCAATACGAAGAAAAGGTCTAGAGAGTTTGACAGATAAAACTTTCTCCGTTTAAAAGGAACTAAGTGACTTGTCACTATACAGTTCAGGATCTGCAAATGTCGGGCTCTGGAATTCAGGTATTTTATGCCATAGGACTATTCTGAACCAAAATTTCATTCTCTGTGATATGGTTCGACTGTGTCCCCACCCAAGTCTCATATCGAATTGTAATCCCTATGTGTCGAGGGAGGGGCCTGGTGGGAGATGATTGGATCATGGGGTGGATTTCCCCCTGGCTGTTGTGACAGAGAGTTCTCACAAGATCTGGTTGTTTGGTAAGTGTCTGGCGTGTCTTCTTTCTCTCCTGCTCCTGCTGCCTCGTGAAGATACGCCCTGCTTCCCCTTCACCTTCCACCAAGCTTGTAAGTTTCCTGAGACCTCCCCAGCCACATGGAACTGTGAGCCAATTAAACCTCTTTTCTTCTTCTTTTTTTTTTTTTGAGATGGAGTCTCACTCTGTCACCCAGGCTGGACTGCAGTGGCGCCGATCCCAGCTCACTGTGGCCTCCACCTCCAGGGTTCAAGCAATTCTCCTGCCTCAGCCTTTCAAGTAGCTGGGATTCCCAGCACCTGCCACCATGCCCAGCTAATTTTTGCATTTTTTGGTAGAGATAGGGTTTCACCGTCTTGACCAGGCTGGTCTCCAACTCCTGACCTCAGGTGATCCACCTGCCGTGGCTTCCCAAAGTGCTGGGATTATGGACACGAGCAACTGTGCCTGGCCCTCTTTTCTTTATAAATTACCCAGTCATGGGCAGTATCTTTATAGCAGTGTGAACTCACACTGCCAGTTTGAATCCACATTGCCAATTTGGATTCTTTGTGGCATATCTATCTTATCACTGCACCAAAGAAACAAATAGCAAACTTCTCAGTTATGTGCAGAAATGTATTTTAGGAGGTTAGGCATAATAACAACAGTAGTAGTAATAATACAGTATTTTGGCATGTATTAGCATTTTCTATGTGTTGGCACTGTACTAAGCCTCTTGCAAACAGTATCTCCTACATTCCTTACACCAATCCCATGATCTTGGAATTATTTCCTGTCCAGGTCCAGGTTAGAAAACAAACTACAGAGGTTAAGGAACTTGCCCAGGGTTGTCCAGTTCTTGGTGACTGAGACTGGAAACAAGACATGATGGTCTGAGCTCAGAGACTGATCTCTTAGCGTATAAGAAAACCAGATAGGACCAGGTGTGCAGGGGAATGAAGACCAGAAATTCACAGCCAATCCAAATCTGTTCCACATGGATTGGCCCCCATCTTTGTTAAGTGAAATCATCCAATATTAGATTTCACTACACTTAGAGATGAAAATAGACAGGGATCCCCCCAAAACAGACACTGAGACAAAAATTTAGATGCAAGTAGGTTACTTGGGAGGTGATTCCAGGAAGGCTGGTGAGGGGATGGGGAGGCAAGCTGGGGAAATGAGACAAGGAAGAGAAGGTAACCCCTTCAAGGCGGACGAAGGAATGCTTCACTACTGTGGGCAATGTGCTTGAGCCCAGAGGGGACATCTGGGTAACTATGTTAAACACGCCTCAGCGTTGTCTCACCCAGGGGCCAAGGAAGCTGCATTATTCATCCACCCACTCCTGTTGGCCCAGGGTCCAGGGCCTCTCTTGGTGGCATTCATTTCTGAGCATTCGAGGCCTCTTGTTTGCTTATGCTGTACAGATTCTCCGCCTGATACAGGTGCTGGCATGTACAAGGGTGGTGAGGGCAAAGGATATGCGTGGGCACTGACAGTGTTTGCTCCACCATATGTGTCTCCAGGAGGTGGTTTTGGCTTCAGATTTGACAGTGATTTCACCTTCTCACAAAGGCATTGTTCTAAGAAATTGCTCCAGCCAAGGGCTTGGAATTATGAGCACTGGAGGTAGAATATCCCTCTTCTCCTAGACCCTCCAGGTGCTCGCCTCTGAGAAAGGAGAGGGTTAGACACCCTCTGCATGAGACTTTGTTTGGCACCAGAGAGTCCAAGTCCATGCTGTAGATTTCCCAAGGCACTAACATCGGCCTGCCTTCCTCATCGGCATCTCTAAACTTCCGAGGGGCTGGAACAAATGGGTGAGTGAAACAAGCCAGGGGAGTATTCAAGGGAGGCAGGGAGAGCATTGCATATTCAGATTTCTATTTCCTGAGAGAGGAGTTGACAGTCCGTAGTGGAAGAAGGAAGTGGCACACAGCATGGTCGGGGTATTTTAGCCTTGGAAATCCAGATATAGGGTACTGTGAGTGTGTTTGCTACATTGATTTGCTTCACTTTTCAGCACTTAAAAGGAAAAATGAGTTTTACACCACATTATAACTGACTGTGTAGTGTGGAGAGCTGTGTGTGTGTGTGTGTGTGTGTGTGATGCATAATCAAGAAAGACTCACGAGTTTACCAAGACCGAGAGGGCGGGCCTGAAATATGTCACAGACAGATTGGAAGTGTGTTACTGCCAAATACATTGCAAGCCGAATTTGTACTGGAACCGAACCTGAATTCTGATTGTCGTTCCTTTTAACTAAAACAAAAAAGCATTTCAATATTGAAAGCTCTTATGGAATTCCCATAGAAAGAATATAGATGAAACCATAAATAATTTTTACTTTTCATTTTAAAATTTAAATTTAATATACAAAGATATATTCCACAAAATACAACTTCAACACCAAGTCACCCAACTATATGGGAAAAAGGTGGTCTTCTAAAGGTTTGGATTTTTAAAAAATTTTTTCCTGGAGCACTTTGTCTAGTTAAGGTTGATTCCTGCCTTCTGTGACTGTGATTTCAAATATGACTTCTCTGAACTTCATAACTTTATTTTGAAGGAAAGCATCTTAAGAGCAAGGGATAAAATTCAATTAATTGAGATGACAGAAAATAATCTACTAAGCGAATATATCAGGCAATTGGAAGCTTTCATACCTTTCAAAAAGGAAATAACCTATTTCTTGCCTTGTTATCTAATGACACAGGAGTTTATTTCTCTTGAAGCTGTTACAAATCTACCTAATGAGGCCTAAACACTGTTGCCAAGCAATTAGAGTTTATATTGTGTCACTGATTTCCTTCATTTCCGCAGTTGCTGATAATCATTAGCCAATACTGTCTCATCTAAGAATGCACAGCGTGCGTGTGTGTGTGTGTGTGTGTGTGTGTGCACAGCCTGCTGAGAATGCCTGTGAGGGAGACAGCCTTGGACAGTTACAAAATTTGTACATTTCTGCATATCTTATTTGTCAAAGCATTTGTGCTGACCCAAGTTCATTTGCTATTCTGTGGATGTTATTTATTTCATAGGTATTGAGAGATGGCAGTGCTTACTAACACACACACACACAGGCACATGTGCACACACATAGCTGATTGCATTTTCCAAATATGACTTCACTAGTGTCTTCTAGAACTTCCCTGTCAACAAGTGGAGTCTAATTCACTTGCCCTTGAATCTGGACTGTCTTGTGACTCACCCACAACCAACAGAGTCCAGCAGAAGTGATTTCCAAGGCCAGGTCATAAAAAGTAATGCAGCTTCCACCTTAGGAGCTGGAATGCCTGCTCTTACAGACTGCAGCTGCCATTGAAGAACCCAGAGACCACCATGTTGTGAGGAAGCCCAAACAAGCCCATGCAGAAGACCACATAGAGAGAGAAAGAGATCCCTGGCCATCTCCAGCTGCTGTGTCAGCTCCAGCCACCGACTGATGGCACCCACATGAAAGAACAGCCCGGCAGAGACTTCCCAAATTCGTCACCCACAGAAACCATAAATCGGAATAAAATGGTAGTCAGAGATTAAGCTGGTAAGTTTCGGAATGCTGCTGCACAGCAATGCATAACCAGAACACTACATCCTAGAGCCTGAGTGTAATTAGACTATTTCTCTATACACATCCTTTTCCTTAGCCTGTGCAGCAGATTTATCAGTGCTGTGTACAGCCCCCTAGTATTCATCATTTCCATACCAGCTGTCAACTTCTTACTGAAAGCTACTGTCACTCTCTGCCTGGGGGCTTTCCTGCCTCAACTCATGTGGCCAGTGAGGGACAGGCATGAAGTACCAGGGAGTTATTGCCTCCAAAGAAGCCTTTAATTAATGGAAATGGAAATTTCTAGATAAGTAGCCCAACTCTTACCCCTCAGACGGAAAACTCCAATGCATGTTCACACCACCACAGAGGTTCCGCACCTTCTCCCAGCAGCTCACAGCAGCCCGACTTGCTAACACCTATGGTGGCCTGCTCTGCCTGACTCCTCCCTACTGGTGCTTCCCGGAAACATTTCTGCAAATTCTCATCTCAGCGGCGGCTCCAGAGGGGATGAAGAGTAAGTTAATGGGGAACCAGGCTAAAGGCCAGTTGGGTCAGCTGAGACCCCAGCTCCTCAACTGCTGCTCCAGATGCCATGAAGAGTAGAAGGGAAGCTCAGAGTGGAGCCTGCACTGTGCCCCACCTGAAACTAGATTCTGAAAGCGAATAAACACCCTCATTCATTCAGATTTATTAACACCAGGAAGATGTACAAACAAACATCCACACAATTGACAAATCACGCACGTATCCTGAGTGGGGAATTTTGCCACATACAGCCTTTCCCCTTTCTTGCCCCCACTTTTGAAAAATACCGAAGTTGTGAAGAATGTATTGCATATTGACTGTATGCCTAGAGCTTTGTGAGACAAGGTAACAAACGTGAGAGAAAAGGTACACCCCAATGTCACAGTATGAAGAATTCAGTCAAGGAAGCCCGTGCTGTATTCATAGCAAAGCCACAGTAATGGCTCACGGTGACTCGGGTGACAGGCTTGCAGAGAAGCGATCTCCATGCTGAGTGGCAACATCAGGGTAGTGATATCACTCCTCTTCCCATTCCTAGGGAGCCACTGTGCTTGGTGGAAGATGACTTAACCAGCCAAGCTTGTGGGAACTCGAGCTATTTTCTTGGTACCTGACTGCAGAGGACACCTCCATGGTCATTGTCATTCATGGAGTGCCTCCTCTCTGTATGGCAGCCAATGGTCAGGGGCTTTAACATGCAATGGGTATTTCAATCACCAGCCATGTGGAAACAGCATAAACCAGTATACAATTCACTCAACTTAACAGCTTTGAAATGACCCAATTCTAGATTAATTTTTATTTCATAGAGACTTGCACTATTTCAAATTCATAGCAAATATATAAAATAACTAATATTTTATGTAACACTCAATTAGATTCTCATAAAAGTATATCATTATGACATAATTGTCATCTGCATGATTCTCCTAATAATTAAAAGCCAATAGGTATTAATTAACATTGTTATTAACTTTTCACATAATAATTCATAAAGAGCTTCATCTTTTTAAACACCATGAACTAAGCAGAGATGTTAATTCAATCTGCTACAAAGTAAATGTTGCCATTATTTCATTTTGTAATTGGGGGAAACTGAGGCACGGTGAGATTAAGCAACTTGCCCACAGTTATACAAATGATAGGTGGTGGAAAACTGGGACTCCATGTCAGGCAATCCAGCTCTAGAACCTACTACACTGTCCACCGCCAGGCTCTATTTCCTCCATCAAAACACACAATGGCCCTACATGGGCATATTGTCTGAGAGAACTGAGACTCAGGTGGGTTAGCTCGAATTCCAACCTGATTCTCTCCAGCTCTAAAACCCACATGCCTGCATTCAACTCGGCTGCATCCTGCCTGCATCTTATTTCCTGGCTGTATCAGGAGCAAGATAGACTTATTCCAGCACACATCAAAGCCGCCCTTGTCAACTCAGACACCTTTAATTCAATATGAAAAAGGAAAATGCAGGGAAAAACCGTTTTGACCATGAAACGTGATAAGAAGCAGGAAGACGCAGTGGCTGGTGAACTTATACCAATAATAGCACACATTTATTAAGTCCCTACCACAGACTACACTGTTCTGGGAACCTTCTGGATGTCAGCTTCCTGAAGCCACATCACAGCCTAAGGAGGTCAGCCCTGCTGTTTTCCCGGTCATGCAGTCATATCAGAGAGGCAAAGCGGAATGGAATTGGGAGGGTCTGCAGTTGTTTCTCTTAATAGACTGATCTCATTGGGTCTCTCCTCAATTCACAAAGGTGCAAACCAGCTCGGATCACGACGGGGAGAAGAAACAGGCAGGAGAGGTAAGTGCTCAGAGGACAGCATCAGCAGCCCTTGGGATGCCCAGAAGTGAAAGCAGAGAAAATGTTTCCTTCACTAGTCCGCAGAGGCTCCAGAAGAGCTGGGAGTTTCGGGTTAGGGATACCCTGTGAGCTTCCCAGAGGGCGAGCCCGTCAGAGCACCCACTAGAGGACGGAAGTGAGCAGAGGGGAATGAGGAGGGCACAAAAGGCACTGGGAGGGTGGAGGGGGAATGGATGCTGGTGCTGTCGCAGCCAGAGGGGACTGGGAAGTGAGACAAATTCCCATGGTCCAGGTGAGGTACGAGAGTGCCCAGGGACCTCGTGTCTTTGGGAACTGGTTTTTGTGGAGCTTTGAGAGACTGTGGCTCAATAAGGACTATTAGTTACTCCGATATGCCCAATGGTGCCATCTTAGAGCTGACTTTGCTGTCGCTTAATTGAAATTTATCCTAATAGATCTTCATCAGAACATTTGGAAATGGAACAGGTAAGGCAGCAAACACCTTTGCTGAGGATATAGCAAAGGTGTGGGTTGAAAACTGGTAATCCACACAGAGTGTAAAGAGAACATGCTGTGATTCTCAGTAAGGTACTGTCCTGCTGGGACTAGGGTGCGCTGTCAGTGCCCCGCTCAGAGCCCCTTACCAGCTGCCGGGAGTGTTGGCTGCTAAGGGATGTCAGCTGCTTCCCTCACTGGGGAATTGCCCTCAGGCCAAAAGGGAAGCTACTCTCCTAGGGGGTTATGAGCCCATCCCCTGCGCTGCCAGAGCCCAGTGACCATACCTTACAGGGCTCATAGATGCCTCAAGGGACATGAGCTCCACAGCACAATTCACACTCCAGAGCTCTTGGAGCTGAATTCCAGACACAGTTCATACCTTTGCACAACATTAACGGATAAAGTAGAAATGACATTTCCATTTACCCAGCAGGGAGGGGTTTTTGAGTTCACCTCCATAGGAGTTAGTTCCAACTAGACAATACTTTGCAAATTAGCCAGCCCATTTTCATCCGGGGTGGAATCCTGTGTGAGACATCAAAAACTTAGAAACCACCCAATAAGTTAGGAAAAGCATGACACCTACAATAATAAAGCACTACACTGATGGCAGAAATCCAGATATAGATATAGATATCTTCTGGCATAAAAAGTGCAAATTCAGGGTGTAGAGCCATGTGAATAGCATGGCTTCGTTATTTTATATTGGTCATTGACTGACTGATTTACACACGCACACACACACAGTGTCTTAGTGTATGTGGTACCCCCAGATCAGGCTGAGACAAGGCTTACATGTGGGCAGTGTATTTTGGAAAGAGACCACAGAAACGTGAGAGGGAGGCTAGAGAAGAAAGAGACAGGGAAAGAGGAATAATCACTACTGTCAACATCTAGACCTAGGCCTGTTAGGGACCCTTTGGGGCACTATGTAGACAGCCTCAGAATCGTTCGCTTGAGGAACAGGACAGGGGCATTTTTATCCATTAGATACAGGCCCCACTGGTTTGCCAGTTGCCTGTGAGGTGTTCATTCCCTTCCCTTTCCAGCAATTGCCTGCACCAGAATGGTGGCAAGTGCTCCATCCTGCATTGGCAGGGGTGCCCTGGGGCATACAGCAAGAGAAAACCAGGGGAGCTGGAGTTATACCTGCACAGCTGGTGGCTGTGGCAACAACTGGAGTTGAAAGGTGGGTCAGGGGCTATGAAGAGGGTACAGGCGGTATACAGTCCACATAGAGAAGTGTCAGGAAGGATATTTACCAAACTGTTGATGACACTCATCCCTGGGAAGCAGGATTCTTTATCCTCTTCATTACGCTTTCCAGAACAGTTTAGGGTTTTTCATAACGAGTATATAATGTATGGCAACCAAAAAAAAGACATATCAAAAGAAGAAATCATCAGATTTGACTCCCTCATTTTACAGGTGAGCGAGTCAGGTTTGGAGTAGGGCTCATGGACTGGTGACTGGGAGCTGCCTGTCGGGTGAGCACAGTGCTGTGGCCCCACCAGCCCTGGGAGTGTAAAGGGTGTTACTATGCAGCTGCAGCTCAGAGATGACCATGAACAGACCAGGTGGTGCAGCCCCATGAGGACCAAACATGAAGGAGCAGGACGTCCAGACCCAGACGATAACCACACGCCCCTGCCCCCAACCCTGAGGAATTGCTATTCTGAATGCCATTATCAAGGAGTTTTGCTTGAGCTGGAACTTCATTATTACAGGTCAATTTCCCCAGGAGGCAGAAGCTGAGTTTTTAGGCAGCGCTCTTGGTATCAACACCTGTGAGGTGTGAAGGAAACAGAGGCTGAAAAACTCTGGACTGGAGTGAGGTCTCCAGGTATCAGGTGATCCCACCAGGACCTCCAAGCTGTTGGTACAAGGAAGCTGACTTTACACCCTGCACTGACCAGTCGTTGAGTTGTTTGTGCTTTTCGTATTATATTTCAAAATATATTGCAAAATCTGAAATTTTGCCTTTATGTTTTCTTCTAAGAGTTTTATTGTTTCAGCGCTTACGTTTGGATTTTGGGTCCAATTTGAGTTCGTTTTTGTATGTAATATGAGGTAAGGTCCAACTTCAGTCTTACGGGAATGGCTGTTCAGTTCTCCCTGAACCATCTGTTGTAAAGACTGTTCTTTTCCACTGAATGGTCTTGGCACCCTTGCTGAAAATCAATCGGCCATAGGCACGTGATTGTATATCTGGACTCTCAATTCTGTTCCATTGTTTACATGTCTATCCTTTTCCCAGCACTACAGTGTTTTGATTACCGTTGCTTTGTAGTAAGATTTGGAATGTCGAAATGACTGTTAACCTGTCTTAACATGTCTTTTTGTAGACACATTCAATCATTTCTCTTGGATCTATGCCTGAGAGTGAAATTGCTGGTATGCATATATTCAGTTTCAGTAGAAACTGCATAATAGTTTATACACGATTTATTTTTAGTAACATGTTGATATGAGTTTATACAAATCAATTTAATCAAAACCAATGACACACCTGAATGTCATCAGTTGTCCTAAATTGCAATTGTTCTTATGTTTTCATGGTGAGTGGTGGCCTTGCTCTCACAAAGTTTTTCTGTGATTTCCTGGTCAACAAGCTCCGTGGAGGTGGTGATCTCTAGGAGGCAGAGTCCTCTGGGAAAAGGGCCTTGGGCTGAGTTGGGAGGTCATCCAGGGCAGGATCTAACACCTCCCTTAAGAAGACAGAAAGCAGAGAAGAGGTCACAAGCAGCAGCTCAACTGGCGAGTCTCTGTTGGCTAAGGCTGCTGCATTGAAAGAAACTGTGAGCAAATTAGAAAAGTCACCACTCTGGGGTGACAACCAGAGCCCTCTGTGATGGACCAGTTTACAAAAAGCTCCCCTTCCTCTGCTGACTGAGCCCCATGCCTGGCTCATAACCCTAGCTGGCCTGTCCCGTTGCACCTCCCACCAACTGTACAGGGTGCCTGACTTAGCATGGCTTTTCCCCAAAGCAGGGCCTGAGATGAAGGTTTGAGTCCAAGTGGTTTGTTTGGGGGCTGACCCCAAGGAAGCCCTGTGGGGAAGTGGAGAGAGTCAGGCAGGAGGGAACCCGGTGTGGGTCAGTGAGTGGGTGACTGCAGTAGGCACCCAGGATGACATTCCCAGGACAGTCTGGGAGTCTGTAGGGAATTGTCCCTCTGAGAAGTGAGGATGCTGAATGTTTTTCCATTAATTCCCACTCATCATGGATTGAGGGTCACTCCCGGGTCTTAACTCCCTGGCACTTCTGGTTTGTCCCATGGAAAAGCACAGTCCACAGACAACACCCTCTGACAGAGAGTAACAGGAAACTGACTGGGGAGGGCGTGTCTGCAGGATATCTCCCCTGTGGGCTAAGGGAGTAATGGCAGGCTACCATCAGCACCTGCTACATTCCCTAGACCCAAAGTTAAGAGTTTCCCCTGCCCCTAGTAGGCCCACTGACTAAACCATACAGATTAGAATAGAATAGCCGGTGGGACTCTGACCATAATTTATGTTCCCTCCTCTGTCACCGCAGAGGGTGGAGGAGGGGTAGAGAGAGTGGGAAAATGTTGATGCAAAAATGCAAAAAAAACAAGGCCTGGAGCAGATAAACCAAGCTTGAATGAATGGCTTGTTCTCCAGCAGAGAAGGAACTCTGAATAGTTAAGCCTCGCGTGTTGCAGCAGACCAAGATCACCCCGCAAAGGCTATTATTTGCCCAGAGTGTTACAGGCTGGGGAAATCTTCGAGTACCCTTTTTCTTTTAAACACGAGATCCTATAGCCAGGCTGAGATATTGGAAAGCAAATTGTGAGCCCCGTCTGCCAGCTGGGGGCATGCTGAGACAAAGGAAAGATTCTTGCTGGCAGAACTCCCTGGCCAGGAGACCCTCATCTAGTAGGAAGGATTTTAACACATTCATTTCCATGTTACACCGCATACCGCCATGCTTGAAGATGCTATGCCAAAAATATATCCTTCTTCTTGTTATCAGTTTATTCATAATTTTAGATTCAGCTATAGCTCATAGGTGGTAGAAACCTAAGCCGGCTGAGGGGAAGCACTCTCCCCAGGGATCCATCTGATTTATAAACAAGCAATTGCTGCAGCTGTGGGGGTCGCGAAATGGAGCCCTCACAGGGAGGCTTCACGCAGGATCTCTTCCAAAGGCAGGGAGAACATAAGGAACAAGAGCATGTGTATGCCACAAAGTGATCCTTCTGGTCTCAGCGCACTTTGAAAGGAACCCCTTAAGAACTTTTAGTACCCATAAAACTTCCTGAGTGAATTTAAGCCAACTCAATTTGGTAGAAAATCATGCAACATTGCTGAAATTAACAGCCTCTCCGGCTGACAGATAGAGAAACTCCAGAAATGAGCCAGTGGCATTTACAGTGAGGAAAGAAAAATAAGCTGAGCCTCAGTTCAGAATAGGTTGGAGGTATTTTTGCAAAGCCTCTCATAAACACACAAGAAAAGTTCATTTAAAATTCTAAATGAATGCTCAGAAAAATATCCAGGTTTCCCAATGTTAACCAACTGTTTGCTCATGTCTATGTGATTAATACACAGCCTAGAGCTGAGATTTAATTTTTCCAGGATGCAAAGCCTGGTGCTTCAGCTGGTATTGTAATCCCCTATTTAAAAGTTGCAAAGTTATGAAAAGCCTCCCTCAAGACAGCATCAAATAAAATTAGTCAAATACAGAGAAGGATACTATCATTTTCAAGATCACATGAAGATTTTATTAATTGAGAAAACGTTTTAAAGGATGCTTATGCAAGAGATATAGTGAAAAACAACAGTTATCCCATATTTTAGTTAGGCTTTTATGTTTCCTGTCTTTCAGTAAAACTTTCAATTCACATATTTTTTTAACAAAGATTTGCTTGACTACTTTGCTAGACACTCTGCTAGACACTAATGATGTAACTGCTCAAGATAACTAACTGGGCTCCTGCTCCCTTGAGGTTACCAGTCTTGGCCACAGGGGACAGGTGAGAGACTTCACGTTGTACATGGATGAATACTATTTTTAAAAAGATATTAGTTGACTGGCACAATGGCTCGTGCCTGTAATCCCAACACTTTAGGAGGCCACGGCAGGAGTATCACTTGAAACCAGGAGTTTGAGACTGGTCTACAGAGCTAGTCCCTGTCCCTACAAAAAACAACAAACAGCAACAACAAAAATAGTTAAAAACGAAAAGGATTTAAATAGTTAAAAATCAATAAGATCAAAAGCTAAGATGTTGAAGTGTTCTGAGGAGTGAGCGAGATTGTGTGTTCCCAGGTATTGAAAGACATCCCTTCCCCATGGCAGGTCCCCAGATGAACCAAGGAAATACCTGGCCTCTCTCACCTGAACGATAGGCAAGTAATGATACCTAACTCATAGGGTTTGTGTGCAAAGGGCTTAGCCTGGTGGCACCCATGACAATCAGTTGTGACCTGCTCTTTTATTATTGAAGAACTCACATAATACAGTGCTTGGCACTAGAAGATAGTCTGTAAATATTAATTACCTTCTCTTACTAGAGAGGTACATACACAGACACACACATACAACCTTAAGCCACGGTCTCCACATGGGAGGTACATGACAATCCATTGGGTAAAAAAGAAAATATCAGGACATCTATTTGTAAGTTTTATGTATCAGTTGCAAAGTGATTAATTTTTACTGAAACACATTATACTAATTGGCAACAGTGCCCTCCCTGGGTCTGTGTGTCAGTCTTTTAGAATGGGTACCAGAGGTCCCCCTAAGGAAATGTAGGAATTCCACCAGTCCAGCTGAGCGTGGCATGCCCACTTGCTGACTTTTATGAGCCTCGTTAAATTAATGTACAGATTATGTGACTCCAGCTTTAACTAAATACCTTTCTCAACTTGGGAAAGTGGTTTAAAAATATTCCAGCCAAGAAACAACGGATTGAAGATAATCTGAATATCACAGCAGAAAGGATGAAAATCAGTGATAGAACTGACCCTTCCATTCCCAACACCTCCCGTCAGCCTCACGACAAGCTAAAAATTATAACCATCTAATTAGTGAGAAGAATTCAGCCCAAAATATTGAACTTACAGTGAAGACTACTGATAATGAACATATACTACCATTGTCATGAACTATGAATTCCATCCCTGTGCGGTGGTTTGAAGCTTCGAGCTGAAGGTGATGTAAAGTCATAACCAAGACCTACATACAGTAAGCATTCGGGGTGCAGAAGCAAGTATCTATGAGACCTTTACGCAATGTTCATAATTGTGAGATACTCAATCCAGTATTTTCAAAGTTTCACATAGCTTACTGAAAAATATTGAAGTTTTTAAATAAAGAAAAACAAAAAAAGCTACCTACCATTGGGTAAACCCTTCTCTTTATGCCCCAGTAAAAATGGCTGCAATAATACAGAGACGACAATACAGCGGCAAGTTAAACTGCCTGCTTTTATTAGCAACGCGGTTGGAAATGCATAGCAAACAATGCTGAAGATTTAAAGATACACACATTAGAACAAATTATGCTTTACCGAGGTTTGCCGGAGAATTGAATGAAAGTACAGACATTTCCAACATGTCTCGCTATGTGGTGTTTGCTGGCTTCCATTTCAATAATGAAATACACCAAAGGCCATTTTTTTTATGAGCCACTAAACCATTATAGTCTCAATAGTAAATGACTGAAAAAGTGTTTAGGGTGGAAATGTGTACGTGTAATCACTAGCGGTGGAACGGCTGAATTATTGTTTTTTAAGAAAAAAATTACAGTAAAGTTAACAAAGAAAGCACAACCATCAAATGCATTTACTGTGTCGTTCTTAGCAAGCAGTGAAGCAAGATGAAGAGAAAAACAGATGTCACCTATGAGGTTAAATTTATGAAAACCAGACTTGCCAAATGTGATTGAACCTTTAACACATTTTATAATGAGAGTAGAAATGACCCTAAGAAATCTTTGGTCTACACAGACTATCCTTTGGACGATGTACCTAAAAAAAAAAAAAAAAAAAAAAAAAAAAACAAACAAACAGGGAAACTAAAAGGGTTCCAGATTTCCAGACTTCTGTGATGACAAGTAGCTGTCACTAGTATGTGACCTCACACATATTTTTCAAGTAAGCAAGCACACAATCTATTACTATAGGGTAAAAGAGAAGGAAAGTTATCTTTATTTGCCACGGAGTGAAAAGTAGCTGCTTTTAAAAGAAAATACATGCCATAATGAGGCATTTTGAACAGTGTATGTTTGGAAACATTTCCATTGTCACACAAATATATTTATTACCCAAAGCTCCCATATTTGCACCCTCACAAACAGAATTTTTAACTTGTTATAAAGTCTTATAAACACAGAGTTTTCCTTCGTTCTGAGCAGATTTTTGAAAATATAAAAATACAATACTTTCCAATCATTTTGTAAGACTGATAACAAGGAAGATACAGTTTACTTAACCCAAATTCCAATAACGAGTTTTGAAAATTGAAGGATATGATTACAAATGTGTCTTGTCACTAAGCCTAGCCATTGATGCACGTCTTCCATTGGATATATAAAACTTTATGAGGTTTCTTTTTCTTGAGACATTAAAAGCAAGAACTAAAATAAGTTGAACTTAGAATCTGACCTTCAAATTTATCGTATTGCTCACAGAGATCAATTATTCCTTAATATCATCAATAACCACTGATGTTCAAGTTTCCAGTGGTTTCATGCATGTCATAATTCTCAGTTTGTTTCTTTAAAGTGTGTTTATTTAAATAAAGCCATACGATGCATTGGATTTTCTATCGGATCTATTTTCTTCTGTAGTTCTTCTACTCACATCTCTCCTTTCTTTGTAATTTATTTGTTGAGGAAAGTAGGTTGATTGGCCCATATGACTTCATATAATCTGGATTTTGCTGGGTTCATCTCCATTGTACTATCTATAAAGTTCCTCAATCCTCTGTATTTCCTGGGGAAAAAAGTTGTACCCACATATACAAGTTGCTCTTTTTTGTTGCTGTTGTTAAAACTACTTTATAGCAGAGTGTGTATTTCTACCAGGAAGCACACAATGTCTTGGTTCTCATCCTTTTGGTCATAACAGGCATTGACAGATCTCTTTTTAAAACAATATTTTATTATAAAATGTATGATATAAACAGAAAGTTTAAAACATACAGTTTAAAGAAAAATGAACATCCACATACCTACCACCCAGATTAAGAAATTGAATCAATTTCGTACAACTCATATCTTCTTATCCTTCCTGTCTCATCTCTCCCCAGAGACAAACAACAGAACTTCAGTATTAATTATTTTTGTTTTGATTTTTCACTTAAATACATCTAACACCTGAGTCTGTATTCCTAAACAATACATTACCACGTATTTTAACTAGGTAAGAAGTACTTGCTTCTTTGTGTGAAGGAGGGACACCATTATTGCTGTGAAATGAAGGCTTCCAGAGAAAACAAACTGAAGAGATCTTCTGGGATATAGTTTGTCGTCAGCTATCCACGCGGTTTAGAAGAGTCCCTTTTGAAAAAACTCAGAGGGCAAGACTTAATAAAAACCTAGAAAACTTGAAGCTTTGTACAATGAGGGTGTCTGCAAGGAATTCAATGGGACCAGTATTGAACGCCTTCCCAGAATGTGGTCAGTGAGCCTGGGTGACTCTGTATTTTCTATTTCTAAATTTGCCATGCCCTTCCTTGGTCTTGCAGGTGTAGGTGCAAGCAGAAGACCCTGTAAGCTGAAATGAGTGCTCTCAGTCCGGGCTGCAAGGTTTCAGGGCAGGAACTTCTTCAGCACATGGTCAATGTGAACCAAAGGCTTATCAGAATTTATTTTTGAAATAGGTGTAAATTTATCCTACTTATCTATCTGTGGATTGCTTTAACTTGTTTATGTACACATGGATTATCCAGAAAATTTCCAGAAAAGGGTGGTAACTGCCAGGTCATCAGTTCCTTGCCATGGAAAGGGGCAGTAACTTTCTGGTGTTGCCATGGCAATGGTAAACCAGCATGGCACACTGGTAGGGATGTTTTTTAGTGCTCCAGCCACATTTCTGTTCTAGCTAGTCCTCAATTTGGTCCAGTGTCCAAGCATTGCCTCTGGAGTTGAGTCCCACTTCCTACCTCAATAAGGCTTGTGTATATTCCTTTATAGTAGATGTTAACATGGATTTCAAAACTAGTGGTAACAATTTACACTCCCATAACCAGTGTATAAGAGTTCGAATTGCTCTACATCCTCAACAACCCTTGATATTGTCCTTTTTCTTTTTTAACTCGTAGGCATCTGGTAGATACGTAATGATAATTCACTGAGATTTTAATATGCATTTCTCTGCTGTCTAATGAAGTTGAGCAGCTCTTCACATCTTTAAAAGCCTTTTATCCATTTTTTTGAATTGTGTGGTCTTTTCTATTCTAAGTGACATGTGGAATATTTTCCATGTTCATTGTATCATTATCTGGTGATACATATTACTACAAATATCTTCTCCCACTCTGTGGCTTGACTTTTCAAGGAAGGAAGGGAGAGAGGGAGGGAGGGAGGGAGGGAGGCGGGTAGGGAAGGAAGGAAGGACGGAAGAAAGGAAAGAAGGAAGGAAGGAAGGAAGGGAGAGAGGGAGGGAGGCAGGGAAGGAGGGAGGGGGAGGGAAGGAAGGAAGGACAGAGGAAGGAAAGAAGGAAGGAAGGAAGGAAGGAAGGTAGGAAGGAAGGAAGGAAGGAAGCTAGGAAGGAAGGAAGCTAGGAAGGAAGGAAGCTTGGAAGGAAGGAAGGAAGGAAATGTTCGCTTTCCAAAGGCCGTGAACATATTTTGCTATGCTACCTTCTAAATGTGTTTACCTTTAGTATTTAGATGCACAACCCCCTTGAAATTTGTTTTTGTGTATGATGTAAGTTGAATCATTTACTGAAAAGACCACCATTCCCCTACTGTGTTCTAATGGTGCTTTTGCAATAAAATCAAGAAACTAAATGTTTATGAATCTGCTTCTGGCCCATCGATTTCACTGGTCTATTTGTCTATCTTGCATCTGTTCCATACTGTCCTCTTACGAAGCACCAGTAATTAAATGAATTCATCATGTTGGTGCTTCTTCACAACTGCCTTGGCTATTTCTGGTCTGTTGCATTTTCATGTGCATTTTAGAATCAACTTAAAGATTTGCACACACACAAAAAAAAACCTGCTGGTTTTTATTATGATTGCATTGACTCTATAGATTACTTGAGAAAAACTTAGCAGCTATGTAATATTAAGCTTTTCAGTTGACTAATATATTTCAGTAACATTGTGTAACTCTGTGTCAATCTCTTGCACATCCGTATTCTTAAATATTTCATTTTTAATGCTGCCAGAAGTCACATTGTTTTTTTAAATGTCATTGTTCTAATTATTGCTAACATATAGAAATGACACTGATTTTGCTATTTTGTCATTATGGTCTGCAGCCTTGCTAAGTCCATTCACTTATCCTACTTAGTTTAACATGTTTATGTACATGTCGTTTGTTTTTATTTTTTCTTCCTCTCTTCCTTCCCAGCATTCATACATTTTCTTTCTTTTTCTTCCCAATTTACACTGACCAGAACCACCAATATCATGTCGCAGGCATGGGATGCTCGCATCCTCCTTTTTCCCTCAATCACCAGGGGAAAGCTTTTAATAATTTACATTAAGTGTGATGTTTTCTGTGGGGCTTATACAAATACCTTTTATTGTTAGAAGTTCTCTGCAAAAGTTCTCTACCAATTGCATCAATTCAGGCAGAACACTGACACAACAAGCCAGGCAGAACAACGTTATTATTCACAAATAGACAGCAAAAGCAAACAGAAGCCTACGCTCCATGGCCAGCCAATTCTCAAGGCTCAAGAAAGCTGCCCAGGGTGGATGGAGACTCATCTGCACATAACCCACACTGCGCTGCAACTGAAGGAAACTGAAAGCACTCCACCCTGGGGCACCGCTTGGCTCACGGAGCACAAGCACAGCAGAACATCCTATTCTGGGAGGAACCATGACATAGCCTGGACTGTTGTGGACATCTCAAAACGTTGCATTTTTAGTACATTCTGCCTAAGAATTGCAGGCGAGAGGGGGATGAGCTCAACTGGCCAAGGTCGACCAGGGACCGGTCCTCCTGCGTTCTCATCTATTCCTAGTATGCTGTGAGTTATTTAATGATGAATCTAACTTAATGCTTCTCTTTTTGCTTTTGAGATAATCATTTAATATTTTTCTCATTTTTCTCCGTTAACATAGTAAATGACATCAATTGATTCAAATATTCAACCAAGCTTGAATTTCTCACATCAACCCAATGTAATCATGATTATCTTATATATATGTATTTGAATTTGAATTGGTAATAATTCGGGATTTTTCATCAATATTTATGGTAGATATTGTCCTATTTTCTCTTCCTATCATATTTTTATATCAATGTCATTCTGGCCTCATAAAACAGGTTAGGAAGTGTCTCACCTTTTTCTCATCTCTGAGAGAGTTTATGTAAGTGTATGCTGTATCATTCTTACACATTTGAAATATTTCAACAGTGAAGCCATCTGTCTTGGCATTTTATTGGAAAGATTTTGGATTACAAATTCAATTTCTTTAATAAATCTAGGAGGACTACAGATTTCTATTTCATCATGTGTACTTCATGTTTGGTAATTTGTGTTTTTCAAGGAAATTGAAAAATTAGATGAATTATATAATTCATCTGAATTCCAAACTTATTGGCATGAGTTGTTCAAAAATGGTCTTTTATGATCTTTTTAATATGAAAAAGATTTGTAGGGATGGTCTCTTTTTCATTGTTGATAAGTAGTAATTTGTGGCTTTTCTCTTCTAATTAAGTCTTATCAGAAGTCTAATGACTTTCATTAAGTTTTTTCATTGAGCTATCTTTTTTCTGGGTTGCTGTTCTCTGTTATGCCTCTTTTCAATCAGATTAATTTCTGATATTATCTTTCTTCTTTCTGTCCATTTTCTTTAGGTCTAATTCAATATTTTTTCTTGACTTCATGACAGAGAGAATTAGATCACAAATTGTCTTTTATAAAGTATGCATCAGGAGCTACACATTTCCCTCTAAGAACAGCTTTACCTACTTTTCACAAGTTTCATGTGCCATATTTAACTGTTATTCAGTTCATAATATTTTCCAGTGCCCATTGTGATTTTTTTTCTTTAACCTATCGGTTATTTAGAAGATCAAGAAGAATACTGCTTTATTTCCAATAGAGATTTTCCTAATTATCTTTTGTTATTGATATTTAGCTTAATTCCACTGAAGTCAGAGAATATGCTCCCTATGTTTTAATATTGTGAAATGCAACTTGATTTATGACTGTAACTTATCATCATTTTTGTTAAATGTTTCCTATAATATACCTGAAAAGTATGTCTAGCTCCAATTTTTGTTTGAAGTATTCTATATACGTTATTTAGGCCATGTTGGTTGTCTAACTCTAGAATTTTACTGATTTTTCTTTCTCTTTGTTCTATCATTACTGAGAGTTTTTAAACATTTATAACTATGATTATGATATCATTTTTTTGTTCTATCACTTTACATATTTTGAAGCGGGTTATTAACTACATACAAATTCAGGATTGTTATGTCTTCCTGTTGGATTAAACATTCTATTATTGTGGAAGATTCCCCTTTATCTTGAATAATTCCTCCTTCTTAAAGTTGGTTTGTCCAGTATTAACATAGCTGGGTCAAATTGTATTTCTGGTTCTAAATCTTTGAAGAATTGCCTCACTGAGTTCCACAAGGTTTGAACTAATTTACACTCCTACCAACAGTGTGTAAAAGCATTCCTATTTCTCCACAATCTTGCCAACATCTGTTCTTTCTTGACTTTTAATAATCATCATTCTGATTGGCATGAGATGCCATCACATCCTGTACATGTAACTTGGAACTTGAAATAAATTAAATTGAATTAAACTAAATTTAATTTAATTTTTAAATACAGCCATACCAGCTCTCTTTTTGTTAGTGTTTGCATGATATATTTTTCTAGACTTATATTTTTCACATTTGCTGTGTCCTAATATTACAGCTAAGTCTTATTTAAGCACCACAACATTGAATTTTTGATGCACTATCACAGTATTGATTTTTAATTAAAACATTGAGTCTGCTTGTATTTAATGTATACACTAATATATTTGGGTTTAAGGCCATCATATTAGTATTTGTTTTCTATTTGTCCTACCTATTGTTTATTTATTTTGCCTTTTTTGTTGTCTTCTTTTGGATTCCATTAATGAAAAATTATTCCACTAAACGGAATTTTCAAAAACAGAAATTATTCCATTTTTATCCTCTATTACTAAGTTATGCCCTCTTTCATTATTTGTGTTTTGACCTACAGATTACAACATGCACCTTAATAGATTCTGATAAATCTACAGGATCAAAATGCTATGAATTAGTATCATACAATTTTCAGGCAATTAAAGAATTTTAGATCACTAATTCCATTTACTCTCTCTGAACTTTTATGTTATTGCTGGCTTTTAATTAAGTATTTTAACCTCACAAGACAATATTATTTTTGATGTTTTATACATTCAATATTCGTTTAGATCAGGGTTTCTCAAACTTGGCACTGTGGACATTTTAGGCTAGGTACTTCTTTGTGTAGGAGCTGCCTTAGGCATTGTAAGGTGTTTATCAGCATCCCCAGTCTCCACCCACTAGATACCAGTAGCATCCTCCCCATCCCAGGTTATGGGCCTCAAAAGCATCTCCAGTCAGTGCCAATGTCCCCCAGGAGGAAAAATGACTCCAGATGAGAACCAGTAATTTAGACTTTCCAGGTATATTTACTATTTATTATGCTTTGTTTCTTCTATCTTTCATTTCTTCCTGCATTTCTGTGTTTTTCTCTGAGATAATTTTCCTCCTGCCTTCAAGGGTGTTTTTGGTTAAAAAAAATTATCTCGGTTTTTGTTTGCCTTCCAACATTGTCCTTTCATGTTCATTCTTAAGGATATTTTCGTTGGGTATAGAATTCTGATTTGCAGTTATTTCCTTTCAGTGCTTTACCTTCAAAAAAGCAACATTTAGACATAGTTAATTTTTCAACAGAAATTATGGACTCAAACTGTTAATCTACCACCACCACCACCATCCTCCTCAGCTGTTTTTAAGATTTTCTCTTGGTCTTCAGTTTTCAAGAGTTTCAGCATGCTATCCTGAGGTATGGTTTCTTTGTATTCATCCTGTCTGAGGTTTATAGTGCTTCTAAAATCTGTGGCTCAATATCATTGATCAGCTTTGTAATATTCTCAGCCACAATCTCTTCAAATATTGCCTCTGCTCCATTCTTTTCTCCTCCTCTTTCTGGGATTCCAAATTCATATGCTTGGAATTGTTCACGGTGTCCTATATATCCTTGGTGTTTTGATATGGAGTTTGCTGACTTTCAGCCTCACTCCAAAGTGATCAGGGTAGGTTCTCTGTTGACAAACCTTCCAATTACGCATCTTTGGGTTTTTCTTTTTGTGCTGCTCAGATTTCCAGGAATAGAATCTTCCAGTCTTCTACCTGGATGGTGAAGATTTGACTTCTAGCTTTCTGGGAGGCTTCAAAAGAAGAATGAGAATCTCAGCATGTAGCGTTCATCTAGGCATTTAGTAGATTAATTCTGGTGTGTTAATTATGGTATTATTGTATTAACTGTACCTGGCATCTTCCAGTTTAATAAAGCCCTGGTTTACTCATTCCACAAGGTATTTATATTAAAGGAAATGAGTTTAAATATCTCTGTTAAGTATAGTGATTGCTACAACTTTGGGTATAAAACTTGTATCAGCCAAGAGATGTTCTCTTCTGTTCTTAACTTCCTAATGAAGTTATTATAAATGGGTATTGAAACTTAACAAGCACTTTTTCTGAATCAACCAAGAAAAATCACGATTTTCTCTACTTTATTATTACACTAAAGCTACTATCCTTACTCCCCTGGGATAAACCTTACTTGATTCTGAAATATTTTATATACTGTTAGATTCAGTCCACTGGTTTTTGTTTTTGTTTTTGATTTCTGCATCTATGTTAATTAGTGAAATGGGCCTATAATCTTTCTCTGTATTGTCCTCAATCAAGTTGTGTAGCCAAAATGATGGCATAAAATGCATCAGGCAGCTTTCTTCCTTTCCGCTATTTTCTGTATCACCTTATATTTAAGAGGAATTAGCTGCTCCTTGAAATTTTATTTTTAGAATTCACCTTAACCACCTAGGCATGTGAGGTATATTAGTCTGTTCTCAAACTGCTAATAAAGACACATCCAAGACTGAGTAATTTAGAAAAGAAAGATGTTTAATTGACTCACAGTTCAGCAAGGCTGGGGAGGCCTCAGGAGACTCAAAATCATGGAAGAAGGGAAAAAAATATCCTTCTTCAAATGGCAGCAGCAAGGAGAAGAATGAGAATCCAGAGAGGGGGGAAGCCCCTTACAAAGCAACCAGATCTCAGGAGAACTTACCCACTATCACAAGAATAGCAAGGGGAAAACTGCTCCCATGATTCAATTACTTCCCACTAGGTCCCTCCTACAACACATGGGGATTGTGGTAACTACAATTCAAGATGAGATTTGGGTGGGGACAAAGCCAAACCACACCATGAGGTTTGGGAAAAAATAAGTCTTTGGCCAATTCTAATTTACTTGATATTTATTGGTTTTATGAGTTATCTCTATAAATACATATATATATACGTATATATATGTGTGTGTGTGTGTATATATATATATATATATATATATATATATATATATAGAGAGAGAGAGAGAGAGAGAGAGAGAGAGAGAGAGATGGAGTTTTGCTCTTGTTGCCCAGGCTCGAGTGCAATGGGGTGAACTTGGCTTACTGAGACCTCTGCCTCCCAGATTCAAGCTATTCTCCTGTTTCAGTCTCCCGAGTAGCTGGGATTGCTGGTGCCTGCCACAACACCCAGCTAATTTTTGTATTTTTGGCAGAGCCAGGGTTTCACCATGTTAACCATGCTGGTCTCAAACTCCTGACCTCAAGTGATCTTTCTGCCATTTTAAGCCACATTTTCCTCATCTATAACTGGGAATGACACTAGTTCTTACAGCAGAAAGCTTGGCATAGTGCCTGACACAGAGTAAGTGGCAATACAAGTTCCTATCATTATTACTATTGTTTTTTGTTGCTGTTGTTGTTTTTTAGAGACTGGGTCTCACTTTGTCACCAGGCTGGAGTGTAGTAGTGAAATCATTGTTCACTGCATTCTCAAACTCCTGGGCTCAAGCTATCCTCATGCCTCAGCCTCCCGAAATAGTTAGGACTACAGGTGCATGCCACCATATCCAGCTAATTTTTATTTTTACTTTTTGTAGAGTCAGAGTCTCACTATGTTGCCCAGGCTGGTCTTGAACTACTTGCCTCCTTCCTCAGCCTCCCAAAGTGCTGTGATGACCTATGAGAGTCGCCTCGGTTGGCCCTATTATTTAGCAAAACTTTTCTCAGTGTCTGGCAAACAAGACCTAAAGGACTTTGAGCTGCTTAAACAACCACTAGAAAGCACCTTACAAAACAAAGATGCCAACCTGTTTACTATTTATATAAAATACATAAACAGGAGGAAGTCACATAAATCACAAGCTGCTATTTTCCTTAGAATCTACAACAACCATATTATTTTATGAAAAACCGGACCATATTAAATTACTCAGGCCTTGGAAATTTGTAAACCTGTACAATTCCGCATTGGAAACAGCCGTTTATATATACTGTCACTTAAAACACAAATTATGGTTGGTGTAAAAGACTTTAATTCACATAAATTTACTGGTAAAAACTACATATCTAGGAGAGAACTACTCAGGGCTTGCCACACATATAAAGAGGCTGCTGGAAGTCCTGCAGCTGGTTACCTTCTCCTAGGGTGATGGGGGATGGGCAGGATGGAGAATAAGAAGGGAAGGGGCTGGGCACAGTGGCTCACACCTGTAATCTCAGCACTCTGAAAGGCCAAGGCAGAAGATCACTTGAACCCAGGAGTTCAAGACCAGCCGGGCAACATAGTGGGACCCCATTTCTACAAAATAGACAAACAAGCAATTAACTGAGGTGGTGGCACACACCTGTGTAGGCCCAGCTACTCGGGAGGCTGAGATGGGAGAATTGCTTGAGCCCAGGAGGGCAAGGCTGCAGTGAGCCATGATTGCACCAGTGTCCTCCAGCCTAGGTGACAAAAAATATATACATACATATATACATATATACATATATATTTGTAGCATCTGCTACAAATGTCTTAAAAATGTACTATAACTCAGAACATGGTGAAAGGTATGATTATGTGAATCTACTTTAGAACCCAACTTTTAGTACAAGAAGCAGAATAACTTGTAATGTTATTACTTCTAAAACTTTGTTCCATAAAATGAACATTTGAAACTAAGGTCCATCGAATAGGGCTCTGGGAAATTATATATAATCATCTTTCCTCTTAGAAAGAACTAGTTTTTAATCCAGTTCTCCTTAGCCATATGACAAATCCATCATAACTTTGACACATTGTATATTCTGAATCAGTAGTCTAATATATCATAAATTAATGCCAGCACCATTAAAACATTTTGATCACCATATCTGTTACAAAAAAGTCTAAATGTGTTAAAACCATCTGATAACTCTGCCCTCAAGTTTTCCAGGCCATTTAATTATTAAATTTCCCTTGTGAAAGGGATCTCTATTGTATGCAATTCAGACTTTGGTGGATGGCAGGGTTTTTTTTCCCCCGAGGTCACCAGTGCTTTTAACCACTGCCTAAAGAGCACCCTGTGCTGATTAACATGCCTCGGATTAACTAGATTTAGCATGCGGCAATCATACTCCATTCAGCGGGGCCCATCTCTGGTGAATCGTGGACATTAATGACAGTCGCAAGAGCTCAAATATTATATAATCACTAATTACATTCTGTGCAATTAGCGGAGGCTCATCAGTGTGAATCACTAATGGCTGATCACCCTGTTCTCTCTGGAAAGAAATAGACGGTCTGCATAATTTTCTGACTGTATTAGCATAGATACAAACGTTATTAACGAACTTTGGCGATCATGAAGAGGCTTGATGCCTGTGTGGACAAAGGCAAGAGGCTCTGCTTGATGGGCACAGACACTTCATTTTGAACATGGGTCCTGGGTTTGTGGTTTTCTGGTGTGACTCATTCACACCTCACCTTCCAAATGGAAACTGCATGCAACATCCTGGCCACCCAGCCAATAAATAACTTGCACACAAAGCCAGTTTAAAAAAAATGTTAAAAACCTGTGGATTTGTATTTTTCTTAAGTTGGTTCTCAGAAAGCCAAGCTTTAAGAATCTGTGGGACACTTGAATATAAAACTGGTGACTAAATAGGAGAAACACCTCTGAAATGGTGAGTTTATCTGAATTTGATTTAACCGTCTATACACTGGGCCACTATATTCGTTTTGCCATGTAGCCAGTCACAGACTGGATGGCCTAAACAACAGAAGTTTATTTCTCACAGTCCACAGGCTGAAAGTCAGAGCAAGTTTGGCTTCTTCTGAGGCCTCCTCTCTCCTTGGGTTGCAGATGGCCATCTTCTTGCTGCCTCTCCACATGGCTTTTTTCTCTGTGCGAGGGCACCCCTGATGTCTCTCTGTGTCCAGATTTCCCTTTCTTATAAGGACACAGTCAGATTGAATTAGGGCCCACCCATATGACCTCATTTTATCTCAATAACCTATTTATTTATTTTTGAGACAGGATTTCACTCTGTCGCCCAGGCTGGAGTGCAGTGGCATGATCTCGGCTCACTGCAACCTCTGTATCCCAGGTTCAAGCGGTTCTCCTGCCTCAGCCTCTCTAGTAGCTGGGACTACAGACACGTGTCACCGCTCCCAGCTGATTTTTATATTTTTAGTAGCGATGGTTTGGCCTTTTTGGCCTGGCTGGTCTCAAATTCCTGGCTTCAAGCCATCTTTCCACCTCGGCCTCTCAAAGTGCTGGGTCTACAGGTGTGAGCCCCTGTGCCTGGCCTTAATTATCTCTTTAAAGGGCCTACTTCCAAATACAGTCATGTTCTGAGGGACTTGGGCTTTGACCTATGAATTTTGGGAGAACACAAATCTGCCTACAACAGCAGGATGTTTACAAACTACATATATTCTAACCCAAGACTTTCTTGCTGGAAGACTGGCAACGGGCTTGACTACATAAATAGCTGAAGGATGTCCTTTGTGGGGAGCTACACTGTTTAAAACGGTAGTCAACAGCCACTTGGGGCTACCACGCTTAATAGCCATTGTGACTGTTGGACACTGACGTGTCGTGAGAACTGATTTTTTTTAAACTTTCATTTTAATTAATTTAAATTTAAAAACTAAAGAAAGGTAAAACTATTTTTCTGCTAAAGATAGCTTTATTGGGTTGGTAGAAATACATTTAATTTCAATCATTACAAATTTAGTGTCTGGATAGAAACGTGCTAAAAGTGTAAAATACACACTGGCATTCAAAGACTCAGAATGAAAAAAGTGAAATATCTCTTTAATAATTTTTATTTTATGTGTTGAAATTTTTTTAGTATGTTGGGCTAAATGAAATATATTGATAAACTCAATTTCACCTGTTTCTTTTCTTTTTTTAATAATGTGGCTACTAGACAATTTTAATGACAGATCTGGTTTGCACTAGATTCCTGTTGAACAACATTGGATTAGAGCTTTAACTCATTGCTCACCAAAGGTGGGTAAGTAAATAAACTAAAATATGAATTCTTTTTGCCAAAAGGATTAAAGTTCCAGGTTCTTCCAGGTGTCCTCTCTACAAAGATTAAGATAATTGAAACCAACCTTTTATTCTTGGATACTAATATATTATTAAATCTTCCATTACTTGCCCTATTTGTAAGTTTTCTCAATAACATTTTCAACGTTAAAATCTTGTTAAATACACCTATATTTAAGAATCAGAAATAATTTTCCAAATAATGAAAAGATTCTTCCTTATAAACTAATCCTTCTAATCATCCTTCTACCCTGGTACCCTGGTGTGCATGTGTGTGTGTGTGTGTGTGTTTCAAAATGCCCTGGATTAATTTGTCTTCCCATTCCACTTACCTTGTTTTTTTCTGCCCTCCTGACTCAGTTACTAGGAAATTCCTAAGCAAAGCGTCTCATGTCTGATGAGGCCCAGCGGCATACACCTGTAATCCTAGCACTTTGGGAGGCCAAGCAGAGAGGATCACTTGAAGCCAGGAATTCAAGACTGGCCTGGGCGACAAAGCAAGACCCTGTCCTGTTTCTATTAAAAAAAAAAAACACTTTTTTTTTGAGACAGAGTTTCGCCCTTGTTACCCAGGCTGGAGTGCAATGGCGCAATCTCTGCTCACTGCAACCTCCGCCTCCCGGGTTCAGGCAATTCTCCTGCCTCAGCCTCCTGAGTAGCTGGGACTACAGGCACGCACCACCATGCCCAGCTAATTTTTTGTACTCTTAGTAGAGACGGGGTTTCACCATGTTGACCAGGATGGTCTCGTTCTCTTGACCTCGTGATCCACCCGCCTCGGCCTCCCAAAGTGCTGGGATTACAGGCTTGAGCCACTGCGCCCGGCAAAAAAAACTTTTAAAAATTAAAAATTAGCCAAGTGTGGTGTCTACTCAAGAGGCTGAGGCAGGAGAATAACTTGAACCCACAAGTTAGAGGCTGCAGTAAGCTCTGATTGCATCACTGCACTCCAGCCTGGGCGGTAGAACCAGACCCTGTCTCTAAATAAATAAATAAAGGCATCTGTATCCTTTCTTTCTTCTATTTAACACATGCTGAAAACTCACTCTAATTTCTTCATCAGCAGCATAGCAGAGAAAAGAAAGCCCATGGGGTCTCTGGTTACGGTACAACTTTTAGATAGGCCTGACATAGTCACTGGTGGGGCAATGAGGGTTTCAGGGGCTGTAGGAACTGAATTCTAAGGTTTTGTAGAAGACTTTGTGGGTGATTTTTGTAAATTACTCTACTTAATATTGCAGCATTAAAAAGTAAAAAATTAAAAGTTAAAAATTAAAATAAGGTAATAGATACAAGATCAGAATAACTGGTTGGTTTTCTCTAACCCTTTCTTAAGCAGCTTAATCCCCAAATGTCATAAAGAACAAGTAACAGACAGGACACAGAACTTCTGGACACCTGACCCCATGGCATGGTTCATCCTTCCCCACCTGCCAGTCCCTCTTAGCCCCTGACAGGGAATCTCTAAAAATTCTCTAAATGACCAGAGAATCGGTCTAGTGTCATGTCATCACTCTAAAATATGGGACAAGGGGAACGACAAAAAAGACAGTTTTTGCCTTATGACTTTGTTCTTTCCGGCACCAGTCAGCCTTTAGAAATAACAAACTCAATGCAAACACGTCTGTTGTAAGATGCCTACTTTGAAGATCTTTTGCTACCTAACTATCTTGGTCAATTACATGGAATACAGGGAGGATTTCAAAGAGTCTCTCTCCCTTGTTACTCAGATAAAAGGAAGACTCAGGTGTGGAGTTTGGTTTTGCGTGTATGTGTGTGTATGTTTTAATATTTGATAAGGCTTCTATTTCACACACACAGGAATTCCCATGTGGGTTTTTTTTCTTTTTGTCCTTTAATTGAAGTGATGCAGATTGAATCAAACATGAAAAATGCATTCAGCCCAAAAAAGGAAAAAATATTTATAGCCAGAAAAGTAACATGTAAGTGTCTGGTCTCATCTAGATAAAGCAAATGTTTTTCGCTGTATATAATAGCAGTAATACATTGCAGAGTCGCTTACATTAGAAAATACAAGAGAAAAAAAGATTGGTAAATGTAGCCAGCAGACAGATACAAAAGATCTACCTACTAAAACTTGGAAGGGGAAGATGCAGAAAGAGTGTACATGAATCAAGTCCTCGTCTGATATAACAAAATCAGTAGGAACTGTGGAAAGAAAAACATCAGGAACTAATGGGAGGCCACGTTAATTAGAGTTACAGAGGCAACTACTGGAAAATAGAAAATCAAGGAAAGTTTAAAGTTGTTGAAGGGATTTTGCTTTTCATCGGAGACCTCTGGCACTCCTCGGTTTTCTTTAACACATACACAAATATTATTTTCAGAATATCGTTCCGTTTGAGAAATAACAATCTACACGGCATTTAAATCTCTCATTTACTTCTCACCCACTGTCACCTGCCTCACATTCCCCACCCCACTACCCTACCCTCGCCTAAAACACCCATCCTCTTTCTTTTCCTCTTTCCATCCCACCGGGTTTCGCTTGCAACTGCCAGAAGGCTTTTGTAATGTCACTCAATCTGCTCTCTTGAATGACCTCCTAATTAGCAAATCCAAGGGACACAATTCAAGTTATGTTTCTCAAGGCCCTATCCTCTCTCCTTTTCTCTTTTCATTCTATTCACTCTCTGTGAGTAATATCATTTCCCACCCACGTATGCAACTCCACATCTATGCTGATGGCTGCTAAACCAGTCTGTCCCCTCCAAAGTATTCGTTATCTACCAACAGCCTGTTGAACATTACAGATGATCAGATTGGCACTTGAAATTCAATGTGTCCAAATCTCGGGTCTCCATCTTTTCTTCTCCAACCTGTTCTCACTCTCCACTTACTATTTTGGTAAATAGCTTCTAGCCTGTTACCTAGGCTGAAGACTAGGGAGTTGTCCTAGATTTATGCATCTCACTCATGAAACACGGGAAACAAACTACATTAAAACATATAGAACTCGAAGACAGGAAGCCTGTAAAACAGAAGATATTCAAGAAGTACCATGCATTTGAGAAAAATAAATAGCATAAACTAGAAGAGGCAAATTCAAGAAGCAAAAGAACAAACACTGAAAAAAGGACAAACTCTGAAAAAAGGAAATGTTTGTCTTCATTCACAAATGTCATGATTGTATATGTTAAAAATCAAAAACATCTACAAAAATTTACTAAAACTAATGAATAAATAAAATAAGTCAGCTGGATACAAGATCAATATGTAAAATTAATTTTATTCTGTATACCAGCAACAAACAGGTGGAAAATAATTTTAAATGACATTTACAATAGTATCAAAAACATCAAATGCCCAGGAATGAATGTAACAAAATATGTGCAAGACATTTAAACTACCATAAAGTATTACTGAAAAAATCTAAAGACCTAAATAAATGCAGAGATATACCATTTTCATGGAGTGGCAAACTCAATATTATAGATAGGAGTTCATCCTCAACTGAGCTATTAATTCACCATGTTTCTAATAAAAACTCTAGCAAGCTTTATTTTAGAAATCAACAAGTTGATTTCATAATGTATGTGAAATACAAAGGCCCTAGATTAGCAAAGACAATCATAAGAAAAAAACCAAAGCAGGAGGACTTACACTACCAGCAGATTTTAAGCCTTATTACAAAGCTACATGAATTAAAAGAGTGTATCTATGCCAAGAAAAAAAAAAAAGCAGTACATCTGGCAAAGACATACACACTGGTCAAAGTAATAGACCAGAGTTAAAAAATAGACCCATAAAGTCAATTAATTTTCTTTTCTTTTCTCTCTCTTTTTTTTTTTTTTTTTTTTTTGAGACAGAGGTTGGCTCTTGTTGCCCAGGCTGGAGTGCAATGGTACAATCCCTGCTCACTGCAACCTCTGCCTCCCAAATTCAAGTGATTCTCCTGCCTCAGCCTCATGAGTAGCTGGGATTACAGGCATGTGCCACCATGCCCTGCTAAGTTTTGTATTTTTAGTACAGACGGTATTTCACCATGTTGGTCAGGTTGGTCTTAAACTCGTGACCTTAGGTGATCCACCTGCCTTGGCCTCCCAAAGTGCTGGGATTACAGGCGTGAGCCACCGCACCCAGCCGTCAATTCATTTTCAGTGAAAATGCGCAACAACTCAAAGGGGAAAGACAAATATTTTCAATGAATAGTATGGAGAGATTTAAAATCTGTATCTTAAAAATGAACCTTGGCCTCCTACCTCACACCATTCACACACACAAAAAAATTTTAAGATGGGCCGGGCACGGTGGCTCAAGCCTGTAATCCCAGCACTTTGGGAGGCCGAGGCAGGTGGATCACGAGGTCAAGAGATCGAGACCATCCTAGTCAACATGGTGAAACCCCATCTCTACTAAAAACACAAAAAATTAGCTGACATGGTGGCACGTGACTGTAATCCCAGCTACTCAGGAGGCTGAGGCAGGATAATTGCCTGAACCCAGGAGGCGGAGGTTGCGGTGAGCCGAGATCGCGCCATTGCACTCCAGCCTGGGTAACAAGAGCGAAACTCTGACTCAAAAAAAAAAAAAATTTTAAGATGAATCATAAACCTAAATGTGAAAGTTAACACATAAAGTTCCTTTAAAAATATGTGGGAGATGGCCGGGCAAGGTGGCTCATGCTTGTAATCCCAGCACTTTGGGAGGCCGGGGCGGGTGGATCACTCAAGACCAGGAGTTCAAGACCAGCCTAGGCAACATGGTGAAAGCCCGTCTCTACAGAAAATACAAAAATTAGCTGCTGTGGTGGCGCACGCCTGCAATCCCAGGCGTGGGAAGGTGAGGGATGAGAATCACTTAAACCTGGAAGGCGGAGGTTTCAGTGAGCCAACATCACGCCACTTCACTCCAGCTTGGGCAACAAAGTGAAACTGTCTCAAAAAATGTCTATCTATCTATCTATCTATCTATCTATCTATCTATCTATCTGTATGTATGTATGTATATATACATATACAGAGTGTACATATACATATACAGAGTGGAACAGTCTCAAAAACATATATATGTTTCTCTACACTAAGATAATGAAGATAGTCTCATATAGTCATATATGTATGTATATTATGAGAGTATCTTCGTTATCTTAGAGAAATATTTCTTAAGGCACAGAACTATAGAAACCATTAGAGAAAACATATAATAAATTAGCTTGCACGAAAGTATGAAACTCACAGAAAACACACACACACACACACACACACACACACACACACACACCGTTAGCCAGGTTCAGTGGTGCACGCCAGTAGTCCCAGCGACCCAGGAGACTGAGGTGAGAGGATCTCTAGAGCCCAGGGATTTGAGGCCAAACTGGAAAACAGTGAGACTCTGCCTGGAGAAAAACAGAAACAAAAACCAAACAAGTAAACAAAAAACCAAACCAAGAAAACCCACTATTAATATAGTGAAAAGGCACACTGGGAAAGAATATTCTCAACCTGCGTATCTAACAAAAGACTCCTGTACGCAATTTACAAAAACTCCTGTAAATCAGGAAGAGAAAGCCAAAACAGCCCCATTCTTAAAATGGACAAAAGACTCGAACAGGTACTTCCAAAAGAAAATATCCAAATGGATAATAAATACATGAACACGTGTTCAATACAATTACTCATCAGGGAAATGTAACTAAAGACCACAATGACATAACTTGAAACAGAAAATTCTGATGGGTACTACAACATGAGTGAATCTTGAGGACATTATGCTAAGTGAAATGACCCAGTCACACAAAAGACAAATACTGTATGATTACTTTTACATGAGGTACCCACGTAGCCAAATTCACAGAGACAGGAAGCACAGTGGTGGTTGCCAGGACCTGGGGTGAGAGGGAAATGGGCAGTTATTTTTTTGTGGGTGCAGAGTTTCAATTTCGCAAGATAAAATGAGTGCTGGAGATGGATGGTGGTGATGGTTATAACGGTATTGAGAGATGAGGGAACCTAAAAGTATTTGGGTCATGAGGAATCCACCCTCATGAAGGGATAAATGCAACCGTTCAGGACTGAGAGAGTTTTCACTCTCGTGAGACTGGATTAGTGGCAGTGAGAGCTTAAGAAAGTGAGGTTGTCGGGCGTGGTGGCTCATGCCTGTAATCCCAGCAGTTCGGGAGACCAAGGCAGGGAAACTGCCTTGAGCCCAGGAGTTTGAGACCAGCCTGGGCAACATTGTGAGACCCAGTTTCTACAAAATAAAGTCAAATAAGCTAGGCGTGGTGGTGCATGCCTCTGGTCCTAGATACTCAGGAGGGGGGAGCAGAAGGATCACTTGAGCTCAGGAGTTTGAGGTTACGGTGAGCCATGATCACATCACTGCACTACAGCCTGGGTGACAGAGCAAAACTCTGCTCAAAAAACAGTAAGAAGAGGCCAGGCGCGGTGGCTCGTGGCTCACGCCTGCAATCCCAGCACTTCGGAAGGCTGAGGTGGGCGGATGAGAACATAAGGAGTTGAGACCAGCCTGGCCAATATGGTGAAACCCCGTCTCTACTAAAAATGCAAAAATTAGCCAGGCCTGGTGGCGGGGGGCCTAGAGTCCCAGCTACTCAGGAGGCTGAGGCAGGAAAATCGCTTGAGCCCAGGAGGCGGAGGTTGCAATGAGCAGAGACCGCACCACCGCACTCCAGCCTTGGTGACAGAGCAAGACTCCAACTCAAAAACAAACCAGTTGAGGCGCGGTGGCTCACGCCTGTAATCCCAGCACTTTGGGAGGTGGAGGCGGATGGATCACAAGGTCAAGAGACCGAGACCATCCTGACCAACACGGTGAAACCCTGTCTCTATTAAAAATACAAAAATGAGCTGGGCGTGGCGGCACACGCCTGTAATCCCAGCACTTTGGGAGGCCAAGGCAGGGAAATTGCCTTGAGCCCAGGAGGGTGGATCACGAGGTCAAGAGATCCAGACCATCCTGGCCAACATGGTGAAACCCTGTCTCTACTACAAATACAAAAATTAGCTGGGCTTGGCGGCACACGCCTGTGGTCCCAGCTACTCGGGAGGCTGAGGCGGAAGAATTGTTTGAACCCAGGAGGTGGAGGTTGCCGTGAGCAGAGATTGAGCCACTGCACTCCAGCCTGGCAACAGAGCAAGACTCCGTCTCAAAAAAAAAAAAAATTACGTATGGTTACCTGTCATGTTTTGTCCTCTTTGCATGCACACACTTCTGCTTCCACTTCTCCACCATGTTATGATGCGGCACATGGCTCTCCGCAGACACTGACCAAACGAAACCACCTAATATTTGACTTTCCAACCCCAGAATCATGAGCTAAATATTTTTCCTTTATAAATTACCCAGTCTTAGATATTCTGCTATAGCAACCCAAAACTGCTATACAGTCCACATTAGAGCAAGAGTGAAGCAGCAGCAGTTTGATGCCCACGAGTTTACAAGTCCTGCTGCATTCACGAGGAAGCTGCCAGCCTGATCAAGGAGTTACATCACCTGCTCATGGCAAAGCCAGTGTGCTGGCCGAGAGAGAATATTTTACAGGGATGAGGTTGTTTTCCAGAATACGGCACACGCCCTCAGTCAATGACCCTTATATGGTACTGCGTCCCCAGTAGATGAAATAAACAGATTTGGGGACCAAAGGCTAAATATAGAAGTAGCCTCACATATCCTCACTTCCAGTAATTTATTTAGAAACATGTGCTTCTCATCTCTTCAAACCTAGTTTCTGTGGGTGTAGAATCCTGCTTCTTAGAAGGGGAACACTTCCACCAGAGGATGTAAGTATATCATTAAACTTTAAGCTGCAAATACCAACTTTGGGCTCCCCATGTCAAGAGACCAGCAAGCAAGGACAGGAGTCACCATTTGGGAAATCATCTATTAACCCTGATCATCACAAGGAGACAGGGCTGCCCGTAAGCAGTGAGGGCAGGGAGGAATGCGTGCAGCATCCACTGAGTGCCTCTGGGTATTCCCTTGCCCAGTTTTAATGATAAATGGACAAGTACAGCAGCCACAGTCACAGAAGGGCATGGAGACCTGAGGCTCAGACTCCTCAGGGACAAAGGTCTGGCATACCCCAACAAGTAGGGTACCTAGACCAGGACAGGTGCTGGCTGAGTCCGAGGGAAACCTAGAATGGAGAATGGGGGAAGGAAAAGATGAGTATCAGCTTCAGTCTCAAGACAGCTGTGTTACCAGGAACGTAGTTCATCCCGCTAACTTTCCTCTTGTAAGTTTCCCCAGAAAAAAACATTGAGAATCCTGGAAAGCTGAATTTACATGACAGCAAGTAAACCTGAGAGGAACAAAGCCCATTCTATAGAGGGCGCTATGACACTACCCAGATTCCCGCCTCAGGACCGGTGCATGCAGTGCGTGGGTGGACAGCACTTTGCCTCCTTAGGGCTTACTTTTGGGTCCCTCCCCAGAAATAGCCATTAGCTGACAGCAGCTGCCTGGCCCAAGCTTCAGCCCCTCTCTGCGGACAGTCCACAACCAATGATCAGTCACTGCAGGGGTACAACTTGAAAGGCTCCTGGACTATAAATCGAAGCATATTCCTTTGAGACAGTATCAACACAGTGAGATTTACAGAGGCTCATTCATTCAGCAAATATTAAGCATAGACTAAGGGTCTGAACTATTTTAGGAGCTTGATATATATCAGTGAACTAAACACAGGAATTCCTGCCTTTGTGGAGTTTACATTCTCTGTGGGCAGAGACAGATAGTAAACAATACATATAGTAAATTATGGCCGGCGAGGTGGCTCACACCTGTAATTCCAGCACTTTGGGAAGCCAAGGCGGGTGCATTACTTGAAGTCAGAAGTTCAAGACCAGCCTGGCCAACACGGTGAAACACTGTCTCTGCTAAAAATACAAAAATTAGTCAGCTGTGGTGAGTGGATGCCTGTAATTCCACCTACACAGGGATGAGGCACAAGAGTCACTCAAACCTGGGAGGCAGAGTTGCAGTGAGCCGAGACCACACCACTGTACTCCAGGCTGGGTGACAGAATGAGATTCCATCTCAAAAAAAAAGAAAAGAAAAGAAAGAAAGTAATGATATGGTATGCTATGAAAAGCAAAAAAGCACAGGTAAGAGAGATGAGGGCACAGGGGAATGGCTGTAACGTTGAAATGTGTTGTTCAGGTAGATCTCTGTAAAGATGACTTGAAGGAGGAAGCTGTGCAGTTATGTGGGAGGAAAGAATAACAGCAGAGGGAAGAGGTAATGCAAGGGCGTAAGACAGGCCAAGGACTGGCGTGTCTGAGGGACAGCAAGGAGACCAGTGCAGCGGGAGGGAGGGAGTGACCGGAAGTACAGAGGGAGAGGCGGTCAAGAGGGAAGGGTGGTAGAGCAGAGGGGAGGGGCAGATGACACATGGCCTTGAAGGCCGTTGTGTACGGATCTTGACCTTTACTCTGAAGACAATGGGAACCTACTGGAAGGTTTTCATTAGACTAATATGAGCACTTCTATGTTGAGAGGACCTTTCTCCCTGCTAGGAGGCTCCAGCAATAATTCAAGCAAGAGATGATGTGGCTCAAGTCAGGGGTGGCGGTGGAGGTGATGAGAAGATCCTAGATACATTTTAATGGTGAAGCCAACCTGATCCCCTGATGTATTGACAAGAGTGTGATGAAGAGAGGACTCACGGATGACTCCAAGGTATAACCATTGTTTGCAGCATCTAGGATGGTTTGGGAGATCAGTGGGAGTGAGGGAAGGAGTCCAGAAGTTTAGTCTGTGTTCAGTTCGCGACGTCTGATAGACTCTGTAGCAGACTGCTGGTGCCCTGCTGCCAAGGTAGAGATGCCTGGGAGTTTATGTTTCTCCAGAGCAACGGCTGACCAATGACTGATACATGTAGGAATATAATAGCCCAGCTTCCGTTTTCTTGCACTGGGACAAACTACCAACACTGTGGTGTGAACAGCCCTACGAGATCAGGTTAAAGCCACCCTCTGCGGAACTTTGCCTGAGACCACTCTTTGCCTGGTTTCCTCGCCTTCTCTGTCCTGTCCTGCTTCACCCATTCCCGTGCTAGTTTCCTAAGAGTAGCTCCTAATGGATCACATGTACACAAATCCTCATCTAAGGTCTCCTGCTGAGGAACCAGATCCAAAATGATACCCAAGCAGAGATGTCAAGCTCGTAAGAGGTGTTTCAGCTAGAAAAATAAACTTGGATGTCAACCAGATGTAGATGGAATTTAAAGCTACGAGACAGGGTGAGGTCACCATGAGAGTGAGTTGGTGTTATTCTTTCATCACAGAGATTTCAAGATAGAGAAGAGAGTAAAATACTTTCATCTTAAAAGTAATTCAGGGGAGGGCCAGGCTCGGTGGCTCAAGCCTGTAATCCCAGCACTTTGGGAGGCCAAGGCGGGTGGATCAAGAGGTCAAGAGATCGAGACCGTCCTGGTCAACAAGGTGAAAGTCTGTCTCTACTAAAAATACAAAAAATTAGCTGGGCATGGTGGCGTGTGCCTGTAATCCCAGCTACTCAGGAGGCTGAGGCAGGAGAATTGCCTGAACCCAGGAGGAGGAGGTTGCGGTGAGCTGAGATCGCGCCATTGCACTCCAGCCTGGGTAACAAGAGCGAAACTCCGTCTCAAAAAAAAAAAAGTAATTCAGGGGAGAGTAAAGTTGGCCTATTCCCTTTTAAATATTTTGAAACTGCAATTACAATTTCATTATAACAAAATGTCAGAAGTTAATACTTGAATCTGGGCCATGGTTGTCTCGGGAATCATTATACCATTGTTATTATTTATGGTCATGTTTGAAAATTCCGTAATAAAAATCATACAAGTAAAACGTAAATACACTTGCCTGTAAAAAATAATTCCATAGTAAAAAACTAGAAACAATGCAAATGTTCATCAACAACAAAACACACATACATTGTCATTTATTGACACAATGGAATACTATACAGCAATGATTATGACATACCATAACGACATGAGATAATACAAGTGAATCTTATAAACATTGTTGCACAAAAGCACTCAGACACAAAAGAGTACATGTTGTATGATTCGATTTATGCAAAATTCAAAAGCCAGCAAAATTAATCCACAATGCTAGATAGGAGTGTGGTTATCTTTGGGAAGCTATTGACTGAAGGGGACATCTGGGGGTCTTCGGTGATGCTGCTTTTCTTGATATAGTGCTGGTTCACTTTGTGAAGATTCATCAGTTGCACACTTACTGTATGTGTACTTTGCAATATTTACATTATAATTATCAAAACTCTGAAGAGTCTGTGATTTTAGCCTGCCTCTAAATAACAGCCCAGCATCTCATGGATGCAGCAGGATCCTAGGTCAGGAGACAAAGGACCTCATTATTCACAGGACTCATAAGCTTCATGTTTGTATCAGTTGCCCTTTAACCCTCAAGACCCGCAGGGGTGACGTGGAGATTATCCCTGGTGGAAGCTGCACATGCTGTGCATTTGCATCAGACCTGAGAAATCCTAGCCTAGGAAACCTCAGTCTCCTGAAGGGACTCTAAGCAAACCATGCTTAAACTTTGTCTTGGAAGGAGACATTATTTTTATTATACTGAACAGCAAACAAATCTGCCCCTCCTCAGAGGGAGACCCTGTTTCTATCTTCCAAGGCTATTCACTATACAAACATATTTGAAAAGATAGTCTAGAACAAAACCTGTTGGTGCCTTTGCTCACAAGACTTGCAGAAACATGAGAGACCTGTAGAGAATTACGTCCCAACACTATTGCAATCAAAATGTACATTCACAAAGTCTTTAGGTAAATCATTACAGACAAAGCTGTAATTTGATATTCCAGTTCTTCAGGTCCCAGGGGTGATCATGACTTGTTTGGTGCACACCTTTCCAGACTATTAGCTATACAATCACAGGAATCTATATCTATATAGGTACAGATCTATATAGATGAGTATCTATGTATCGATACCTACATATGTACTCTCTCTCTCTACATATATACACACACACACACACACACACACACACACACACACACACACGTTATATATCTATATATATAGAGAGAGAAACAGAGATAGAGACAAAGAGAAGGACTTGGGGCAGTAGGTAGTATGAATTAAAAATTTGGCTTCATTCTCCCCGTGTTATTTTACAACTTATTTTCACTTAAAAGGATCTTGGCATTTTTCTTTTCCTTCTTTCCCTGACACTCTATGCCAACAGATCTTCCTTTTTCTAAACTGCTACCTAGAGAGCCATGGCATGGATGTGCCATGGTTTAATTAATTACTCCCCTTTCGAATGGGTTCAGTTTTTTCTTTCTTTTATTGCGAACAGTGCTTCAGTGACCATTGTTAGACAGGTCTCTTTATACATTTGTGCAAATATCTACTTAGAGTGGATTGAGAAAGGACAAAGAAGAAGGACTGCTGTCAAATTTGCTGTCAAAAACGTCATCCCGGTTATATCTCACTGGTAGTTTAGGGAAGCACCGTTTCCCCATGACCCGGCCAACATGAAACATTATTGTTCACTTTAATTTTTGTCATTTGGAAAGGATAAAAAATGACATCTTGTTGGTGTTTTAGTTTGCATTCCCCCAGTCTCTAGCAAGCCTGAACATATTTTCATGCCTTAATTCTTCAATTACCATTTCTTAACATTTATGTGCCCAGAAGTATAACAGGCAGTTTACGTGAACTGTTTCATTTTATCTTCACAATTTATCCCTAATATAATAGGAAAGAGCCAATGTTTTTCCCAGGTGACAGATGAGTAAATTGAGGCTTAGAAGCTAGGGAACTAGCGTGGAATCATACATCTAGTAAGTGTTTGTGGCAGCAAACTCTTCCTGTCAACTAATTACGCAGTATCTGTTCTCTTCTTCTTTAGTAAAACAATCCAAACTTTAATGGGAGCAGTAACTGTGTGCAGCTTCAAATTCACACCCCCCAGCCTTCCCTGTAGGTAGAATAGCCATGTGATCACATTGCTACAAATGCATTACAGCTGCAGGTTGAGGGTGGCGCTGTTTCCCAAAAGGCTCCTTGAAAGGAGGAGTAGTTCTTTTGCCTTTCTCTTCCTCCTCCTGCAGCAGCCACGGGAGGACCCTGAAAAAGAGTGGCCTGGAAAGATAAAAGGAATCCCAGACATTGACAGCATCCTGGGACCTGTTCTCTATCCTAGATCACTTACGTCTATAATTCTGGTTACACGAGCAAACCTACTCTGCTTTTCTGTTATTACTGATATGATGATGGAGCCAGGGTTTGAACCAAAGCTATGCTGAGTTATTCCTTCTGGTGCAGGTAACGCTCCCCACACAAACGCAATGCTATTACTGCAGAAGTCACTATCTGTGGCCAATAAACACTGGAAAAATCTTGCTCCAGCTATTCTTCCTCAGGACAATTGGGAGTTGCTAGTCTTGGAAGTAAGAATAATTTCAGCCTCATAACGGTAATAGAAAATGTGGTACTCGTGATAGATAAAAGTAGAAATAGCCTAACACAGCTTAACTTTCTGTATTGATAGCATCTACACAGGGAAGCATGGATTTATAGAAAAGAACAACAAGAGAAACATTTACAAACAGAAAGTTCTGACTCTGGCCTCACTGTTGTATTCGCTGTTGACCTTAGAAAAATCACATCGTTTGTTACTGTCTGTTTTCCTTTTCTTGCAATGTTCATAAGATAGATCTTTGTGCCATGGGCTTGTGATGAGAATCCAATGATGAAATGTACGTAAAAGCTTTTCCAAAAAAATCAACACGTTCGGTGCTCTGAACCTGGAGGGAATCACTATACGAATATTGCATTCCTAGTGTATGTGTAACCCACACACAGAAGACCCTATGGTTATGATCAGATTGTAGTGACACCAATTTTCTCCCTCTTTTTTAGCCATTAAGTTGTAGGAGACCCCATGAGACACAAGAATAATGTCAAAATGGAGCAACATTGTCACAGTGAGGAATAGGTGTGCCTGTGTGGGGGGTGTGTGTGTGTGCGCAAGATTTAACCGTTTTCTCATTGAGTTTCATATATTTCATGCAAAGGATTGCTGAATATTCACTGATTTATCTAGTAACCACAAGTATGCTATTAGAAATGTATTACTTATCTATATTTTTGAAATGTTGAAATAATTCAGTGTTGATCCTTTGCAAGATAGGTTTGCTCCCTTTAAACTAAAGTGACAATAACACCCAAGCCATCTTCGGTTTCTCTCAAGTTAGGCTGATATCCTTGATGTCTCTAACAAACCAGAGACTGCCTGTGAGAATCCTGTATGTCACCATTAAATTGAAAAGGGCCTGAAATATCAAAACCTCACTTCTGGTAGGGAAGGGAAGCGAGAAAAAAGCAAACCAATGGTTATTCATGAATCACTCCCCGCCTGCCGTGATAAATTACAGGGGCCTCTTTCTCCTCTTCGCTGGGCTCGTAATATTCTCCCTGAAGGTGTTTTACCTGCCCAGAAAGAATTGGGCTGGAGGGATATCTAGTAAAAATGATTTTTAAAGCCTCTTAAAACGCAAAAGCCTGTGTTTGGGTTATGAGTCTTTCTTTTTGCATACAACAAACAATGTCCAATTAATCTCAGCAGACTGGGGAGATGGGACTAGGACAATCTGTAGTGTTTAGTCTGTGGTTTTGTGACAACCTAGTGATGTTAAGAGAAAATCAAATCCTTGATAAAAGAGCTTCTTTTAAAAGATTACAAGCGAAGGGGTCTAGATTTGGGCTTCTCTTACAACATAAAACATGAGGATTCGCTGTTCAAATACGGGTTCTGCATATAAGGTAGGAAATATGACATTTCTGCATTAAAAGGGTGGCATATTATTTGGAATGAAATACAGCAGTACAAAAATAATCAGTCAAAGTGCAGCGTCAGGGCGTTTTTATGTAGATTTCTGAATGCCCTTTCATTGTTTCAACAGAGAGCTGCTGTTTTCTCCCGAGCTGACAGGCAATGCTATGTGATATGTTGGCAAACAATTTTACTGTTTTCCTCTCTCTTCTTATGAACGATATTTATAGACTCCGAATTGCATTTGGTTCCGCTTTCCGACACAGTTATCTTCTTGGGCGTGGATTAAATGAAGATCTGGGTGTTGAAAGACATTTACATAAGTGCTGTTTGTGAACAGGAAGGCCAGTTCTTCTATTATCGCCAGAACATTTAAATCTTAATGACTGGCATTGTTGTCTAAAAGACGGTGTTTTTCCTGCTGAGAAACTGCATTAGATTCAAGAAACGAAGCTCATTTCCATTCTCTCAGCAGTCTCTCTAGAAATGACATGCAGTGCTTGAAACTGTTTATTTCCAAATTCAGGCCTCCCTCGCATCAGTCATCAGCTTCAATTACCAGTTTTCCGGAGCCGAGCCATCAGGCAGTCTGACACCGGGGTCCGGCCTAATTCCCACCTTCTCCAGAGTCAAGAGCATAATGTGCGGATGAGAAGGTGCAAAATAGCCTGGACTTCATTAGCATGCAGGGCCTGGCTGTTCATTTGCCGGCTGCGGATGGAAGTTCTGACACTCGGAGCTTGCCGCAAAATGAGAAAAGTCCTCTTCAGGGGAGATGAGGTCCTTGGTGGTGAGGAAAGGTCATCAAAAAGACAGCCGCTGCCCTTGCTCCCTGCTCTCCATGACTGCTTATTGATTCCTGGAACACCTCATTACACGCCGGATCAACATATTATTGCCATGTTCTGGGACTGAATTGTTTACAAGTGTCTTTATCGCCAGCAAAGGCCTGCCCAGAGATGCATGACTACACTCATTTGGCTGTGACCCGCCAATTATGTGTTATCCGATATGTTGCTGGGTATCTTGATCTTTGCCCGGGTCTTCTCCTGGCATCAACACAGTCCCATTTACTACTTCTTTCTAACCACTCTTTGGGAAAGTAGCCATTAGCCTGTCAGTGTGTAAATGTGTGTGTGTGTGTGTGTGTGTGTGTGTGTGTTACCTCTGCTACAGGAAATCTGAACGTCGCTGCTCCATTGCTTGCTATTCATGGAGTTCATAATCATTTGGGGGAAAGAAATTCTCACACTCACACTCACACACACACTTTTTTTATGGCATCCAGGGTAACCCACACAATTTGCAATCAGTATGCACAACAGAGAGCATAATGCAGCTTGTTATCAGCTCCCTCTGCTTCCATACAGGCCCTACGAGAGAGCTGTCATATTTTATTTGGGCAGAGCTACTGCAAACCACTGCACAGGACCATTTTAATCTTTCATTACAGACACTTCTATGGCTCCATAAAAGAAAGAGTGGACTAGCAACTTGATTAAAAACTCAGTAAAGAGACTGCAAACCCTCCCACCCCCCAGGAGTGGAGCTACAGCCCTAATTTCTTACTGAGGCCACTCTGCTATGTAAGTGTGACTTCATTTCCCTCTGATCGTGGCTACTGACAGACATTTAACAATGCCGAGAATGGACAACTTGTTGATTTTTGTGAATATTACTTGGAGGTTTAATGACTCCACCAAACATTCGGACCATCTCAACCAAATACTAAAAGGGGCACCATTTCATTTACATCTCCTATTGCCATCAAAAATGACTCTAGGGCTGGGCGCAGTGGCTCACGCCTGTAATCCCAGCACTTTGGGAGGCCGAGGCGGGTGGATCACGAGGTCGAGATTGAGACCATCCTGGCCAACGTGGTGAAACCCCGTCTCTACTAAAAATACAAAAAAATTAGCTGGGAGTGGTGGCGTGCGCCTGTAGTCCCAGTTACTTGGGAGGCTGAGGCAGGAGAATTGCTTGAACCCAGAAGGCGGAGGCTGTGGTGAGCCGAGGTGGTGCCATTGCACCAGTCTGGGTAACAACAGCAAAACTCCGTCTCAAAAAAAAAAAGAAAAAAAGAATGACTCTAGTGAGTTTTTCAGAGCAGGGTACAGCGACGCAGATGCCAAGAAACTTGCCTTTATTTTTCTTGGAAGCATTCATCCTTGGCAATGGGCACATATTAATATAATGAGTGAAGTGAAACTCAAGAATCGAACTGCCTTTAGGAAAGTGACATCTGTAAGCACATTCATTTCCAGCAATTTCCCACATTTGTTTGGGATTTATCTTTCTTTAATTTTTTCCAGGTATTTTTTTCTCTTTCCAGTTTTGAGAGAGGAGTTTTGTAATGACACCAAGCTCTTTTGATTCTTTCCAAAATCCCTCAGTTTAGGCTTTCTGACAAATCACTATTAATAATTGGAAAAGACTGATTAAGACCCCCTCATCAGGGTGCTTCAACTCAAAGCGTCCATCGAAGATATTTGCTAAACCCAGTGTTTAAGGACACTGCAAATTCTGTAGTATTATCAACCAGTAAGTAGCCTTTGGAAGAGAGATGATTGGAAGAATTACTCTTGGTTTATTTCAGGGTGCGCTATTGCCTGAAAGCATTGCAAGAAGCCTGATCAAAGGATAAAGATGGAACAACTGTTTACCAACATTCCCATCTGAGGAGCAAGTCTCAGTGTGGTTGGAACTCAGAGAAGGACAAAAAGGGTAACACTCAAGAACTAGGAGTCATCCAAAATAAAAGGGACTTCTTTACACATTCACAAGAGATTGTAATGATGTAGCAGTGGGAATGCCCAGACGGTAGGCAATTTGGGGTTGAATGCTCTCTAGGTAGAAGGGAGAGCTCCATCCAGGAGATTCTGCCAATTTTTATAACCAGCTCATCTGTTTTTTCCATGATAAAAGAGAATTCATCTCTGTTATGGCTTAAATGCCTCATCTTTATGAATCCCTCAAACTGGCACCGAAAATTATTTTCAATTAATGGAATGGCCCATCATCCTAGATCCTGTGGATTGCTTCCCTATCATTAGGAGTCAGAGGCACCTACGTATATTTTTTGATACTGAATAGAAAATGCATACACATGGTCTACAAGCATGGTGGTGTGATGAGATGATCAGACGGTAACCCCACAAAAGCAGCTTGCTTTAAAAATCATTGATTAAATACAACTTTGTGCCAGGAAACTTTCTAGAAAGTTGGCATATATTAACTGATGTATTACTCACAACCCGATGACATAAGTATTATTATTCCCCTCTACAGATGAGGAAGCCTTCTTGTGCATCTCTTGGGGTTTCCGGTGTGCTCCAGGTCATGTGGTAGAGGCAGAATTAAAACCCGATGGGACCCATGGCAGAGCCCACACTCTATTCCACCTCCCTTGGAGCCAGCATCCGCTACACATTTCCAAGAACCCTATCAAGCACCCTTTTCTGTATGCCAGCCAACATGAATGCAGAAAGAGTTGCTAGTTGTGATAATAAATATGTTGAAACCCTCATCTTTTACATACCTTATATCCTTTGCCATGAGGTGGGTGCGGAAACCTTCTTTGATTGATAGAATAAAATAAGTTTTGATACAAAAAGGCAATTATGCCTGCTTAATGAATAGAATACAGTAAATTTTGATACAAAAGGCGATTCTGGTCACTTCATTAAAAAGTGGTGGGGGTTGCAGGGAGAACATATTCGGGGGGCTATAGAAATGCTCCCACTGGTCAGCAGGAGTATCTGAGGAAGTCTGGTCAGTCTGTGGCTCTTATACTCATCCCTGTTGCCTGTGGATCTTCCTTTAGTGGTTCTACTAAAAAAAAAAAATACTTAATGCACTTCCTGTGGCTATCATAGCCAGTTCTCCCACAGGGATACTCTACCATTGGAAACCTAATGAGGAAAGTTCCCATTACAACACAAGAAACCGGATTCCAAAGGCTTGAAGGATATCCATCTACGGACTACAGACCTACACAACATGTTCCCAGGTGCGGGAATCTTCCTGTCTCATGTGTTCATTTTTCCCTGCTGTCCATGAGAATGTTAGCCACTTTCTGGTGCCTAAAATAATGTATCATTCAGAATGTCTCCTGGACTACTGGCCTGGCTAAAATTAAGGGAGATGACTTGTCCACAGGAACCCTTCCTCCTCATTTCTCCTTCCTTCAGCATCAGTAGCCTCTAATCTTCCAGCATGTTCATACTTCCCCAGTCTCTTCTGCAAGAGAAAGAGAAACACTGCTCTTATCAGTTCATTTGCACTAAGACACCAGAGATTCAAATGTAAACCCTATCCTTCCCATTCCATCTCCAACAGTAGTACTTGTACCATAAAAGAGGGCAATGCTTGACCCAAAGCAATAGTGTGTCATGATGGGGATGGACGGGAGGTGTGGTATTTGGAGAGGGGAAGACTTCCAGGTGTTCTATGCCAGTGGGAACAAATTTGGCTATTCCTGATGTAGATGTTTACATCACCTAAGCCTCACTTAGGCTGTCAGAATTATTTAATTTTCAAAATGATCAGGTGGAGACTCTAGAGAACTCTACTAGAAATGAGCTCTACTGATCTAATATTAACCCAAAGGCAGCTATATGCTGGTCACTCTCTCCTCCCAGCCCTTACTTCTGCGTCTTTCGGCTTTGCACAGACACACATGTTGGGACTCCACTATGTACTCAAACTGTACAGAGTGTTCTTGGAGCTCTAACTTGCATTTTCTGCCCTCGAAGAGCCAACAGGGCAGAAAGAAGTGTCTCGTGACACTTGTGACAAAAAGTGTCACAAGGCAGTAAATGATCAAAGACAAAAATAACAAGCGCATATAATGAGAGGTGCCCTAAGAGTTGGGTTAGCATAGAAGGCTCCCATGGACTAGCATGATGGGAAAGGCTTTCTACATGAAGTAGGATAAGAGTGTGTCTTGGAGATTTGAATAAGTGGAAAGGGGTGGGTAAGAATGATAGTCTCCCATATAACCACCCTCAGTTTTCTGCATTCCATGCAGCTCCTCCCACTCATAGGAAGAGTGGCTGCTCACACCGTGGTCCTACTTGGAGGCTGCAGTGAGCTATGATCTCACCACTGCACGCCAGCCTGGGCCACATGGCCAGACACTGTCTGTTAAATAAATAAATAGGCTTGGCACAGTGGCTCACATCTGTAATCCCAGCACTTGGGGAGGCCAAGGTGGGCAGATCACTTGAGATCAGGAGTTTGAGCCCAGCCTGGCCAAAGTGGTAAAACCCCGTCTCTATCAAAAATATAAAAAATTAGCTGGGCATGGTGGTGCACACCTGTAATTCCAGCTACTCAGGAGGCCAAGGCACAAGAATCGCTTGAACCCAGGAGGTGAGGTTACAGTGAACAGAGATCACGCCACTGCATCCCAGCCTGGGTGATGGAGTGAGACTCTGTCTCAAAAATAAATAAATAAAAAAAATTAAATTAAATAAATAAATAAATGTAAATAAAAAGAGGAGGAGGCTCTTCCCCCTCCCCTTGAATCTGGCTACACCTGGCAGCTTGCTTTGACTAATACAATGAGATGGAAATAACATTCTGGGACTTCTGGTTCCATAGACTATAAAAGGACTAGCAGCTTCCACTGCCTCCCTCTTGGATCTCAGCTGCCATGCATCAAAGAAGTCCACGCTAGGATACAGAATGATTAAAGGTCATGTGGAGGCAGGCCCTGGGAGGTGAGAGAGTGTCTTGGACTTTCCACAAAAAGAAGCCCAGCTGACCCTCCACAGAGAAGTGCCCAATAAGTCCTGCTAGAAATTCTGAACAATAGAATTGTGAAAAAAAATGAAATACATTGTTATTGTTTTAAGTCACTAAGTTTTGGGGTGGTTCATTAAGCAGCAACAGACAAGTGAAACAGTAAAATAAAGAGGAGTACATGAGTGATGAACTGCTCTCCACCTGAGAAGATGGAATGAATGAAATGAAAATGGGTGCATACAGTACCAGGGAGCCCTACGCTGAGTAAACCAGCAAGCATTTCAGGTTAACAACCAGAAGAATCCAGATTGATAAATCAGGCCCAAATAGCTTTAGTGTGGGAAGGAGATCTTCAAAGCAGCCCGTACGATGTCCTCTAAAGGAGGTGCTGTCAGTGTCAACAGCCCCTTACCTGTCTATATCAGTGTGGACTAGCTCAATGTCCTACACCAGCATCTGTGTGTTTCATTGCCTGTGAGCTTTGTTTTGGTCCCTGAAGCTCACTCTGCTTATGCAACAGGCTAGAAGTGCTGGGGAAATAATGGCAGCAGAGTAGCCCTCAACCAGTGACTGATGGAATTGGTGTATAAATATTCCAGCTCAGCTGTGTGCTACACTGTTGCCCAGAGCTTGCAGTAGAATTAAATTCCAGGTGTCCACAATGGCCACCTACTTTATAATACACCTTAATGGTTGCCTTTCCTTCTCTGTCTCTCAACCTCATTCCCCCAATGGTGTTTCCAGAGATCACCTTTCAATTGCTTGCTTCTGGAGAAACCCAAACTAAGATGCTTTCATTTTACAGGTAAGAAAAACAAAGCCAGGACGAAGATTACTTTGAGCAGGTGTTATAACGAAATGAACCAAAATATGCAGCTCTTCAAACAAAACAGAAATGTATTCTTGCCATATAAACAGTCCAGGATGGGAGGGCAGATGCTGCTCCCAGAAGTCTTCTCAGGACCCAGACCATTGGGGAACCTTTGTCATCCTCAGTACATGGCTCTCATTGGTGTAATTCCCAGCCAGCAAGAAGGAACAGGGAGGTGCAAGTATGAGATGACAATTATGGACATCACTTCTGCTTGCATGCCACTGGTGAATGCTTAGTCACATGGTCCTCGTGTTACTGCAAGGCAGGCTGGGAAACGTAGTTCAGCTGGTGGGTGGGTGCCCCTCAAGAAGAGAATAAATGATGACAAGTGGCAGACAGGACTCTCTGACCTTGGAAGATTAGTTGGTTGCCAAAGTGCCTACAGCTAGTTAGTGGACAAGCGGAACTATAAACCTTTCTGCGTACTACTTTTTCCTTACTCTCTTCACTTGGATTCTAACCAGACTGCGGCAGGGCTCAGATGTCATGTTGAAGAGTCTGGTATTCTGCAAGGTCCATCTCCCCTCATCACAGAAGCAGCAAAGCAGAACAAGCCCTTGAAGCCCCTCTCAGGCTCAGTTTACATGAGGTTGCTGGATTGGACTTTGTGGTCAAAGCAATAGCATAGCGGCTCTATGCTTTCAAACAGAGCCAGCCAGTCTCACTGCTAGACCATGTAGCCCCATGGTACAGATTTTTAAATGCACCTGTTACTTTACTGACAAACACCAAAACAATGTCTTAGAAACCATACAAGCCACACAAATCAACAATGATGGGCAGGGTACACCTATATGACACTCAACCTGTCAGATTGGAATGCTGGCCAGGAGAGGGAGAGGAAAGAACCAGGGAGCTGGCTGAAATCTGTGGAGATCAGAGATATTTGTAGTCATCTCTGAAGAATCTGAATTTGTTTCAGCAGCTTCCAATTATCCACAGGCTGACAAAGCTGTTTCTTTTTGAGCCCATTATCACAGATGAAAATACTAGAAGGTTAAGCCCACCCAGCACAGCTCACTTATAAATGGAAGAAAATGAGAGGAGACAGGTTTATCTAAGTGGATCCTATTCATAAATTTTACATGCTAACCTGAATTTTTCAAATTCACTTTTTGACTGGATTTGGGGTTATGCTCACCATATATGTACAAATGGTCATTTTAAAAAAAGGACAATGAAAGCAAATGAATTGTTTATTGGAAAAATTTATTTAATGACTGCACTGTTCTGTCAATTAAAAAAAATCCTTTATCTTCAATAGAGATTGCACTAAATTTTAAAATCATTATTCGCCTTGACCATTCTTTAATTTTTCCCAAGATATAAGGTATATATTTTTTACACTTGGGTTGAAAATTACGAAGGTTCGTGCCGTTTAAGTTACTGGACACAAATCATTGGTATATTTCTAATATTTTTGTGCAGCAAACAAGAGAAGCAGTTACCTCTGATTTGAACTCTGCACAGGAAGGTGGTATTTTGGATTTTTTTTTCCCTGCAACAATTTCCTGTTATGCTCAACAAACCTCCCTCCAAATGCAAACCTCAGTCTCAGTAGACTGTGTTGAAAATATGTGTCTAATCACCAAAAACGCCAAATATTTATCAGGATAGGCCTTCCAAACTCATCAACTTTAATGGTATCCAGACGGCTTTCCTGGAGAGGACTCATTAGTCAAAAAAAAAAAAATCTCAAAATGTCCATGTTCTGTAGCTTTACTTACATAGTCAAAAATATAATCCAAGTTCTCTGCCTTCTTGTTTAGTAGCCATTTTCTGCCTATATACTGCCTTGAAAAATAAACAAATGTAAAGATGATAACTATCAAGGATAAATGAACTAGCGCCCACAGGGATGGGTTCTGTACATAAAAATGAGCAGCACCAGTGGCTGCAGATTAAGAAACTGAATATGTTAGTGTTTAAAATTAGAATGGTTCCCCGAAGGATTGAAAATGTTCCATTTAAGAAAAGAAACATTTTCAAATTACTCTGCTGACTAGACAAGTCTGAATCAAAGTCAGAAATTAATAATAGGATGTAGACAGAGACCCCCAATCATAAATAACAGAGATGATTTTTATATGTATAAAAGCCTGCATGGGCTAGCAGTGTCTATAGCTCTATGGGGAAAAAAAAAACTAATGAAATGCAAGAAGAAATTGTTAAAAATAGAAATGAATGTGCCTGGTAGAAATGCTATTTTCATATCCTTGTGACACAATGACTTGTTTTCCGGAAACGTAATTCTTCAACTGAGCCCAGGCAAGCATTGTATTCATTGTAAAGTTGTATATTTAAACCTGTAGTCTGAAGGGTTTGCCTGTATTTAAAGCTCAATGCTACCGGGGCTCATTAGAGCACCAGGACAAAGCTCTAGCATATTACTGCTTTGACACTCCTCAGAACTTCTAGGTAGTTTTCAGTGGCTTCAAGTACTTAGATTGTCAGCAGTATAGGAAATAGAAAGTAGAATACTGAATGCGTGAGGTGTATACATCAAACGTGGGAATGTATAGACAGAGAGATAAAGATCCTCCACGAACATCCTACTATACAGCAGAGGGTGCAGAACAATTCCAGGGTAAACACAGACTTGGAGTAAACAGAGCTGCAATGTGCAGGTTGCATGAATTAGAGCAGCCTGAGTCTCATTCAAGATCAAATGGTTCCTTTCCAGACTTTTTATCAGGAACAGGCTCTGCTCTGAGTAACAGAAAGATAAAAGAACACAATCACAGCCACACAATCTTTAGTGTAGAGACAAAGAGAGCAAGGGGTAAGTGTTTAACAACAGAACGGCCTCATTCTACAAGTACCTCCTTCCCAATTTGGGCCAATCAGTGCTTTGGCTGAATCTGTGACAGGATGTGTGCCCTCTCCATGGGTTTGGATAAACGTGTGCTTTGCGGGAAGCTGCTATCAGGATGAGGGTGTCCTGGCTGAGGGTGAAGATACGAAGGAAGGACAGTGGTCAGGAGGAGGATAGGCAGGGCAATATCCAGCCAAAATAAATTACCCCTGCTTTCTGGTAAATGCAATTTATTTTTATGAATTTATATTTGAAATAAACAATACCTGGATGTGGAGAGAAAAGTTAATGTTACAAAAAACAGCACAGTGGAAAGTTGGTGTCCCTGTAGCCACTACCTTGGTTCCTCTCCAGTGGCAACTGTAAGCCCTCCTTGAAGGTATTTCCACGCACAAATTGTCACTCAATTTCAATCCATGATCTTGAAAAACCCAGCTCCTCATCCCAATCCAGCCCCCCCCCAGCACCAGGTCTTCTCTTTCCCTTCAGGTCATTCTTTACCCAGCCCCACTCCCCAACATGTTTCCTCACCTCGGGGTACCTGACGGAAGATCTGCTGACACCTTGATGACCCAGGCGCGCTTTTTTTTTGGTGTTTTTTTTTAATATAAGGGTTAGAGTTATTACTTAATGATTATTACTTATTTTACACATTGTCGTCTGCTGATGCTTAAAAGATAAGAAGACATTTGTCAGGGCGGGTGCCTGAGGCTCTCAGAGGACTCCACAGACCCTGCCAAAACGTTTCCAAACTGAATAGTCATTGGGCTGCCAGATAATTCAGAAACTATTTGTATGAGCTGTTTATCAAATTATTAACCGCACAGATGTTGTTTGACTGAAGAGCAGCTGAATCCCCTCTCTGGCAGCCGCGGAGACAAAGGTCTCCAGGAATAACTGGAGATGTGCACGGAATATTAAATTAATTTACTGCTCTTAATTCTTATGCAAATTCTGACCTCTGATGGCGCCTATCAATTATCCCGCGCGCGGTGAAAGCGAAAGCGACAGTTTCTTTTCTTCGCTTTGCTTTTTTTTTTTAAGAACTCGAAAAAGGAAATATTTGCAATAAGCAGGCGGTAGGAATTATTTAATTGAATCTCCAAGTTTTTATGGATGTCCGTGGAGAATAAAACCCCAGGGCGCACGGGAGAGGGTGGGAGGAGACAGGGGGCGGAGGAATTTCTTGGTTTGTACACCTGCGGGCGGCGGGAAAATACAGCCAAGAGCAGGGACCAGTGATGTCAAATGAAACATTGGCTTGTAGGCGGACACGGGCCTAGGGAATCGCGCGAGCTCAGCGTTAGCCCGGGTTTCACTGAGGCCGGCGATTCGAAAGGAGGCGCGTTTCCGCAAACTGCATCGCTAGGGACCCGGCGTGGAAGCGCCTCTGCGCGGCCTTCTTCCATCGCTGCCTACAAGGTTTCTCTGAGCTCGGGCTTCCATTTACTTATTTTTTTTTTGGGGGGGGGGTTAACCTTAGAAGGTTCCTGCTTTTACAATCGCTTACCAAAAACATTTTTTTTTCTTTTTGTTCTTTGTAAAACCAAACCACTATGCTGTGCGTTCAAGTTCAACTCTATTGAAATCCCGGGTGGACCGAAATAAATTTTAATTGTCTCCTGCGTGGAGAAGTGACACCCATTCTTTCCCCTGAAATTGAGCAAACACCAGGGCTTTGTCTGAGCTTGTGGCTTAAACGCCTCGCCGTTTCTGCACTCAGTTGGTGGGTTGTAAGACCGGGGATCTCCAGTCTTTCATCGTTTCTAATAAGGAAAACCAAATCGGGCCCATAATGTCAGCAGCCCCCGCCCGACCTCGCCGGGACCTCGGCAGCCCGACGTTGTCGCCAGCGGCCTCGGCGCAGCCACAACGCGCCGCCTTTCAGCTCCTCGTGGCCCCCACAAAAGCCAGACAACAATATCAATTAATCATGCAGCGGGCAAACAAGGAGATTTATCCCGCGACAAACAGCCCCACCGAGAGCCTCTGAATGGGCGTGATTAGCATGTGAAAAGGCGAGCGAAACTCCGCGGTTCAACAGCTAAAGAGCAATTTGATGGGGCTGGGATGGGGAAATTACTTGATTAGCGTCCGTCGGAGGAGAGCACGGTTACAGCCCCTCGGCCGGGAATCCGACAGGAGAACAAACGCGCTGGTAAACGCGACGACGTGCAGGGAGAGCGGGCGAAGGAGGGAGCGTGCGGGCCGGCACCTAGACGCGATCGGGGTGGGGGCAGGAATCGCGGGCATCAGGGCTGACCTGCTAGCCCCTGACAAACCCCGACCACCCTCACCTAAAGCTCCCGGGCCGGGACCGGGCGGACCCAAGACCTCACCCAGCGCTGGAGGTCAACCTTAATTTAACACGCTGCCCCGGCTCTGGCCCTGAAAGAGAGTGACAGAGGCGCGTGCAGGGGGAGAAGCCCACCCACGCCGTCCCTGGAGTTCCCTCCAATGCCCCCAGGGACGCAGTCCGCGGCCGCCCAGGTCGGGATCGTGAAGCTAGAGGCGCGGCCTTTCCAACCCGGAGCTCAGCGCTTCCATTTGGGCAGGCAGCGAACTTTGGAGCCGGGCAGAAAGTGTTTTCCCGCTCCTTCTAATGTAACCGCCCCCTTCCTGCCTCCCCCACGATTGGCCGTGGGGTCGGCTTTGGGCAAGAAAGGGTTCCTCGGCTGCGCCACTGTCGGGAGGAGGTGGAAGTTGGAACGGAGCGCCCTAGCTGCGTGCAGGGGGCTGGAGGCTCGCGGGGGGCACGCGGGGGTGGGGGTGGAGTGCAGCGCGGGGTGAAGGCGCGATTGCCTGGGGCAGGGGCCGTGACGCAGCAGGCTTCCGGCTCTCCCTAGGCTGGGTTGGATAGCCCCAGGCCGGCCTTGGATCCTTGGAAGCGGATACGCAGAGCCAGATCTGGCGGCGTGGCCCGTTGGGCCTCGCGGTATCTTCCTCAGGCCTGGAGGGCAGCGCTGAAGGCCCGCGGCCAAGATTTTGCTTTAGGTATACTTGGGCCTCGCAAGTGGGGTGTTTGCGAACAGAGACCCCGGCGAATCGCCAAGGAGCGGCGCAGCTCAGTGTCTCCACCGCAAGGCCAAGTGGAGACTGAGGGCACGACGAGGCCCCCTGCTGCCTATCATACCATCTTAAGCGGGCACCACACCTTACCCGGAAAGGGCCCTGGAGTTAAAGCCTGCGCCTACACCAGAGAGGGGAATTTAAGTTTCCCACTCTCGACGTGTCTGGAACCTTCCCTGTATCCACAACCCCCTGCTCCCTGGCTCCTCCCAGAGCCAAGGAGGGGGAAAGACTCCCATCCTGTCCCCAAAGTCTCAGACTAACTCGCTCCAGGTCACGGGACCCACTAAAAGGGTCTTTCCAGCTCTTGCCCCGAACGAGGTGCAGCTGGGGTGCAGCTGCGAGCCTCCGAGACCTGGAGAGAATTTAATGCGGCCTTCACATATGTGAGAAAGACTTGAACGCACAGAATCGCCAAAGCCCTTGCTGTCCTAAATAAATCCTGCTCCTTGGCACGGAAGAACGGAGAATCAAGGAGTCAACCCCTATTTTATAAGAAAAAAAAAGGAGGGGGATGGGAGTGGATAGCCCCCATTGAGCGGAACAATTGTCACGCAGTTAACAGTGTCAGTTAACAAACCGCAGCTCTGGCGGACTTCAAAAGGCTTAATTCTTTTTGAAACGTCTGTGGTGGTGGGTGTGCAGCGAACCCCAGCTCGCCGGTCGCCGCTCACCCTGCTCGCCTCTCTCTCCTTCTGGACTCGGTGCTTGAAGCCCCAGTGCGGCTCCCTCCTTTTTCTGTCCGAAGCTGGACCTGGGAGCCCTAACTCCGGGCTTGGCGCCTGTACTGAAAGCCGAGAAGGACATCGAGGCCGGCAGGCCTGGAGGCCTGGAGGGCGCATGGGTGTGCACCGTGCAGCGGCTGGTCTGGCGCTAGGAACCCCAGACCCTCTAAGCTGGAGGGCGCACTCCCCCTGGCGCAGAGCCCCAAACCGCGGCGCTCTCCAAAGGCGCCAACGCTGCAAGCAATGGTGGCAGGACAAACCGAAATGCGCGTCTCGCGCACTTGCCCATCTTTCTCTGCTCAACACTAAAGCGCCTCGTGGCCTGAAGCGCTTCCTTGGGGTGGCTGGGGCTGTGCATTTTAATTCCAAAGCCAAGAGGTGGAATCATCTCAAAGTTGGCGGGCGGAGGGGGTGGCGGCGGGTAACTAGGTGGCGGGATGCCTTTGCCTGAGGGGTGGCAGGGCTGTTCCTACCAATAGCCACGGCTTGGGGCTGGCTTGGTAGTTATTTTTCCAAGTTCTGCCTGGTGCCCATCATATTGCCCTGAAAAGCAAAAGAGGCCGCTGCAATTTATTCCAATGGGCGGTTTTTAAGAAGCTGGCAATTTGAACCGGCTGGGTGTTATTTAGTGCAATATGAAATCAAATGATCCTATTTCTCAAATAACAGTGTCTGTGAGGAGAAGTGAATCCTCTGAAAGGGTAATTGTCTGCTGATGGTGTTTCCCATTATACCCGATCTTGGCCTAAATGGTGTTCGGTAGCGGGGCGGAGAGCGAGGGGTGAAATCAACGTACGCCAACTCGCGCTCGGGAGACAGGAAAAGGTAGTACCGCTCGCATCCTGGCACGTCGAAGGAACAATGCCACCCCACGAGTCACCGATCGACCATCTTGCAGGTGTCCGAAATCAATATTAGACTTGAGTGATCTTGTGGGCGGACGGAGTATAAGACTAACTCTTCTTCCTTCAGTCGTGCAGCAGACTGACGACAATCTGGGAAATGAAACCCAGCTTGGCGCCCCTTATCCCACCCCACCCCCGCACCTCAAAGTCATTACTGACACTCTCAGTCCTTCCTTCCAATGACTCACTTCTGTGTAGGACCTTTCCAGTCTAGCTTCTGGAAAACAAATGTAATTCCTGGGAAAGATGGTATGTCCACTAGGCGCACGTTATTTATAATGCATGGCACCTTTGGGAGAAACAGGTTGGTCTTGGACTTTTACATTGTTCTCCGTGGGCCCAGCCACTGTTTGGTGGAACCAGATATAAGGGGATCAGTTTGTGTCTGAGAGAAGCACAGATGAGCAAATTTTAGGAATGATTTTCATAACAAGGACAAAAGCGGCTTGCCGAAACCAGCGCGTTGGCCTTTGGTCTCATCAATACCCCGAGGTGGAGCGCCAGCGTGCACACGAGTAATACCAGAGGCCCTCTCCTTAAAATGACTCCCGGCTCCAGAGATGGAGAGAAGGCCGCAAGCAACAGCCTTGTCCATAAGCCTTCATTAGTTACTACTAACGCACCTTGAGGGGAGTGGCCTCCTCTTTAGAGCCTGCGGGCCAGGACCGAGAAGTGCGGGAGAAAGACGCATCCAGGTCTGCAGCGGCGGCTTCCCAGCACGTCTCTGCCCGCCTTCCCTTATTGTGCGTGTGTGTGTGTGTGTGTGTGTGTGTTTTCCTAAGAAGGGTTTTGTGTGTTCCAAATATCCTGAAATTGCTGTCACCACCTACATCCTCTGCTAATTTGGGGCATTTCAGGCTGAGCCTCCTAGAACCAGTTTGAGGCTTGTTTCTGCTCTAGCTAGGCAGTTTTGTCTACGTACTCTCTCTGGGTGTTTCGAGAGAAGACACACACACACACACACACACACACACATTTTTTCCCTCAGTTTACAAGCCCATTTGGTTGTTCATGATTTTTCCGTTTCCTTGGTGTTACCTCCAAATATCTGGAGAGGCTGGGAGAGAAATGGTCATGCCTGAATATCCAAGGAGCCCAGCCTAGGAAGCTTCCATCTCTGTCTAGGAGGAAGATTCGGCCACTGCACCTGGAGCCCGAGGCACTTGACAACAGGCGCGGGATTCCCGGCGCTTTCATGGGCCTCTCTGGCTGAAGGAACGCGGGCAGCTTGGGTTCAACCCGCGGCATCCCCTTTCGAATGCCATTTCCCGGATGAAAATCCAGCCAGCAAGGCCTGGACGCCGAGCCCGGTGGAGCCTTGGTCAGAACGCTTTCATTTTCTCTCTCACTCTCTAGGTCTGAGCAACCCCCCAGCGTGCTGCTTCCTCGAGTCTTCTGAGGACATCCCTACCTATCGAGGGCCTGCGCTCCCCAGGCTAAAAGTTCGGTCATTCGATGCGGTCATGGAATAAGAGGCGACTCTCCCTGTGTCCCGCAAGTGGCTTCTCGGGGTACCCCTGTGAGGCTGCCGCCCCCCGCGCAGACCCGGCTCTGCACCGCGGCAAAAGGAGCCGCCTCCCTCGCCCGGGGCTGGACTGCGCCGCTGCGGCGGGGACACTGGGAGCGCCGCGGGCCCCTTCATCCGGCGCGGGTCCTGCGCTCACACTTCTCCCAGGGGAAGGAGTGGCCACGCCCGAGCCCCTCTACCCGACCCCTTCAGGAGAAAGGAGTGACGGCTAGGAGTCCCTCCAGTAACCTCAGTTCAGATCGAATTTTCGGGCCTCCCCTAGGAATCCAGCTGGAACCCCCGGAGACTCTGCGCCTAGAGTTTTGTGGGCGTCTCTCCGCCTCCCCGCAGCTTCCGGCTCTCACAGGCTTCACCCACCCCCTCCTCTCCCAGACTTGCCTGAACCCTGCCGAGCACTAGGCAAGGCCGGGGTCCGCGGGCTGGGGAAAAGAAGGGGCTTCGGGTGTCCCAACCCGACCGCCACCTCGGCCTGGCATGCGGGGATACCCCTTAAAGTCAAGGCGCGGGGTGGGGGCGGAGGACGGGGGCCAGAGACAGACCCAGAGGGGCGCCCCTTCCCCCTCAGGGGTCTCGGGATCCTAGGGACTCTCTAAGACCCCAGGGCAGAGAAAATAGGAATTTTAAAAAACAAATCTTCCCTTGCCTGAGGCCATTTTCCAGCTTTCTATGCGCCTCTGCCGGGGAAGAGTCGATGGCTCGCCCTGGTCTTCGCTCAGATCAGACTACCCTTGCCCACACCTCCCCTCCCCTCTGCAAGACACCCCTTCCCCCACCCCGACCTCGCCGCGCTCCCCTCTCCAGACCCACTGACCTTAGGAAGGCGCAGACCCGCCGCTCGCCGAGCCTCGCCGGGCGCTGCACGGGAAGAGCGGGCTCTGCGCACAGCCGGGACCTGCTGGCTCGTCGGCGTCGGCTGGGCTGCCCAGGCGGCGCAGAGCTCCCCTCCCCCACGCCTTATAATTTAATCACACGCGATATTAAATTATCAAGCTGCTCATTAATCATCACGCGAGTTATTGGGACTGAACACGCCGCCGCGTGTTTTGACAGCCCGGAACCATTCGCGGGGGTCGGGGTGTGTCTGGGTTTGGGGGATGGGGGATGTCTAGCCACTCTTGAGAAACACTGCGAGCCCCACGCGGGCTGGTGGAGCCTTTTGCATGGAAAAAGATGTGGAAACGCGAAGGCTGCGCGTCAGAGTTTGGTCGAGGGTCTGTCAAAAGCCCAAACGTATCCCTCCTGGGCCCCTTTCCTGAATCTTTGGATTTTGATCACGATGATTAAAACAGCCTGCGGTGCGTAATCAACAGCATCTTAATTTGCAGTTTTTCAGGAGGGTGAATTTGACCTGAATCTGTGCGTCTTCATTGCCCACTGCAGACGGTGTGAAGTTAATGCGGTTGAAATGCAGATGGAGTCAGATCACTGAAGTCATTTCAAAAGATAACCTTTCCCTAGTTCAAAGGGTCTCTCTTGCCTTTCACATACTACATATGTGGAGGGAGAGAAATAAATCATTTTTTAAATTAAATTTTTAATTTGGGGTATTCATTTTAAAAATGATCTACACGTTTCACCCTGAAGTGCTTAGAACCTGGTTTTATTTTCTAGGGTTTTATTTTTCCTTTTCTCTATTTCAATTAAAGGAATCTCTTTAAATGAATAAACCAATTAAATAAAACATATTATTTCATTCCATACAATAGAAGAAACAAATGTTCATTAAAAGTTGTCTTAATGGCACAAAGGAGAGTCATTAGTTCTCGCATTCACACCAACAGAACGATAAACAAGAGGGAAAGCATCCCCCACCTCTGGAAGAGGTGGTGTAGATGTGAATCTGCAAACCAACTTTTAAAAAATATTCCTAGTTTGAAATTAGTCTTTGAAAGAAATGTAATTCCCATATTAAGTCTCTTCCCACCTTAGCATAAACCAAGGCTAGTTTTTAGCAGAAGACCAGTTCCTCTGGTCAAGGGCTGTGAATTTCACTAAGTTGGTAAGCCAAGTTTTCTACACAAATCAGAGATCAAATCAAGTTGTTTTCCCTTTTAAAAATAGAAGTATAAACAAATACCAAACCGGGGCATGTTCCAAATCCTCAGTAGTTAAATTGCATTTAACTTTTCTACTCAAAAGTGTGATCAATTTAGTAAGCTAATAAGTACATAAATCCTACCCCCTGCTTATGTTTTATCACAGAATATCATTGATAATATTAAATGTGTCCAAGACCATTCGTGAGTTATTTTCTCTTCTGTTAATCTGTTGTCTGCATTTTTCTATCCTGTCCACACGAAGAGATGGGTATCAAAACTCAACACACACACACATACTGCGAGGTGAAATTCACACATCCTAAAGAAGCTAGTGCAGAGGGGGAAAAACCGTAATATGGATGTGATATTTTTTCATAAGCCAATGGAGACAAATATCTCGACTATCTTTATCCAGGCAGTTCATGCCTACATATGTTCTGCAATGATGGGGGCATTTGTTGTCAGGGACTGAGAGATGGCTTTCTGTACCAGGAGCTTTTTCTAGTAAAAGTGAGCCATTGGTTAAAAAACTGTATCTGAAGAGTTTGTTTTAAAACCGGAGATTTTGAACATAACCTGAATTATCCAGACCACATGGATTGGTGAACTTGGCAATTGTGTACTTCTGAAATGTAGAACGAGGATCAAGACTATATGAGAAGCTTTTGAAAAAAATTAAAACATAATTTTGTTGAGCAGAGTCACTAATAATGGGAAAAAAATAGGCCGGGCGCGGTGGCTCACGCCTGTAATCCCAGCCCTTTGGGAGGCCGAGGCGAGTGGATCACGAGGTCAAGAGATCTAGACCATCCCGGTCAACATGGTGAAACCCCGTCTCTACTAAAAATACAAAAATTAGCTGGGCATGGTGGCGCGTGCCTGTAATCCCAGCTACTCAGGAGGCTGAGGCAGGAGAATTGCCTGAACCCAGGAGGCGGAGGTTGCGGTGAGCCGAGATTGCGCCATTGCACTCCAGCCTCGGTAACAAGAGCGAAATTCGTCTCAAAAGAAAAAAAAAAGGGAAAAAATAATTCCTTCCATTTATTTGCCTGTTTTCTTCATTGTCCTTTTTTTGCCCACATCACCCATTTGATGCTCACTGCAGTGCTACAAGTGTGAATTCGAGATGAGAATTTATCTCCACTCCTGAGGCTCAAGTTATGGAACTTGTTCATCAGTAAAGCAAAAGCAAGAATCCACATTTCCTGACTCCTAGTCCAGTGCTCTTTCCAAACAATAGCTAACATAAACATCTAATTTGTTCTTTTTCATAGGCCCTCCCATCACTAAATAAGATTGAACACTTTAATTCTCTGAAGCTCTGTCAGAATGTAGCAAGTTTGGAAAGCCCTCTTGACTGGAGGTCAGTTCAGCCCTTAATTACAACTCTGTGACTTTGAACAAGTCACTCTCTTACTTTAGTTGGGTTCCCCTAGAAGCCAGCCCTGAGCCCAAGATGAGTGCAAATAGATTTTTCAGGAAGTGATCTCAGGAAGCAACACAGTAGGGGAGGTAGGGAAAAGAAACGGGGGAGGGCAGGGAGCAATACAGAGTGAATTACTAAGCACGTTATCATTTTGTGCAACTGGAACTTTATACTGCTAGAGAAACTTTGGGAAGCAATGTAGATGCCGACTTTAGGAACAAGGGAAATGTAGTGTCCAATTACTGGCTGAGGACTTCTGGGGTGGGCATTATCTGCCCACACTGTGGACTTGCTTCATAGGAGGTGAAGAAGACATTGGCCAAAGAAAGTCCTTAGATAAAGGGGCATAGATGCTGGCAGTTGGATGGTGGGCTGTTGTGCATGGAAATGGTGAGTCCCGTTGTATTTTCCCAAAACAGCTGCATCTGTACTTCCCAGCCCACATGTTCTTTGGCAGTTAACTTTGCCACTCTCCCATCAAGAAGTGGGACTTAGTTCTCCACCCTTTGAATCTGGATGGGCCTTGTGACTGCTTTAACCAATAGAACACAGTGAAATTGACATTGTACTAACATCAGTGTGGGTGTTAACCAGCCAAGCAGCTTCCATGTCTTGTTTCTTGGAATGCTGGCTCTTGGGACACTCCCTCTCAGAGCCCAACCACCATGCTGGAGACGGATCAGGTGGGCGTGCCATTCAACAGCCTTAGCTGAGCCCTATAGACTGCCAGCATTAACCACCAATGTGGAGTGAGCAACCGCCATGGGAGTGAGTGATCTTGGATGTCCAGCCCAGCTGAGCCTTCAGAAGACTGTGGCTCCCACATCTGACTCTAACCACATGAGAGACCTTGCGATGGTTAGTTTATGTATCAGCTTGGCTAGGCTATGGTACCCAGTAATTTGCTGTGAAGGTAGTTTATATATGTAGTTAACATCTAAAATCAGTTGACTTTAAGTATTAGAGATTATCCTCAATAATGTGAATGGGCCTCATCTGATCAGTCGAAAGCCTTAAGAGCAAAAATTGAAGTTTCCTGGAGAAGAAATTCTGCCTCAAGACTGCTGCATCAACTACTGCCTGTATTTCCAGCCTGCCAGCCTAGGCTACAGAGTTCAGATTTGCCAACCTCTGCAATTACATGGTCCAATTCCTTTAAGTATATACATGAGACAGAGAAGGAAAGGAAGCAGATTTAACAGGCCTTAATGACCAAGTTACCACTGAGGACAGCACATAGACATGTATATATGATACCTATGTCTATGATTGGTTCTTTTTCTCTGGAGAACTCTGGCTGAAAAGGATCCAGGCCAAGAACCACCCAGGTGAGCCCAGTAAACCCACAGAACCATGAAAGTAATAAAAAGCCATCGTTTATCACACAGCGATAGATAATGAGAATTATCAGAACAGGAAGTGACAGTCTCCACTCTGCTTCTCTGCACCTCGGTTTCATCATCTCTGTAGTGAACATCTTGTCCTAGATGGACATTTTAGCTCTTTTCGAACTTTCTTGCTCTCAAATCCTCAAGACTCTTCAATGAGATGAACTGTTTTGCTGACATTAAATTGATAAAACATACTGTGTTAACACCAAGGTGAAAAAAGAAACAATGAACAAAGAATAGGATAAGATGGACAGATCGCTACATTATAAAAACTGTGGCACCTGAAGAGGTTAAAAAGTTAGGTACGTTAAGGTAAAAGGGGTTTTATTCTTCTTTATTAAGTTGCTTAAGTAACTTAAGTAAACCTGAAATATTTCTGTGGTTTTATGATGAGAGAGTTTTTATTGGTGCTGTTGTGAAATAATGGCAATGACCTTGTCTACAGGCTTTCTACCGAATAAGAGGTAACCATTTTCATCAAGGATGTAGCCAAAATATTCTAGAAATCAAGTTGAATATTGTAATAGAAAAAAAAAATGAGGTTCAATTATTCTCCTGCTCTTGGAATGCCTAGGTGCATTTTCTGAGATTCCAGGGGTCATGGGAGTCTGTATTTCTGTTCCTTCCCTGTAGCAGATAACTGTTTTTCTTTCTGGTTTTGTTTGTTTGTTTGTTTGTTTGTTTTTTTGAGACAGAGTTTTGCTCTTGTTACCTAGGCTGGAGTGCAATGGCGTGATCTCGGCTCACCGCAACCTCCACCTCCTGGGTTCAGGCAATTCTCCCGCCTCAGCCTCCCGAGTAGCTGGGATTACAGGCGTGCGCCACCACGCCCAGCTAATTTTTTGTATTTTTAGTAGAGACGGGGTTTCACCATGGTGACCAGGATGGTCTCGATCTCTTGACCTCGTGATTCACCCGCCTTGGCCTCCCAAAGTGCCGGGATTACAGGCTTGGGCCACCGCGCCCGGCTCTGTTTTTTTTAATTGCCCAAAGATAATGACTCACAATTTCTACATGTTTATTAGAATTTTATTCCTGTAGAGAAAGTCAGCTCTGAAATATTCAAGGCTTAAGAAAGGGAAGCAATTAAAGAATGTTGGAGAAGGAATCTCATGGAGGGTTAGAACGCAAGGTGGTAGAAAATGTCAACGTATTGCTATCTTCGTTGCTCTACACAGCTTTCAATATCCAGTTGGCCTGAGGCTCTCAGTTCATTTCATATTGTCAATTCTAGACTACAATTTCATTCTCTCTACTTTTTTTTGTTTTGTTCTGTTTTTAAGAGATAGGATCTCACTATGTTGGCCAGGCTGAAGTTCACAGGCGTGATCATAGCACACTGCAACATTGAAATCCCGGGCTCAGCAATTCTCCCAAGTAGTTGAGACTATAGACATAGGCCACTGTGCCTGGCCCCTCTACTTTTTATTTCAGATTCATCCCCCTGACTTCAGGTTCTGCTTGGGGATAAAAGAGAGCTGAAAAGAACATTGCTCTCATTTTACAACAAAAGCCAGAAAGTCAGTAAGTTTATCTGTTGTTGAAGGCGCCGGAGTACTAACATCACAAGGCAACCAGCTGGCCTAAGACTTAGGCTCAGGGTGAGACCTGTGCCTGCCCGAGCCCTCTATCCGAGGGCTTCTGAGTGTGTCCACCCAGTTCTTCATGCAAATCTTGAGCATGGGGAGGAAGTTGAACAGTTTCCCTTTAAGCAAGGTCGTATATTCTAGTAGTCCTATATAATAGGTCTTGAAATCAGTCTGAGTCCTCCAACATTCTTTCCACGATTCTTTTTTAGAGTTGTTTTTGCTGTTAAAATCAGCTTGTCAGTTTCTTTAAAAAAAAAAAACCTGCTGGGATTTTGATAGGGAGTTTGTAGAATTTATCAATCAATTTGGAGAGAATTGACATTATAACAACATTGAGTGTCCTTGCTCATATTTCTCTCCGCTGATTTAGATCTTCTTTCATTTCTCGTAGCAATATTTGCAGTTTTCAGCGTGCAGTTCTTTCACGTCTTTTGTCAGATTTGCCCCTAAGTGTTTCACGGTTTTTGATGCTTTTAAATGGTATTTAAAATTTTTCAATTTCCTGTTGTTTGTTGCTGGTGTATAGGAATACAATTGAGTTTTATATATTGATCTGTTGTACTACAACCTTGCTAAACTCACTTATTAGTTCTCTGCTAGGCAGGAGAAACCAGAATGACACAGCCTGGTTTCCTTTCCAGCCCTCTCTGCCCGTTGTCCTCTAAGAGGGTATCTGTCATGCAGATGACCATGGGTTGCCCTCTCCTTCTCTGTCTTCTGCAGGGCCTCAAACAAGAGAAGCAACTTCTCCAAACCTCAGGATAACTGCTTACCTGGCTATGCTATAGTTAGGAGTAATGAGATCCTGCATGTTGAATCATAGCACTCAGAACATATCGTGTCCTTTGATTCTACGTTCTCCACGGAAACTTCTTTGTGCTCCCAAGTGCTAAATACCCTTTAAGTCCAAGTGTTCAAAACATCCTCACTTGTTGGCCTATCATGACATGCTCCATTAAGGAGCCAAGAGCTATGTTTTTAGTTAATGCACGTGCTGTTTCATTTCTCTTTTCTCACCCTGTAGGTTACCTTCATAGTTTCAGTACAGTCCAGGACATCCTCCATGCCTCTGCTTGAGGGTGTTCTCCGGTGCTGGGACTGCTTGGGAGATTGCAAGCAGGGAAATATTAGAGAGTTGTCTTAGTTCAAGCTGTTGTAACAAAATGTGTTGGAGTAGGTCATTTATAAACAATGGGAAAGTAGAGTGCTCACAGTCCTGGAGGCTGGGAAGTTCAAGATCGAGGCACCAGCAGAGCCGGTGTCTGGCAAGGACTCTCTGCTTCACAGATGGCATCTTCTTGCTGTATGCTCACATGGTAGAAGGGCAAAAGGGGCAAACAGGTCCCCTCAGGCCTCTTTTAGAAGAGCACTAATCCCATTCATGAGGGCTCTGCCTCCCAAAAGCACCACTTAATATCAAAATACTGGGGGCCAGGCATGGTGGTTCATGCTTATAATCCTAACACTTTGGGAGGCCGAGGCAGGCAGATCACATCAGGTCAGGAGTTCAACACCAGCCTGACCAACATGGTGAAACTCCGTCTCTACTAAAAGTAGAAAAATTAGCTGAGTGTGGTGGCACGTGCCTGTAATCCCAGCTATTTGAGAGGCTGAGGCAGGAGAATTGCTTGAACCCAGGAGGCAGAGGTTGCAGTGAGCTGAGATTGCGTCACTGCTCTCCAGCCTGGGCAACACAGCAAGACTCCGTCTCAAAAAAAAAAAAAAAGCCACTGGGGATTCAATTTCAACATAAGAATTCTGGAGTAATGGAAACATTAAGACCACAGCAGGAGTTAACCTAAGGAGCAACTCTCCATCAGTGAATGGTGGGAGTGGATAGACTCAAAAGCCTACTTTCTCATCCCTCAGTCAAGATGACTCTGTTCCATCCTACATAGTCCCATAGAGGTCCCCAGTTGAATTGAGTCACAGCTGTCCTCAGTGGTAACTTGCTCATTAAGGCCTCTTAAATCTGCTTCCTTTCCTTCTCTGTCTCCTGGTCCCTCTCTCTCCACCACTTCCTGGGATAACCTCTAAAATAAACTAGTTGTGCCCCCAAACTTGTCTTGGGAACTGCTTTGGGGAATTAAAACCAAGATAGGTCATTTGACAAATGATCAAGGTAGTTAGTCGCAGAAGTGGAATTAGAACCCAGGTCTTCTGGTTCTAGACTGTGTTCTTCAGTCTTACCAGATGTGGAAGTACTGCACTTGCAGCAATGATAGCACAGCACCCGGCAGTATATAATTGAACACTAATAGCCCAGCACTGACTCTGCATGCCGTGCTTGTATCCTAAGGCTGGAATTGGAATTGTTCTTCTGAGTGGGCTCAAGTAGCAATGTAATCAGCAAATGATTGAAGGGGGGACTGAGGTGTGGGTCGCTGAAGATACTTTTTTAAGATAATGAAATAGTAGTTATAAGGGACATTTTTAAATCTCTTGGGGAAATTTTTTTTTAAGATAATGAAATAGTAGTTATAAGGGATTTTATATTTTAAAAATCTCATGGGGGAAGGGAGTCTACAGCAGTAGTGCACAGCTGTAAGTATGACTTAATGATGCAAGTTTTAAAAAGCCCGGAGGTACCAGTCAGCAGCATTTACTAGGCCGCCTGTTTCCATAAGCAAAGTACACATTTGACAAATGACTTATTAGTAGTGCTATGGCATGATGGTGCTGTAATACACCAGAAAGATGCCTACACCCATGACATTTTAAGTCAGTTTTAAAAGTTAAATAGCAGTGACTATATTAAATGTCACCATTGTTAATATTACAGTATATGAAATGTAAACATGCTCATCAAAAAGAACTGACTAGATCAACTGCCTTAAAAAGAGCCACAGAACAAAACTCTATATAACGGTTTAAAAGGAGAAGGTAGATCTATAGCTTTCTGTATGTGAATACAGAAGGAACTCCAAGATATGTTAAGCAAAAACACAAGATACAGAACAGTGTGTAAAGAGTGTTTCCATTTACATATTTTAAATGCTGTAACAGCTGGGTTCAGAAGTGAGGTACACAGATAAACAGACATAGATGTGCTTAGAATAACTCAGGAATGCCAAGTAAGATACTGGTAGCTCATTGCCTCTGGAAAAGGAAACTGGAAGCCTTGTGGAATGAGAGGGGCATTTTTTGTTATCTTCTTTACAATTGAATTTCATACAATGTATTGTTTCAAAAATATTATAATAATGAAGTAATATATGAGAACTGTCCTGGAAGCCAGCCACCAGAGAAAGAAACTAGACCACTGACTGACACAGAAAGAAAGACCCAGCCAACATGTGGAAAGAAAGGCCCAGCCAACGTCTATACCAAGGCCCCAACACAAGAGTGAAGCCATCCTGGACATTTCAGCCTTAGCAAAGCTCCAGGTTGAATGTGCTTAATATGTGAACCAGGTTATCCAGATGAGCTCAGGCCACCCACAGATTCATGTGATATAGTTAAGTCAGTTGATTATAATAAGTCACTAAAACCTACATGCACACACATGAAAAAAGAAAGGAAAGAAAGAGAGAAGAAAAAGTTCAATGCAAAATGGTGACTTTTCCAAAGTAGAATTCTAACATAAGTATGAGACACATTTTAGGTGACTCTTGTTGCTGCTAAGTGATAGCAAGTAGTTAACTGTACACAACACCATCCCTGAGCGGTGGTCTCCTATGACAGGGACCCAATGAAACAGTTGAAAACACACAGACCTTGGAGAAAGGCTGGACTAGATCTAAATAGTCGGCAAGTTCCTTAACCTCCCGAGCCTCCATGAAACAGGAATAATAACACACATTTTGCAGAGCTCTTGTAAGGCTTGAAGAAGTAATCTCCCACGTATGATTCTATGGCTGAAAGAGAGTAGGTGTATAATAATCATTGACTTTTTGAACCACCACCATTCCACCCCAACTGTATCAGCTATCTAATGCTGTCTACCAAATCATCCCCAATCTTAAAGACTTAAGAGAATAATGATAGTTTATTATCTCATGCTTTCTGGGGGTCAGAATTCAAGAGCAGCTTGACTGTTCAGTTTTTTCTTGAGATCCCTTGTGAGGATGCAGTTGGTTTTTGCCTAGAGCTGTAGTCATCTGAAAATAAGATAGGGCTGGAGACTTACCAGCACTGGTAAGTTGGCAATGCAGTTAGTGGGAAGCTTCAGTTGCTCTCCCAGTGGTACTTCCAGGAGAACTGCTCAGGTGTCCTCAGAATATGGTAGCTGGTTTATCCCCAAGTGAGCCATCTTTGAAAGTCATACAACATCGCACAGGTTGGCCCTGATAGAATGCATGAGGGGATTACACAAGGGCATGAATTCCAGGGGAAGGAATATTGGAGGACTTTCATGGGCTGAGTTATATCCTCTAAATATTCCTGTTGAAGTCCTAACCCCTAGTACCGTGGAATGTGACTATATTTGGACATAGGCTCTCTACAGTGGTAATTAAAATTGTATTAGGCCATTCTTACATTGTTACAAAGAAATACCGATAGCTGGGTAATTTATAAGGAAAAGAGGTTTAACTGGCTGATGGTTCTGCAGGCTGTACAGGAAGCATGATGCTGGCATCTGCTTGACTTCTTGGGAGACCTCAGGAAACTTACAATCACATGGGAGACAAAAAGGGAGCAGGATGTCATGTGGCCAGAATGGGAACAAAAGAGAAGGCAGGGAGGTGCCACACACTTTTAAACAACCAGATATTCTGAGAACTCACTCACTATTGTGAAGACAGCACCCAGCCCCAAGCCATACAGGATCTGCCCCCATGATCCAATCATCTCCCACCAGGCTTCACCTCCAATATTGGGATTACATCTCAACGTGAGATTTGGGGGATGAAGCCATAGATCCAAATCATATCAAAGGCTAAATGAGGACATCAGGGTGAGCCCTAACCCAATATGACCTGTGTTCTTATAAGAGGAGACTGGGACACAGACACAGAGAGACACCATGTAGGCGCAGGGAGAAGGTGGCCATCTACAAGCCAAAGAGAGAGGCCAAAGAAGAAATCAACCCTGCTGACACCTTGATTGCAGACTTCAAGCTTCCACAACTGTGAGAAAATTTATTTCTGTGGTTTAAGCCTTTCAATTTGTGGTTCTTTTTAATGGCAGCCCTACAAACTAATACAGGGGCTGTGATGGAAGCTGGCTTGTATACTGACCACCTTATTGCATTAAAAATAATGGCTTTTTCAGCTATGAAACCACATATTGTACAATTCTATTTATATGAAATTTCCCAGATAGATAAACACATAAAGATAGAAAGTAGGTTACTGGTAGCCAAGGACTGGGGGTACAGAGGAATGGGGAATGACTGCCAAGAGGTAAATGATTTTTTTGGGGGGGATTATGTAATGTTCTAGAATTAATAGTGGTGATAGTTGTACAATTTCGTAAATAGGCCAAAAATCACTGAATTTTACTCTGTCAAAGGATGAATTTCATCACATGTGAACTATATCTCAATTTTTAAAAACATCTTGGGCTGGCCATGGTGGCTCATGCCTGTAATCCCAACACTTTAGGAGGCTGAAGTAGGTGGGTCATGAGGTCAGGAGTTTGAGACTAGCCTGGCAAACATGGTAAAACCCCGTCTCTACTAAAAATACAAAAATTAGCTGGATGTGGTGGTGAGTGCCTGTAATCCTAGCTACTCAGGAGGCTGAGGCAGGAGAATCATTTGAACGTGGGAGCTGGAGGTTGCAGTGAGCCGAGATCGCGCCATTGCACTCCAGCCTGGGCGACAGAGAGAGACTCCATCTCAGAACAAACAAACGTCTTATTGACTTCTTGTTGCACACCTGACCATCAGCCAGTATCTTTGGGTGGTCTTCTGGCCTGGGTTCTGGTCTCAGAACTCAGCTGAGGAATGCTAAAGGCAGGATAGGAATGCTATGACAACCTTTGTCCCGAAGATGGCGTATAGTCAAGTTATGATCATAGAACATGGTGTTAAAATACTTGCAAAAAGATTCCAGTTTAAATTCATCCCCAAAAGGTCCACCACTGGGAAGATGCAGTCCCTCCATAACACCTCCACAGGTCCACCCAGCTTCCACTCCTGGAGGAGTGGCCTGCCTTGGACATGACACAGCCTCTCGTGCCTCAGTTTCCTCACTCCAACAAACACTTGCATTGTGAGAAGCAGTAGAATATAGCGGTTGAGAGTTAGGGCTCTAGTGCTACATTGTATGGATTATAATGCCACCCCCGCTTTGATAGGCCATCTGGCCTGGATGGAGTGGCTTAACTTTGACATGCTCCAAATTTCTCATCTGGAAAATGAGGCCAGTACATGTAAAGAGCCAGGCACAAAGTGAGGCTCCATCACATTAGCTATTGGTTGGTATTTACCAACACACATGCACGTAACCACACACGCACAACCTCTAACTAAATTAATCTGACACCATTCTTTTTCGGTTACATTTAGAAGTCCTAGAAAATTCAGAAAGCTTCCTTGTCCTCAGGGAGAATTTGGAACCATTTGTTTATTGAGTGTTTTCTACCGGCCAGGCCAGTGCTGAGAACATCTTAAATATTTGTTTCATTTACTCCTTACAATTACTTGAGAAATAAAAGTGTTATTGCCCTCATTTTAGAAATGAGCAAAATGAGGCATTCAAAATGTTGCTATGTACTCAGAGTCACGTGGTCACTAAGAGGCAGAGCTGGGACTGGGACTTAAGTCTACTGATTCTGAAGCACATGATCTTTAGATGACGGTGCATGTCCTTGATTTCTACCCCTGAGGCCGATGGACTGAGAGCTCTTCAACCGCCAGGGTTGACACAAAAGCAGTAAAACTGAATCCCAGGTTGAGGTTCCCAGCTGAATGTCACCGAGTCATCATTGATGAATGCAGACGAGCAGAACCTGACCCTGCGTGGGCAGGGGACTGCAGAGCCAGTACGGTTGATGAAAAGGACAAAGAGGAAGCTCAGAAAATGCCTTTGAGAGAAAGTGACCAGTCATAAAATGCAGAATTTGGGCCATTACCTCTGATGACTTGCTTTACCTCCCAAAGGGATATTTTTCTTGCCTCCCTAAGAAGCAACGCCAGCTTGTGTTGGTTGAGGGGTAACTCTACCGGGCATGATTCCAAGTGCACCACACAGATCGTCACATTTAAGGCTCCCGATGACCCTGAGAGGAAGGCACTGTTATGATCGCCGTTTCACAGATGAGGAATTGGAGGCACAGCAAGGGTGAGTAATCTCCCAGGGTTACACAGACTGTAAAAGAAGTGGTAGCATACATGCAGAGGGGGCACCTGAGCCCAAATTCCCAACCCTTGTATTTGACTGCTTCTCAAGGACGCAATGGCAAGTGTTTGACGATTAAGATTAGGGAGGTGTTTTGTATAGCAGTCACCGTGGAGGTGTGCCCCAGGAATGAATGAAGCCAACATTTCTACAAAGACTGTGGATAATTGCAGACAATGAGAAGTGGGACATTCTACACATGGTGCCCTATCGTCTTGTAAACATAAATACAGAGCCATCAAGTAAATGGTATTTGTTATGCAAACCCTTTGGTTTTAACCTGCCTGCGAGTTGTAAGAACAGGTCTAGAGCGTCCCTTTGTTTCCAGCCCTTGTAGTTAGGAGTACTTGTTGAACCCTGATGAGAAGTGCATCCAAGTGGCAAACAATTAAGAAATTTACCAAATGATTTTTGAGGAGAATCTTGGCATTCAAAGATTGTTCACATGTGACATCACCACCTACAGTCTGCCACTCATGCACCCAGCTCTGCAAGGCTGCTGAGCTGCTCCTGCCTGGCACACCATGCCATGGGCCAGTCCTGCAGGGAGAAAAGAGTGGAAAGATTTGTTGCTCGAGTCTATCTCCTCTGAGAATTCCTCTTTGTCTACAGATGGATAATCCTGGAGACCTCATGGAAGCCCAATTCAGGGACTTCAGTGGAAATCATAGGCATATAAGAGCTGTGAGACAGAGTGAGCCCATCTTGTTTAAGTAGTGAGTCTCTCCCTGGAGGCAGTTAACTACTCCCAGATTCAAGTGATTCTCCTGCCTTAGCCTCCCAAGTAGCTCTCCTGCCTCACAGGCATGTGCCACCATGCCCAGCTCAGTTTTGGTATTTTTAGTAGAGACAAGGTTTCACCATGTTGTCCAGGCTGGTCTTGAATCCTAAGCTCAGGGAATGCTCACACCTCAGCCTCCCAAAGTGCCGGGATCACAGACAGGAGCCACTGTGCCCAGCCAGGACCTACATATTAATTGCTGCTTTATATAATATGAAATAAAATGAGGAAATCTGTGTTTTTATTTTATTTATTGGAATCTGCACCCAATTCCTATTATTTTAAATTAGCTATTACAAATGTCTTTGTTAGCCAGGCATAGTGGAACACACCTGTTGTCCCAGCTACTTGGGAAACTGAGGCAGGAGAATCACTTGAACTCAGGAATTCAAGGCTGCAGTGAGCTATGTTCATGCCACTATACTCCAGCCTGGTAACAGAGTGAGACCTTGTCTTAAAATAAAATTAATTTAATTAAAAAACAAATGTCTTTGAGCAAAGTGCTATTAGTAACCTCATGCCTTCCTGTATTCATCAGTGTTCTTCAGAGAAGCAGAACCAGGAGGACACACACGCACACACGGAGAGAGAGGGAGATTTATTTTTACAAATTGGCTCATGAGATTGTGAGGGACTTCATTCTTTTCTCCTAAGGCCTTCAACTGACTGGATGAGGCTCATGCACATTTTGGAGAGTAATCTACTTTTCTCAAAGCCTACTGCTTCAAATATTAGCATCTAAAAAAATCTTCACAGTGATGTCTAGACTGGTGTTTGATAAAGCAATTGATCACGATGGCCTAGCCAAGTTGACACACAAAATAAATTAACCAGCATACCTCTCCTCTTGATGACCATCACCTCTATATTAGTCCATTTCATACTGTTATAAAGATGATACCCAAGACTGGGTAATTTATAAACAAAAGACATTTAATTGACTCACAGTTCTGCATGGCTGGGGAAGCCTCAGGAAACTTACAATCATAGTAGAAGGTAAAGGGGAAGCAAGGCACGAGAGAGAGAGAGAGAGAGAGAGAGAGAGAGAGAGAGAGAGAGAGAGAGAGAGACAGAGAGAACTCTCAGTGGAAACTGCCAAACACTTATCAAACAACCAGATCTCATGAGAATTCCCTCACTACCACAGGAACAGCATTCACCCCCCACTAGATCCTTCCCTAGACACAGGGGTGTTACAATTTGAGATGAGATTTGGGTGGGGACACAGCAAAATCATATCAAACTTCCACCGAAAATGGCATCTCACCTTCTATTCTTACCTTCCCACTTCCCAGTGACTTATGTCCTCTCTCTCCCTGTTCCCATCTTTCCACTTTATCTCTAGAACTGCGTGGTTCAACACAGTGGCTACTAGTTACCTGTAGCCTCTTAAATTTTAATTTTAATTATTAAAATAAAATAAAATAAAAAATTGAGTTTCTCAGTTGCACTAGCCACATTCAGTTGCCCAATAGCCACATGTGGTTGATGGCTACCAGACTGGATAGCACAGAATGGCACATTTCCATCATTGCAGAAAATCCTGTTGGACAGTGTTGCTCTGAATGGTTCTTTTTTTTTTTTTTTTTTGAGGCAGAGTTTCGCTCTTGTTGCCCAGGCTGGAGTGCAATGGTGTGATCCTGGCTCACTGCAACCTCCGCCTCCTGGGTTCAAGCAATTCTCCTGCCTCAGCCTCCTGAGTAGCTGGGATTACAGGCACGCGCCACCGTGCCCAGCTAATTCTTTTTGTATTTTTAGTAGAGACGGGGTTTCACCATGTTGACCAGGATGGTCTCGATCTCTTGACCTCATGATCCACTCGCCTCGGCCTCCCAAAGTGCTGGGATTATAGGCTTGAGCCACCGCACCTGGCCTCTGAATGGTTCTTTATTATAGCCTTGGCTTCATTATCTGGGGTTCTTTCCTTAAGTGTTGGCTCTTAATGTTACTGTTCCAGCTTTTCATTACCATCTGAATATTTGGACACATTTGTGTAACTTCTGCATGGAATGCTTGTGTATTAGGATAATCAATGCCAGTCACTGAGACAAACAACCTTAAAATAAGTGGGTCCACACAATTAAGATTGCTTTCTTGCTCAAGTCACTGTCCCATGCTTATTGCAGTCAGTCACTCTTATTCCAGGGCCTCAGAGTTCTCCAGCGGATTCTTTGCATCTGGCCAGGCAACTAATGGAAACAGCAAGATTGTGCAGGATGTTTTGGGGTCAGGCCTGGAAGTGGCTGCATCACCACGGCTCACATTTCACTGGTCAGACTTGGTCATGTAGACCCACCTAACTGCTAGCAAGGATGATAAATGCAGTCTTTCTGAGTTCCAAGAAGGAAAATTAACCAGAACGGTGAACAACACATCGTGCTGTATCACAGCATGTAGGAAAATGCATTCTATGCATGCTATTCCCAGTACATGAACCACGTATCTGTAAAAACCTTTCTGGGTCACACAGTATGTATTTTACACATCTCAGTGAAGGAAAATAAAAAATATAGGTAGCTTCAAATGATGAGTGTCAAGGCAAAGGATATATATATAGAGAGAATATATATAAGAGAGGATGGACTCTGGAATTGGAACAGGCCTGTGTCCAAATCCTACCATTCTTGGTCCTGCCACTACCATTAGCTTGACAAGAACACACTGGTAGTGTGATCTTGGGCTAGTTGCTTCGACTTGTGGTACCCTCAAAGAACTGTTGTAGATCTAAGTGAAGCTATGACAGAAGCGGTTACATATTCATCCATGGGACATCACAGCTTTCCCCCTACTTCCTCCATTTAATTTATCTCTGCTTTTTTATTTTGGCAGAGTCTTGCCCAGGCTGGCTGGTGCCCAGGCTGGAGTGCAATGGCTCATAGCTCACTAAAGTCTTGAACTGCTGGGCTTAAGAAATCATTCCATGTCAGCCTCCTGAGTAGCTGGAACTATAGGTGTGTGCCACCACAGCTGGCTAACTAAAAAACAAAATTTGGTAGAGAGTGGGGATCTCACTATGTGGCCCCGGTTGGTCTTGAACTCCTGGGATTAAGAGATCTTCCTTCCTTGACCTCCTGAAGTGCTAGGATGATAGGCGTGAGCCACTTTGCCCAGCCTCATCTCTACCTTTAAATCAAATTTTCTAATGGGGTAAGAAGCAAGGTCTTATATTTCTGCATAGGGACTGCAAAATGAAATCTTTTCCTGCTGTCATATCTATCATCGGTTGAAATGTGTCCCGTGCACAATACATTTGTTGAAATTCTAACTCTCAGTACCTAAAAATGTAGTTTTCTTTGGAAACAGGGTCATTGCAGATGTAATTAGTTAAGATAAGATTATACTGGAGAAGGGTGAGCATCTAATCCAATATAATTGATGATTTCATAAAAAGGCAGAATTTGGAGACACATACACAGGGAGAACATCATGTGAACATGAAGGCAGAGGTCAAGATGATGTGTCTACAAACCAGGGAACACCAAAGACTGCCTGCAAACCACCAGAAGCCAGGAGAGGGGTGTGTGGCAGAGTCCTCTGCACAGCCCTCAGAAGGAACCAACCTTGAACCAATGAGGATACCTTGACCTTGAACTTTCAGCCTTCAGAACTGTGACACAATAAATCCTACTGTTTAGGACACCTAGTTTGTGGTACTTTGTTATAGCAGCCCTAGCAAACTAATACGATATCCAAGCAGTTATTAACTCAAATATACATGATTTCATTAAAGGCAATATGGTGTGTACCTTTTAAAATATAAAATGCAGCAGCATTGAGAGGCCCAGAGGAATCAAAACAGGACTTACTGGGTTTCCCCACTTGTGGAAAGTACAAAAGTTCATTTTTTAAGTTTTCTTTCTTGTTAAAGAATAAGTGGGCTAATAACTTTGTTAAGCTTTATCCTTTGTAGCTGTTAGATATGCCATGCTTACAGGTACATAGTACATTCTATGTGCTTGTACTTTAAACAAGATATCCGTGCTGGATGTGCTCACAGCCATGTCCCAGCTTTCCATCTCTCTTACCTGTTTAGAAAAATTTTAAGTTGTTAGTCAATTGGGTTTTAGTTTAGATTGTGAGGTGCAGTAAGGACAACTCCAAATGCATAAGGAATATATTTGTATGTATTCCCTTTGTTCTTTGTACTCTTGTGGCAAGATGGCTAGTGAGGGTACCCTTCCTGCAGTCCAGGAAGTAAAAATTGCATTGCTGAAAGATCCCTTGTCTCAGTGCTAATTTTTCTTTGTGGCACTAAGCATCTATTTTGAACATCTATTTCCAACACCACTCAATTAGCATTAGATCATGCCCCCCTTGTCCAGTCACATTTCTACACAACTGTCAATCACGCCTATTTAATGAAGTCCCCATAAAAGACCCAAGGGGACAGAGTTTAGGTAGCTTCTGAGCTGGCTGAACAAGTGTAGGAGGTTCCTGAAGGTGGTGTGCCCATGGAGGGTGTGGAAGCTTTAAACCCCTTCCCCTAGACTTCACCCGATGAATCTTTTCAGCTGTATCCTTTGTGGTATTCTTATACTAAACTTGTAAATGTAATATGTGTGTGTGTGTGTATATATACACACACATGTATATATGGAAATACATTGAAATTAGAATTTCCCAGAATTAGAATACATATGAAATTCTAATTTCAATGTATTTTCCAAAATCAATTTTTCACTTATTAACTGTTTTTGAGCTATAAAAACATCAATTTCATTTGGTGCACCCTAAGATTCATGTGATTTCTGGGCTGAGACGCTGGCTTCCCTTGCTGTTTGCTTAATGGGACCATTAGGGATCCATATTTTGAACTAGACTCGTTAATATTACGTAGATTTCCAGCTATGTGACTTTGGCCAAGTCCCTTACCTGCCCTGCACCCTTTTCCTCCCATGTAAAACAAGGGAATGAGGCTAGTCTCCCTCTAGGTTATAGCTAAGACTTTCTGGGACTTACAAGATGCCTTCATCTAAGCAGACTTGATGACTCTTGGGCCAATGAGCTAAAAGCAGGGCTGCTTACGGAAATAATCTCAGCTAAATAAGGGTTTGAAGAAAAATATTAAAAGAGAGGGCTCCAGCAAATTAAATATTCAAAATGAAGAACTTGGAATTTATTAAAAGCCTGTCACCATTTAAAATGCATAATTTTAGCATAAATTCCCTAGAAATAGTCCCTTTGTTTGCTGTGTTATTGTTAATAAAGGAGATCCTACATCTATATTTGTCATACGTCATTAATGAATCAACCATAGGATGCGAATTACAATTATTTTGAATTATGCATTTACCGTTTAATTACATTTAATTTTAGATTCTCCTAAAATTGCCTAATAAAAATTTGGGGGTGTTAAATGACTGCCTCATTCTGCTTACTCTGTGCTATTTGCTGAAAATAGTTATATTAATTGTTTGGGATAATTAAAAGAAAAAAAAACTAATCTGGGGGCATGGTCCTAAAGAAAATATCCTAAAAATTTAATGCTTTTTTTTTTTTTGCCTGGGTTGTAGTAAAATATTAGTAAAATGGTAGTGACACTAAACTCATTAAAATAAACTTTTGCATGTTAACACTGAATCAATTAGATATAACTTGAATAACTAAATAAAAGTCACATCAGTGCTACCCTTAGACTAGGGCAATAAGGCCTCTGACCTGGCTTCTGTATATTAGAGGGTCTGTTCTAGCCCTTCTCTGCCCATGGTGCTCCATGCAAGGCAGGGAGTTACCAGGGCCAGATGACAGGCCCACCTGGGGTGCACATACATATGCTCTTCTAGAATACATTCTAAGTACCCAACACCCAGACATTCCCTGCTCAGAGGGGCCCAAACTGCTTTCTAAGGTTTTAAAAGACCTCTCGGCTGCATCTTTCCTGCAAGGATGACCATCACTGGCATGGCTCAGTGCCGAGCCAAGAGGTGGCTGAGGTGGGGATGTGGGCAGAATTAAGATTTGTTGGCTGGAGGAGGAGGAGAAGAGGCAGGGCACACACATCCCTGCCTGTGTGTGAGAACCCTCACAATGCAAGACCGAGCCTAGGGTGGGAAATGGGGTTGGGGGGAGCTAGAGAAGGAGGCAAAGTAAATTCCACCCTAGTTTTCCAGGTTCTTAAGAAGGCATATTGGTCAAAGCGGAGAGGAGAACACATATCTTATCTACAGTTTGTTATCTTGAATTATAATTTAATATTAAGGGCGGATGGTATGAAGGCCTCCATTCACACTCTTGCCCTGGACCTGGCAAATGTGAATGGAAGTTAAATCATAGTTTTTTGTTGTTGGTCTTTGAGTGTTCCATCTCTCTTACAATTTTAGTGTGTCACACCTTGCATCCTGTAAGTGAAAGTAATATTAATGGCATAGAAAAGAAAACAAAAGAAGTGAAAAATAAGAGACTAAAGAAACGCTACAGGCTGGGCATGGTGGTTCATGCCAGTAATCCTAACACTTTGGGAAGCCAAAGCTGGTGGATCACCTGAGGTTGGCAGTTCGAGACCAGCCTGGCCAACAGGGTGAAACCCTGTGTCTACTAAAAACAAAAAATACAAAAATAAAATTATCTAGGTGTGGTACTGCACACCTGTAATCGCAGTTACTCAGGAGGCTGAGGCATGAGAATCTCTTGAACCTGGGAGGTGGAGGATGCAGTGAGCTGAGATTATACCACTGCACTCCAGCCTGGGCAAGAGAGGCCATCTCAAACAAACAAACAAAAAAAAACAAAAAAAAAGGAAGGAAGGAAGGAATGAACGAATGAAGGCCGGCAGGCAGACAGGCAGGCAAAGGCTTAATTTTTCTGCCCAATGGGTTTTGGAATACCGTTGGCTTCCTTCAGGAAGCTTTTTCCCCAAGTTTTATCATCATTAGGTGATGATAACACCTAATGCTTTCTATGTGTTGGGTTCTCTTATAAACACTAACACATATTAACCAATCGAATTAATCCTGTGTTAACAGCCTCCCACTTTACATATGAGTAAACCTGGGCTTCAAAGGGTGACTTGCACACGGCCTGGCAATTGGGAAGCAGATAGGGAATGTGAACCCAGGCAGTGTGGCCCCAGGACTCCTGCTGCAGGATCCTACAGGACGTTAGGAGCATTGTCCATCAGAACTGTCTTCAGAAACTTCTGCTTCCAGGCGACTAGTTAGTAATTTTTCCCTCTCGCCAACGATACTGGCAGCTGGATCACTAAACACATCCTTAGATTCAGCAAGGATTTTCTAGTAAAAGGGTGCACTGTCGGGGCTGAGCACAGTTGCTTAGCATTTGAGGGTTTGTCTTTTTTTTGGTGTTTTGTGTCGCTTTTGCGTGCTAATGTAATAGAACAAGCTTAGCACAGTGCCAGGCACTCGGCAAATCCTGGCAAGACAAGAAGTAAGCCAGGAGAGACGGGAGAAAGGGAGGGAATGCGCCCTGTAAACGTCACTGCCGTTTGTGCGAATTCTGGAAGGTGACGGGAAAAGGCACGCGGGTGCGGAGGCGGAGAGAAGGGGGCACGGAGTGCCCGCCCCTCCGACGTGGCCCGCCCCGGGCTCACGACGCCCCGCCTCTTCCCCGCCCCACGCAGGTCTCCGTCCCGCCCCGGCAAAGCCGGTCTCCGCCCCGTCCTCCGCGGTGCCCCGCCCCTCCGCGGCGCCCCGCCCCCTGCGGCGTTTGCCCCGCCCCCTGAGGCGTTTGCCCCGCCCCTCTGCGGCGCCCCGCCCCCTACGGCGTTTGCCCCGCCTCCTGCGGGCGGCCTGGCGAGGTGTTTACCCGCGGTGCATCGTGGGGCGGTCTCCTCGGGCAACCCCGGCCCAACTGCCGCCCAGAGGCTGTGCTGAGCTGGCGCGGCGGCGGCTGCAGCATGAGCCGGACCCCCGCATCGTCTGCGCCCCTGTCGAGTCCCGGCTACTACGAGAGGCTGGGCCAACTCCAGCACGGGCTGCGGGACAGGTACGTCCCCTGGGGCAGGGTAGGGAGTCGGCGGGCGCCGAGGGTCTTCCGCGTGCCCTGCCCCCTTTTCCTTCCCGAGGTTCCCCGGGGCCTAGGCCCGCGCGCGACGCCCCCCAGGCTCCCAGTGGGGCCTGGGGGACGACGTTTACTAGAGGCACCCCCTGTATGTGCGATGGGAGCGGAGAGAGGCGAGAGACCGCCCCCGTCCCCCTCCGTAGCCGCTGACGCCCGGCCTGCGTTTGAGGATGCCGCCGCGTCTCAGAATTTGCCCAGAAGTGAAAGTGGGGGTTCTTCTGCCTGTCACTCTCCATCAAGCCCTGTGAGTTTCTCCTGTCCCCTTTGCAGGCCCCCTCCCAGCCCTCTTCAAACTGTCATCCCGCCGTGACAGCTGCACTGCATCAATGATGACAGGTCCTGGAACGCAGACGGGAGTGTGTGTGTGTGTGTGTGTGTGTGTGTGTGTCAAACACGTGCCCTGTTTAACTCCGGAGACTTCTGTGGGGAGCGAGGGCTGGCGAGATTTCCAGCGAAGGGATGAATTTCCAGCTAGAGAAAGTCCAGCTTCAAGAAGGTTCATGATGCCTTTGATCAAGATGTGAAAGATGGCCTGAACCCAGGAGGCGGAGGTCGCGGTGAGCCGAGATCGCGCCATTTCACTCCAGCCTGGGTAACAAGAGCGAAACTCCGTCTCAAAAAAAAAAAAAAAAAGATATGAAAGACGGGAACCACCGAAAACAGCTAGATCTAAGAGTGCATAGAAAGAGACAATTAGACCGCAATGCACTATAAATAACCACGTAAAATAAATTGCTGGACCTCTTATTTAGCTGCTAAGTTAATTAGAGTTGTAAATCTCATTAGTTGGCACGAAAGGAAATGGATTTTTGGATCTCTTGATAAACAAAACATTTAATGAGTGTTAAAAGTTACAAAACCGTTCTAGTGAACAGGAGAGCTGTGTGTGTGTCAATGCTAAAATGATAACAATAATTACATGGAAAATAAAGGCAGAAGTAAGTGATTTTGAAAAGGAATGACATTTATCTTATGCTAGATTTAATTCTTGTCAGACGTTTATAGAGCATCTACAACAGGCTTTCTTAATTGTCCTTATCATTTTTCCCTTTGTGCTCCTTTTCTGCTTCCTGTTTTCTTTCTGACATATCATCACACCACCATATCAGTGACCTTTTAATTTCTAACTTTAGAAAGAAATCACTTCCTGCAGAGCCTTCCCTGTTTCAACCCACTCCTTAACTTTTGTGACTCTTGGCATTCTTATGGCACTCATAAATAGCATTCTCTTTGAACTATTGGTTGTAAGTTATTTTTGTTTGCTGTGCTGGGAACACCTGGCTGTTTATAGTCCTTATAGCACAGTAATTCTATAACGATTATGTACTTTATGATTAACACTTACTCCTTTAATTATTAAACAAGGTGAGGCTGTTGAAAACATATAAGGAATTTGAGTCAAATTTTATAGTCTGTTCATGGTTCTGCATTTGGAGGTTTGTTTTATTTTTAAGTCAGTACAAATCTATTGCTATGTGTGTTCATTTTTCATTTTAAGAATTTACAACTGATTCAAATTAATGCACATTGCACACAGTTACAGAGGCAAATAACTCTGGATACAGAAAAGGCTGCAGTCCGGATTCCAGGTTACGAACAATTGTGTGACCCTGAGCAAGTTGTTCCATCTGTCTGAATCTTGGTTCTTTACCAGAATGAGGGGGCTTGACTAATATGCAGACTTAAGTCACAGATTTGTTTTTTCTCTTTGCTAAAATAATAGGCCTTAAAGTAAAAAAGAAAAGAAGAAGCTGAAAGCTGTAGTTTTGCAAAGCAATGTGTAAAGAATACTATTGGCTGTGTCCAATTTGAGCGTTTGGATGTACCTTTTTTGTCTGAGACATAGTCTCACTCTGTTGCCCAGCCTGGAATGCAGTGGCGTGATCTTACCTCACTGCAATGCCCGACTCCCAGGTTCAAGTGATTGTCCTTGGTCAGCCTCCCAAGTATCTGGGATTACAGGCACTCACCACCAACCCCAGCTAATTTTTGTATTTTTAGCAGAGATGGGGTTTCACCATGTTTGCCTGGCTGATCTTGAACCCCTGACCTCAGGTGATCTGCCTGCCTCTGCCTTCCTAAGTGTTGGAATTACAGGTGTGAGCCATCACATGCAGCCTTGGATATATCTTTTTAAACAAACACAAACAATCCCAGTGACTACAGAAACCACTGTCTCTTAAATTTCTGAGTCATTTCATAGGTTGCAACCCTGGGTAGTCACAGCTGCTTTATCAATCCAGAAACTTCTGGGAAGTGAGAGAAAAAAAAAACTCCCTTTTCCTCAGCCCTTTTCTAGCCCAAGTCATCTTAGCTGTAATTACATGGAGATGCAATTTTATAGTCTGAATGTTTTCCTATATGTGTACAGTGTTTTCTCTGCATTGTGGTGAAAGTCAATAATTGAATCTAAATGAGTCTCATGGAGTGACTTGTTAGTGTGTATAGCACCCACAAGCATGATAGAGACTTGTAAGTGGAATTGGCTCTTACAGTTATGTAAAAACATCCCTTTAAAAGGACCCATTAGCCAGCCATGGTTTTTTCAGTGCCTATATTGATTCAGAGTAAAATATCATAATAGTCTAGAAACTGATACTGAGATATTAGTAGAGTAAGCTGAAGATGGTATGGAATTGTGGTATTGAGACAAAAGCAGAATAACAAGTGGCTTAAAAGTAGAAAACTCAGCCCGATAAGGACCTCTCAGCTGTGTAAAACTGAAAGGTCCAAGTGAGGGGTGCAGGTAACTGAAAACATGAACTATGGGTAAGCATCCCAGGGATGGATGTTTCAAAGATTCTGAAATAGAGATTTAATGTGTAGGAATTGCAAATCATGGAAAAGCTTTTCATTGAGGCAAATACCTGATTTTTAGTATTAAAGTTAGAAAAGATATGGAGGGCTCAGCATTCAGAGGTGCTGCAGTGTGGATGAGGGGCTAGAAAATAGGCCTGTGAAGAAGAGTTAACAAGATTAGTGCCATTTTGCCTGGGAGAGAAAGCCAAGAGGTGTTTGATTGTCAGGGTATGAAGTGTTATGATAGAGAAGAAGTGTGAGCAGCAGATGTCTGCATCTGCTGAAGAAGTTTTACATTCATTACTAAGAACTTGCTGCTTGGGAGGTGATGGATTTCCAAAGTGACTGTGGTCCTTTTTCACTAGAAATCATAGATGAATTTTAAAAATTATTTTAAAGTATCCGGGTGTGATGGCTAAAACCTGTAATTCCTTTGAGAGACAGAGGGCAGGAGTTCGAGACCAGCCTGGCCAGCATGGTGAAAGCCCATCTCTACTAAAAATACAAAAATTAGCTGAGTGTGATGGCACATGCCCATATCCTAGCTACTTGGGAAGCTGAAGTAGAATTGCTTAAACCTGGGATAGAGAGGTTGCAGAGAGCTGAGCTTGCACCACTGTACTCCAGTCTGGGCAACGTAGCAAGACTCCATCAACACAGCTAGACTCCGTCTCAAAAAGAGAGAGAAAGAGAGAGGTAAATATAATTCTATATACTAATATAATTAATTAATGCAATTATATATTAAAGTAAATTCTAGCTTGCAAAAAAGTTGCAAATGTAGGACAAAGACTTCTAATATTCCTGTCACCCAGATTCCTCAGCTATTAACACTTTATTAGATTTTCATTCTGTCGTTCATTGATACTGAGATAACAGTTCAGTATCTATCTAAATCTTTCTGTCTAAAACCATTAGCCTTTTCTGAGCTATGAGAAGTGCATGTATGATGCCTCGTCACTCCTAAAATCTTCAATGTGTATTTCCAAAAACCAAGGGTGTTCTTGTACATAATCACCATACAGCCCTCCTAGTGGTGAAACCAGCCCGCAGACCCATCAGATTTCACCAGCTATCTTAACCATGCCCCCCCACCATTTTTTTTGGTCCTGGTCTAGTGGTTCATCTGGGAACCTGGGTTGCATTTGGTTGCCATTTCTTTTCAGTCCCCTCACATCTGGAATGATTCCTCAACCTTTCCCTGTCTTTCGTGTTCCTGACAAGTTCATAGAGTACAGCTTTCATTTTAGAGGGTGACCCTCAAGCTGAGTCTGTCTGATGGTGTCTCATTACCAGACTACAGTCATGCTTTCTTAGGAATACAACAGAAATGAAGCACTACCCCAGGGTGCAGGGTCTAGATGTATTTAGAGGTCTTCCTGTCCTTGTAATGTAATGACAAATTACTCACACTATTCAGACATTCATTCTTCATGAACTAAGTACCCAGCTGATTGTGAAACTCTGGGGGGGGGGGTGGTAACTAATAAAAATTTCTAATGTGGAAGCAATCAAGCCATATGTCCTTAATTTCTATTCTAAGTTCACTCTTAGTGAGAAAGTAAAGATCTGTGATGCTGTTAGTTAAAAATGTGTGTTTTTGTCATTTTTTTTCCTTTTAATCTTTTTTCTTCCCTTTTTAACATAGGCATACTCCAGCCCATAGGTTGTGTTCCCCAAGTGAAGATTCTGTGTCTGGACCCCATTTTCCCACTAAATGAATTTTGGTTAAATAGTATTTTCCATTTAACATTATGCAAAAGAAAGAAACTTATTTAACCTGTAATGTAGCTAACAGTGACTTTGGGGATGATCCTTTTTTAAAGGAAAAAAAATTATCTAAAGAAATATAGAAACTAATAATTAAGTGCTCAGAAATGGAACATGAGGCCAGCCCCTTTCCCTCAGGAAGCCAACCTGAGATCACCTCTGTTGGAGTCTTCATCTTTGTTTCACAGCCTTTTATTTAGGATTCTCCACTTGGATAGGATATTATGTGGTTTCTTTTTTGGCCTTTACTTAATGTTAACTTAGATTAGGAATTTAGCTCCAGTTAGGTGGGTTTGAAGCAAATGGTGGTGCTCAAATGAAACCCTCTGTGGCTAAACCTCCCAGGCACTCTTCTTGGGACTGAATGGCTTCACCATTTTTACCTCCCAGCTCCCTGGTATTGGCTGCCTCTGCTTCCTTTGCTGCCCAGTTCCCCTCTCCCTACTGCTAGCACTCACCTGAACAGCACAGGTTCAATCTTTACTGACAGTGGCTCCAGGAAGACAGCAATCTGTGACAAATAATGATACCATTACAGAGTCATAAAAAGAAATTCGTCCAAATTTGAAATGATAGTGTTAGGAGACCTGGTTTTCATGTAAGTGAGGCCAGGTTTACTTTTCAGAGGCCTTTCTCTAGCTCATGCACTTGGCTGTGGCCAGGCTTGTCTGGTTGAAAACAGAGCAAGCCACCAGTCTTCAATCTGTATACAAGATGTAATGGGACCCTATCACTGACATGCCAGAGACTCAGAGAAGTCTAGCCACATTACATTTCATATACTTATCTTGTTTGTTACTGCCTGTCCTTGTCCCTAGAATGTCAACTGTCTGAGGGCAGGGATCTTGGCTGGCTAGTTTACCGTGTTAGTTTCCAGGCCTAGAACAGTACCTGGGTCATCACAGGCACTCAGGAAATGCTTGCTAGATTAAGGTACCTGCTTCCCAGCCTTTTCCTATTGTGCTTCCCCATTTACTTTGTGACTCTTGTTCTTTTGCCTCGTGTTGGTGTTCATTTTGTTTTTTAGATTTCCCTGGTGACGGCTGCATACTTTTATGTCTTTGTTTTAGATGCATCTGGCATTTTCTTCTTAGACCAGAGAAACATTCTCATAAAGGAGTAATTTGGTATTTGGAGTTTTTTTTTTGACCTCTAATCAACACCTTGCCACAAAGGCATGATTTCAAAGGATAGCATGGTCTAAATCCAACTCCCTATTACTTATCAGGATAAGTACTTATAAAAATGTTTCTTTCTTTATTATAGTGAAAAGAAGAGATTGGACCTGGAAGAGAAACTTTATGAATATCATCAGTCTGATACATACAGGTAAGAGACGACAGTGGGGATGGTTTTCAAGCCAGGTTCCATGTGTTAATAAAAAATTTAACCCTAATGTTATATCATAAATATTGTAGCTAAAGACTGTTTTTTGTTTGTTTGTTTATTTGTTTTGTTTTGTTTTGTTTGAGAGGGAGTCTTGCTCTTTCACTCAGGCTGAGTGCAGTGGCGTGATCTCAGCTCATGATAACCTCTGCCACCCGGGTTCAAGTGATTCTTCTGCCTTAGCCTCCCAGGTAGCTGGGATACCTGGGAAGGCACCCACCACCATGCTGGCTAATTTTTCTATTTTTAGCAGAGACTGGGTTTCACTGTGCTGGCCAGGCTGGTCTCAAACTCCTGACCTTAAGTGATCTCCATGCTTCGGCCTCCCAAACTGCTGGGATTATGGCCGTGAGCCACTATGCCCAGCCTGAATGGAGTACTCTTGACCATTCTCTTATTTTTAGTGTGTAATAATTTGAAATAAAACACTGCAGTTTAATTACTATCAAATAAATTTGGTTAAAATTGGTATGAGATCAAAACATCTTATTTTCATTATTTCATACTTGTTTTATTTCAAGAATCTGTTTTGCCTAAAAATCTTAAAATAAGACATAGTCTTATCTTTTTGGTTGCAATTTAAACACATTGAGCTTGTGTGATGATTAAGACATAATTTTGTGGTTGATCTTTCAACAACGTACTGCTGTAGGCAGGGCTACCTGGTATCTCATTTGTTCATGGATATATGAGAATGGCTGTTAAAATTATAAGCAGTGAATAATATATTGTACATATTATCCTTTTTAGGTTTCTTCTTCTATTAAGAGCAGACTTTAAATATTTTAATTTCTATTTTATAAAAACTGAACTTCATCCTTAAGCTGAAAGGACGGCATTACCTCTTGTATTATTCATATGAAGAACTTCTGGCTTTGATAGCATTAAATTTGTGATTTATCCATGTCACACTATGAGTGAGAAATGAAAAGATCTCATCCAGAAGAGAGAGGCTAAGAATCCTTTAAAATCAAATTACCTCTTAGGTCAGTTCTTTTCCTTGTCTTCAAAATCATTCTTTGGTTTTAAGATTTAGTGTACTTCTAAAGCTTCTAGTTAGTGTACTTCTAAAGCCAGATGTTTGGCTTCTAAAGCAGCCATACGTCTCCAGTAACTCTGAAAGAGACAAGAACTCACTTGTTTTGTGTGAGGAGGAAATAGCCAGCATTGTGGATGCTGTGGCCTCAGGAGTGGGCCGAAGTCTGAGGGGATCCTTGGCAGCTGCCAGTTTTCTAGCCCATGGCTAAAGAGGCAGAAGACTGTGTGTAGACATTTCATGTAGTCTGTTCTTGGGAAGCCTCCTGGCCTTCTGGTGGTGGGAGAAAAGGATGGGCACCTTTACCAAGCTATCAGTTCATTGAGCTGCTGCTTCTCTCTCAGTCTGTTACTGAGGATATGATTTTCTAAAAATAGGCTTGCTTACATTGCCCGTAGAAGAAAATCCAAACAAGGCTGCTTCCACCTGGTACCTGCCAGAAGGCAGAGTCTGAGATGAGGGTCTGTGTGTAGGTGGTAATTTATTTTACAAGGTGATCACCTAAAATTGGAGCGTAGAGCTGGATAGAGCAAAATAAGAGCTGTTCACTGCAGTGAGCACCTGTAGCTCAGCCCCTCCAGACCTTCAGAGGAGCCTTCAGAGGAGCAATGTACCCTTCTGCTTTGCACAGTCACTCCTGTGAAAGGAGAGGGGGTTGCATTCCTACTGGTTCCTGACCCCTACTGGTAAGGGCAGCCCCAGATGGCATTAACTCCTTCTTACATCTAGGCTTTTCCGTGCTGCAAACTCAGAAAGGCGTCCCTGAGATAGCAAGATGCTAAGTGCAGCTGAGGCAGAGGCAGATGTTCTCAGGTGATGTTATACCAAATGCAGCAGGCTGTGGCAGCTGTGGTGACTGTGGCTGGTAGAGAAAAGTTTGGGCCAAGAGGTGTGAGGTGGGCACAAGTGATGTCCCATCCAGCATCCCACCAGACCCACCATTATGTATACCCTTTTAAATTTACCATCACCATCTCTTTCCAGCCTCCCCCTAAGATTTGACACTGACTGAAATGTCAGGTTCTTAAGCATGATGGGATCTTTTGTATTATAGTATAAACTTCTAGGCTTTATGGTTAGTTTACCTCAGTTCTAACTGAGCCTCACCGGCTCTTAGCCTGTGACCTTGGGGCAATTACTCCAACATTCTGTGCCTCCATTTCTTTTGTCAAATGGGAATAATGATAGCTGTGAGAACTCAACAAGATTCATATAAAGCCTTAAAGCAGTGTCTGACCTAGAGTCAATTATTATTTATTACAGTTTTATCAACATTCTTGTTCCTATTTCTTGCCTTTGAGCTTTCTGACATGCTGTTTTCCCTGCCTGGAATGTTGTACCCTCATCTTTTCATTTTTGATTTTACCAATTATGATTGACTCTCATTCATCTTTCAGGTTTTTTTTTTTTTTTTCGAGACAGAGTCTTGCTCTGTTGCTCAGGCTGGAGTGCAGTGGTATGATCTCCAGTCACTGAAGCATCTGCCTTCTGGGTTCAAGTGATTCTCCTGCCTCAGCCTCCTGAGTAGCTGGTATTACAGGCAGTGCCCCCACACCTGGCTAATTTTTGTATTTTTAGTAGAGACGGGGTTTCACCATTCTGGCCAGGCTGCTCTTGAACTCGTGACCTCAAGTGATCCTCCCACCTCAGCCTCCCAAAGTGCTTGGATTACAGGCATGAGCCACTGCACCTGACCCATCTTTCAGGTCTTAGCTGAAAATTATTTCCACTGGGAAGGCCTCCCTGACTCTTTCAGCTAGATCAGGTTGCCCAGTATGTAGAAGACCTTTTTAGTTTCCCTCATAGCATTCATTCATCATGTATTTACTTATTGCATTGTTTTCTTTGTTGAGCTTAGCTGAAAGATTTTGATATTTGGAGTGCTGAATATATGGATGATTTCTTGGGCAGATGAGTTACTCACTCATGAGTTCCACTTTGAAGGTTAATGTGGTGGCCAGAACGGAACTAGAATTTGGATGGAAAAGGCATGGTACTATTATACCCACTCCAGGTAGATGCCACCAGCAGCAGCTTTACTGAGTGCCTGAGTGTGAAAGACACTATCCACCTCCATTACAGTTACTTGCATCAAAAACGCAGAGACATGGGCAGCAATAAGACCAGACTTCAGTTTTCTGTTCAGAAAGAAAAATGAAGAGCCAACCACGGTCAAAGCACAGAATTATTAACACGATAAAGACTTTCTTGAAAATTGTTGGCCTGGGGTTGGAATTTTAAGGTCTGTTGCCGAAAAGCTTTGGACATCTCCAGCATCTTTGCAAATCTTTGTTTTAAGGGTGAATATTTTGTCATTTTAAAATTTATTTTTGCTTGATGAAAGAATGTTGAATAATTTCTTGAGCCAACAATAGAAATGATGTATAATGGGGAAGAAGAGTTAGAATTAACAGCATTGGTACCGTGAGAAAAATGGACTGTACAAGTTGAACTATCCAGTCTGTTTTGTTTTTTAAGTACTGGAAAGTTGGAATGCAGAGTATGTTTTTGCTATTATACTTTGGATAAGAGTCTTAAAGGTTTTTTCACAGTTGGAGTAGTTATAGTTCATATTTATTTAAAAATATTTTAATAGTGAATTATATTGTTATAATTTCTAAAAAATATGATTATATTCGCTAAATGAGAAATTTTGATATTTAAAATTTTTAAATTTCTTTTTAATTTCTTAATTTTATGGATTGTGATTTGTAGTTTGATTTAATTTCCATGTGAGGAGTTGTTTTTGAAATTGTCATATATCTGAATGTTAGTGAGACATTTGTCGAACATGGCCACATAGATACCACTCTTGACATCACATTTAATTTTGAGAAATAAATCCATAGAAATCTTTATGAATGTTAGAATGTGGTCCTGTATATATTTCTCAGGAGAGTTATGCTTTAGAGGAAACTAGTATGACACCTCAGCAGTACTGCATTCATTTTCTGTCTCCAAAATATATATATATATATATTGTCCTTAGGTTTCAGTGGTTTGGGTAAAATATCTTAGAATACATTGTCTCATTAACGATTTTGATAAAGAAAATTCTCTTTCTTAGATTCTTCCAACTCTAGTCCATTGTTTTAAACCTGCTTTTATTTTTCTAGAGTTAAGCTGAAATATGTGAAAGTAAAGAATTATCTGAAGGAAATATGTGAATCTGAAAAGAGGGCTCATACTCGAAATCAAGAATATTTAAAGCGATTGGAGCGTGTCCAAGCTCATGTTGGGCACTTCACCAAAAATACAGAGAAGCTTCAAAAACTGAAGGTGACATCCTGTTTTTTACTATGTTTTATTGTATTTCATTTATTTATTTATTTATTTTTGAGATTGGGCCTCACTGTGTTACCCAGTTTAGATTTGAACTCCTGGGCTCAAGTAACCCTTCTGCTCAGCCTCCTGAGTAGCAGGGATTACAGGTGCACACCCCACAGCCGCGTATCTCCTGAGTAGCTGAGATTACACATGCACACCCCACGTAGCTGTGTACCTCCCGAGTAGCTGGGATTAGAGGTACACACCCCAGGTTTATGTTTTGTTTCTATTCTTTTTTTTTTTTTGCTAAAATGAGAAATAATGAGTAGTAAGTTTCAGATCAGTGGTAGTCACTAATGTTCAGTTGTTCATACTTAAGATTAAGTATCAGCCTTTTCTGTGAATTACTGTATGGCTAAATTTTATCAGAGAACTTAATACTGCATTTTCCAACATTCGTCTTTAGTCGAGAAATCAATGGGATATCTATTAACACAGGCAAGATCACTAGCCAGTACCTGGCACAGTGTGACACATGGAATTTGTTGGCTGAATGACTGAATTTGAGCAGCATTGGCGTTCTCTCTAGAAACTGCTTCTGTCTTGAAAGGGTTGTTTTTCTATGGTCTGGGCCCCTCTTCTCTGGCAAACAGTGCATTGGAATAGCAGTAAGGGTAGAACTGTCCCCAAGGAGTTTGCCTTCCTGCTCCTGGACCTTGCGATCCAGAGTGACTGCCCTTGCAGCCCTCTCTGGTTCTGGCACCTTCTTCACCTTAAGGTAGAGGTGCTTAGCTACTTGCTGCTCTACAAATTATGCCAAATGTGGAGGGCCAGGAGCTAGGCCTTTATCCTCACCGTTTGTACTGTCAGATATTGTCCAATTTAACCCAGTTGGACACTGGTCACAGGAGGAATTGGATTCAGTATTCTGTCTGCTACTCTGCTACTGAACCCCCCACACTTTTTTTTTGCTCTATAGTTTTTCTTCAGCCTTTTATTATAAAATTTTCAAATACACAAGAATTACTGTAACTATTATGATGAACACTCATAATTCACTTAGCTGTGGTAGTTGTAAATATCTTGTTGTATTTGCTTTGTATGTATTTTTTTTTCTCTGAGCCATTGCAAGTCTGCTGCAGGCATCATGACACTTCTTTCCTAAGCACTTGAGCATGGATCTCCTAAATGCAGGGGCAGTCTCCTACATAATCATATCATTATCACATCTATGGAAAGTGATTCCATAATTTTTTTTTTTTTTTTAAGACAGGGTCTCAACCTGTCATCTAGGCTGAAGTGCAGTGGCGTGATCATGGCTTACGGTAGCCTCAACCTTCTGGGCTCAGGCGAGCCTCACTCCTCAGCCTCAAGCTGGGACTATAGGTGTGCACCAGCATGCCTGGCTAATTTTTTATTTTTCATAAGATAAGGTCTCACTATGTTGCCCAGGCTGGTCTTGAACTACTAGTCTCAAGCAGTTCTCCTGCCTCGGCCTCCCAAAGTGCTGGAATTAATAGGTTTGAGCCACTGCACCCAGACATAATCGTATTTAATATTCAGCTCATATTCAGATTTCCCCACCTCGCCCAAAAAGTAATTTATTTTTTCAGACCGGGAGCCAACTAGGGATCACGTATTGTTTGTTTATTATGTTGTTGGTTATTTTGCCTTTTTTTTTTGGTCTCCTTTAATCTCATTTAGTCTCCTACTATTTCTCCTTCCCCCTCCATGTCATTGGCTATTTTGGAAAAGGGCAGTCCATCTGCTTGTAGAATGATGCACATTCTGAATCTAAAGCATCATTCAACTTGCACAGCATCCCCTGTATTTCCTGTGAACTGGAAATGTGGTCTGTACAAACGCTGTCCAATAGAACTTTCTGCAGTGATGGTGATGTTCTGTATCTATGCTGGTGCTATCTAATACAGCTACTGCCCATAAATGGCTATTGAGCACTTAAAATGTGGTTTGTGACACTGAGGAGTATATTTTTAATTTTGCCAATTTTAATAGTTTTAAGTTAAATAGTCACCGCTGAGGTTGTACTGCCAACTGTATCCCATCAGGAGGCCCGTGATGTCAGGTGACCCCTGAGTGAGGCTGACTTTGATCCCTTGCTTAAGGTGATGATCTCTAGATGTTTCTATTGTAAGATACACTTTTCCCCTTTGCATATTAGTAAGTAATCTATGGAGTGATAAGTTGGCATCATGGGAATATTGTGTTCCTCAATATCCTTTTACTTAATGGTTTTAGGGTCCATAGATGAGCCTTGCCTGAATCAGTTATTTCTAGTGGAGGTTATGAAAAATGGTGATTTTCTGTTTTACTGTATCTTCTGTTAGCTGACTTTCCTCTATAATGAAGAGGATTTTCCTCCTTTTTTTCCTTTCAATCTCTTTTTTCTTTAAAGTCTACAACAGCACCTGGTATTCTCAGGAAGTCTCCCATCCAAGTATGAAACAGGCCCAACCCACGATCAAGAAATCGAGACCATTTTGGCCAACACAGTGAAACCCTGTCTCTACTAAAAATACAAAATTTAGCTCGGCATGGCGGTGCATGCCTGTAGTCCCAGCTACTCGGGAGGCTGAGACAGAAGAATTGCTAGAACCCAAAAGGTGATCAGAGATCCTGCCACTGCACTCCAGCCTTGCAACAGAGTGAGACTTTGTCTTAAAAAAAAAAAAAAAACCTTCTGATAGCATAAAAGACCAAATCACGGCACTACACTCTGGAAAGATGTGAGTTCCATGGAGAATTGGACTTTGGCTGTCACCCTCAGTCCAAAGCCAATGTTTGTTGTGTGCCTACAAACCCAGACAGCAATGTCAGAGACCCTACCAGTGATCCCACCTTCTTCAGCAGGCTGTGCAGTGAACTGAGGTTCAACACAGGTTGTTTGTCTGTGGTGTTTTCCCATTTCTTTCTTCTTCTTCCTTTTGGGCCAGTGTCCAGTGGTGGCCCAGGTATGCCAGAACCACTTGTCTCCTCTTAATGCTGCCCATCTGGGTATTGGATCTTTGCCTCCTTTCTTGACTGACCTCACATAAGTCTTAGGAGAAAGGTGTTCACAATGCGTTGCCCACACACCCCAAAATGCCACAGGAATTTCACCTTGAATAGACTACAGTTCATACAAATGAACTGCAAATTGGTAGAACTCCAGAAAGTGAAACCAAGTGAAGCAATATGCGAGAAGTGGGGATTTTGCCCAGATTAACACCAGGTGAGTTTCTCCCACTTTGTAGAGGTGGGCTGGGCCCAGTTCACTATATAATGTTAAAATCTCTTAAAATGGGCTAAATGCTGAAAACATTGTCAACTGATTTTATGACTCATAATACTTTATTTGGAGGCCTATAATAATTTTTAACCTTTTAAAGGATATTGACCTGTTACGTAGTTTTGAAAATATGGTGTTGTTTTTATGTTGCTATTTGTCGGTTGGATAAAGAGGCTGAATAAACACAGTTCAAAAATATAAATATTAGATCTGAGCGTGATGGCTCATGCCTGTAATTCCAGTGCTTTAGGAGACTGAGTGGGAGGATCACTTTAGGCCGGGAATTCAAGACCAGCCTGGCCAACGTGGTGAGACCCCCAAATGTACGAAAAATTTAAAAATTAGCCAGCTCTGGGGGTGTATACCAGTAGTCTCAGCTGTTCAGGAGTCTGAGATTGGAGGATCATTTGAGCCTAGGAGGTTGAGGCTACAGTGAGCTATGATGGTGCCACTGCAGTCTAGCCCAGGTGACGGGGCAAGACCCTGACTTTGTAAAAAATAATAATAATAAAATAAATTTTAAAAATCCAAGAATGTAATTATTAGTATTAACTCTATGAGGAGTGTGCCCTTCTCTCCCTCATTCTGCCCCCATTCCCTGTATTAGGTGCTTTTGTAGAAGGGGCCCCAGTTGGTCCTAACTTAAAGCATTTTCACTCAGGTGCCCATTATCCTTGTCTCAAGTTGGATTCTCCCTGAAGCAGACCTGGAGAACAGGGATTTGATGTTAAGTGGTTTATTTGGGAGATAAGGAATATCAGTAGGCAAGCGGGAAGGAGAGGCAAGGAGAGCACTGGGTATATTATTAAGCCGGCTACCATAGTCAGCCTCTAGCTCTGACTATGGTACAGGGAATCCTACAGGGAGGTTCTGGCAAGTGGTTTGCACATTTGGGATATATGTCCAGCAGCTCCTAAGCAACATTGATTGAGGACAGATGGGTGAGGTTGTAGGTAGTAGGGAGTTAACCATATGCTCTCCACAGCAGCCTTCCCAGGTTCTGAGAAACCTTAGGCACAGAGCCCTGATTCCAGAACTTTCCAGCCAGAAAGATCCCAGAGACGTGTGGAACATTGCCAACATCTGCCTTAATTAGCCTCCCTCATGGCAGCAGTGCCTGGCATGGGGCTGACATGTCAGGGCATTCAGGGAGGATCCCCATGGCAGGCACGAAAGCTTTCATCTGGTTAGGTCTCTCTTTGGCCTGAAGTGCTGGACCAGGCTTTCCAGGGCAGAGACCAGTGTCTGGGCTGTCCAGAATTTTATGTCCAGACACTGGTCTCTGCCTGCCCAGCATAGCCTCACCGTTATTGCTTCTCTCAACACACACACTCTCACTCTCTCTCTCCCTCTCTGTTGCTGTCTGTCACACACAACTATACAGATATGCACATTTTTTTCTCCCCATCTCTCCCTAATCTGTCCCCCTCCACCTTCTCCTGCCATCCCCATTTCTCCCTCTTTTTTTCCCCTCTCCTATTCCTGTCTCCCTGCCTCTCCTTACCCCCAAATCTGTCTCCTCCAGATCCTCTAACTCTTCCACCCCATCTTACCACTGTCTCTCTACATCTTTATCTCCTGCACGCGCTCACACACACACACATACACTCTTACACGCACCCACAGTACTTTAAGCATGCTGCACAATTTGCATTTCCTTGAAAGCACCACATTATCTCTTAACCTCCTTCAATTAGAAGGCCTTTTCCCCCCTGCCCTGCCTTAGGTCTGTGTCATAATTATCTCAGTAAGCACTTCCTTCATGGCGTTATAATTGTTTACATGTCTGTTTTCCCACTTCACTGTGAGTTCCTTGTCTTATTATTTCAGTGCTCTCAGTAGCTGACCCAGAATATGGCACATAATGAGCACTCGGTAAGCGTTGAGACTTTCCCCTTGTCTGAAATTAATTCTCCCGTATTTTTTACCTTATTCTCTTATGGACCATGAACAACTATGTAAGAACTAATGTGGCATTGATGATACTCTTTATTACACCTTCCCAGTTAGCATTTCTATTTAATAGCAGAGATATTCTGAATATATAATTTCATTATTTAAAGATGTGATTCTCCAGGCCTGGATAACATGATGAGACCCTGTCTCTACAAAAAATAGAAAAAATTAGCTGGACGTGGTGGCACTAGCTCTAGTCCTCTAGTCTCAGCTATTCAGGAGGCTGAGGTAGGAGGACTGATTGAGCCCGGGAGGTTGAAGTGCAGTGAGCTGTGATCATGCCACTGCAATCCAGCCTGGGAGACAGCAAGACCTTGTCTCAAAAAAATAAAGTAAAATAAAATAGATGTGATTCTCCATGAAAATTCAGTCATTAGGTTGTGTATGGCTATTAGGGGCTAATATTTGAGGAGAACAAATCTTTTGAAGTCTGATTTGATTTCTACTAAGGATTGTGGGCAGGGCACAACCTTCAGTCCCCTGGAGGACAAAGTGTGTAGCAAATGCCATTTTTTGTTTTTTTGAGATGGAGTTTCACTCTTGTTGCCTAGTCTGGAGTGCAGTGGTGCGACCTCGGCTCACCGCAACCTCCACCTCCCAGGTTCAAGCGATTCTCCTGCCTCAATGAGAGTGTCTTGCCTGTTAATATGCATTAGTTGAACAAATAAACGTTCCCCCGTTTTTCTTTTGGTAACAGTTCATGATCTAAAAGCACAGATTCCAAAGCACAGATATTGGAAAAAAAAGAAGAGAAAACAAAAGACTGTGAATCTTAGTCTCATCTCTCATACTCACCCGAGGATCAAATCAACCCATTATATGACTCTCTGTACCCTTTCCTCAACCCTAATATGAGGAGACAGGGCCAGCAGATCTTAAATGTCGATTCAGTTCAATTATTTACTTATTCTGTTACTTGAGAATTAGCTCTGCATCCCTGGAGAACAATGAAAAAGGAAGTCTGTGGCAAAAAAGGTAGTGGTGGCACTTTCAGACAAACAGTGAAGTGGTGGGGAGGAAACTGGTGGAAATGAGAATATGGAAAGAAACATAATGGAAAGCATTTGTGAGCATGGAGAGAGATCCCGGAGACCTGAAACTTCTGCCAGAACCTCCATCAACCCCCAGTCATCGTTAACAGATTTCAGCAATTAAGCTGAAATAAATTGCTTGTGCATGGTGAGAAAGTAAATGGGAAGGTCCTCCTAAGTTTAGGTAGGGAGCATCAAGCCAATGCTGTGAAGGGATACGGTGACAGACAGAACAAGTTACCTGATGGATTAACTCAGTGCTCTTGGGTTTATTAAAACAGATTTCTTGGGTTGGGGGGGGGAGATGAGGGGATTATCCTTAGAGGGGCTCTAGACCAGGAGATGTTACTGGGGCATGAGTAGGCTCTGAAGAGCACTTTGGAAAACTCCTGCTCTCCAGTGTTCAGGATATGGATAATAACCAAGTGTTGCATGTAAAGTAAAAGGAAAAAAAAAAAGAAAAGAAAAAAAGAGAACAAAGCATTTTTTGATGAAAATCCATGGACTTAGGGGATGCAGACGTACAGTCTGTATCAGTCATTAATTTATCATAGTATCTCCCTGACTTCATTCTGCCATTTCTGTTTTAGAATATCTACAGTTCAGTGACTTTTTCAGATGTATTGAGAGCAATCTAAATTGGGCTCTTAAGGAGACTTCTTTCTGTTCTTTAGGAAGCCTTTATGCAGTTATCACTCCCTTTTCCTTCAGCAAAATGAATTGAACAAATCTCAAATTTATATGAGAATGTGCTCTGTCTTTGGAAGGTATGACTCTGAAATGATCCTATAATAAGGAAATCAGGTACAATATTCATTGATCTCAAAGAGCATAGGAAAACATTTGTGTCACAGGAAAAAAATTTTGTTTAACCTGTAATTGTATGTTTATATTGTAATTCATCCCCCATTTGTTTTTTGAGATATTATTCCCTGGAATCTGTAAAGGATGCCTGTTTAAAGCCCTTGGGGTTAAAATTTAAACATCTCTAAGTTCAAAGGAATAGATACAGTACAGAGAGATATAAATCATATCTTTGTTATTGCTTTATATATTCTTAGTTTATTATTTTATCATTTGTACTAGCCTTATAACATTTTCATTTAATTGGGTATCTGTTTAGAGAATTACTGCCATCTATCATATTAATTGTACTCTGCTGGAGGAAAAAAAAATCCATACCTAACTGTTACTGAAAATGAGACAGCGTATATTAATAATACCTCTTAAAATATTTTGAGGGAAACAAATCAGTTTGGTTATTATTGCCCATTTGTTTTTTGTATGTCGAAACAAAGCTCAGGCCTATTTTATGTTCTATCAGAGAACTAAGGAAATAGCTTTCAAATTTCATCATCTCATAGGTGTGTTTCTAATTGCAGTGCATAACTGCCTAATTTAGAAAATGTTCTGATACTTATCTTTGATGGACCACAATCCATGACTCTTTTAAGGCTTTAATTACTAGCGTACTGAATCAAAGTGCTTTTTTATGCCTTGCTTTTAAGCAAAAGTCATTTTAAGATTGAATCGCTTTCACCAATTATAGTGTAGTAATGATGCAGACATCTTTATGTAGTTATTAGTGCCAGAGCCAACAGGATTCTGATCACTGATGTCTACAGTGTATTTTTATTCACAGAAAATGGGATTTGTTTTAAGTTGATGATCTAGCAGGTATAGTCAGTTGCTGTGACTATGAGAACCATGGTGTTATGTAGAAATATAGATAAGAAATCAGTAGGATTGATTTTTTTCCTTTTGTTTGGGGCAAAACTTTTCAAAGGAAACACTGTCTAATGTGTTTCTTTCCTAATACTGCAATTATATTTTTGTGATAGTTTAAAGTATCAAACTGTATACATATATGTGTGTGTGTGTGTGTGTGTGTGTGTGTGTGTGTGTATATATATATATATATATATATATAAGTTTATTCCCTAAATTGATGAAAGTAAAAATCTAACAAATCTTATTTTTTTAAATTTTTTGAGGCAGAGTCTTGCTCTGTTGCCAGGTGCCAGGCTGGTGTGCAGTGGCGCAATCTCGGCCACTGGGAAGCAACCTCTGCTTCCCAGGTTCAAGCAATTCTCCTGCCTCAGCCTCCTGAGTAGCTGGGACCACACGTACGCACCACCACACCCAGCTAATTTTTGTATTTTTTAGTAGAGATGGGGTTTCACCATGGTCTCAATCTCTTGAGCTCATGATCCGTCCGCCTCGGCCTCCCAAAGTGCTGGGATTACAGGCGTGAGCCACTGAGCCCAGCCCAAATCTTATTTTATTTAAAAATTGTAGCATTTTGTAAAATTCAACTTTTGATATGTGTTATTTGCAAAATTGTTCATTTTCTAAGATAAGGTGAATTTCTTGGCAACATCAGCTTTTACTTTCTACTTCAGTGCTCCCTGTATGTTGTAAAGACTGCAATATAGAGACAGGTGCTAGTTGTAAAGATATTTATCACAAAATCAAACTTTGTTTGTATTTAGATTGAATATGAGACTCAAATTAAGAAGATGCTGCTTGAAAAAGATAGCCTAGGACTAAAAGGCGAACTGAAAGATGAAGACAGAGAAAAGGTAATAAACTAAATTGATAAACTTTCTGTTAACAGAGAGTTTCTAGACTGTTTATATTTTAAGATATTGTTTTAAATAAAATCATCTTATTGGTAAGATCCTTTTGATTAAACCTTAAGTGATTATTTAAAGATTTTTGCTTACAGAGTATTGCTTTAATGTCTAATTTAATTAAATTTGCTGAAAGGAAGGAGTTACTTTGGGGTAAAAGGATAGACGAAAGCAAACCTCAGTGTTCTCAATAGGTAAAATTGTTTTTCTAAATCATGCTTTCTAGCTGCTTTTGTCTTAGTTTGAGAAGAGTTTTAAATGAAAAGTAAACAAAATATGGCATATTGATTCTTTTGTGTGAATATATATAATTTTGTACATTTTAACCTTTGCACAGAAAAAATGGAAAGAAAAGATTGCATATTTAAGCAATAGACAAAAAGATTGGCAAGGAATACTTAAATAAATTCTGTTATGTATCTGCTGTAATGCAGGCTTCTAATCCTCCTGCCTATCTCCATATAAATGATTCTGTTCAAGACCATAGATGTTTTCTTCGCTAAAAGCAGTAAAGCTCTTTTAGATGAAATGTCTAAAAACATCTTGTAATAACTTGGAGCATGCTGGCAAGAGTAGTCACTTGTGACTATATGTGAAACCCCCTCAGCCAGTCGATATTGTAATAAGCAAAAATGGTAGCATCACTCCATTATTCAGAAAAGCCAACAGCGTGCTTGTTCCTTAGGCTGCAGCATTCATTAAGAAAAGCTTACTGGGCTGAAAGCTGGAAACAGATGATAACGGGATATGATTTTCATATTTAATGCTTTCCTTGGAAGAGTATGTGTGCTACAGATTGATAGAAGAATCAACTGCTACTTTACTAAAAGACTTTCAGGTTTGCCCTATAGCTACCGATGGAATCATTCAGCCAAGAAATTAACTTTTTCTCCTTTTACCTGCTTTATATATCTGCTAAGCAGGCTGCCTGGCTGCCAGTAAATGTTATTATGCAGTTAACTGTTTGGTATTTAAGACTCTTATCAGAAAAGAAACAGAGGCCACACTATTTTGTTTTTATAGTAGGAGGAAGGTTTAGTTTTTCTTTCTTCCATGCATTAGCAGGCATTAATCTGAGTTTATAGGAAGTTTTAGTTTTCCTTTCTTATAGATTAAGAAGTTAAAAAAAAAACCTACTATTTAGAGCATTCTTTAAACTGTGAGATACAAAACACGAAGCCCCAGCAACCTTGACCTATATAAAAAGGCCTTTAATGATAAATGATGTATATGCCATTTGATGTGGGCCAAATGTGGTATGATGTGATAGACTTCTAAACCATTCAGGCAGTTTTTCCGTTTGACATTCGGTCATGAAATAATTGATGTGTTTTTAATCTAAAGCCAGTTAGTTCTTTCTATGCCATTCTTGATAGACATATTCTTAGTATGGCAGTGTCAATGGTACTTCAGTAAAATGGAAGCTTTTTTTCCTTTATTTACACGACTGACTCTTTACATATAGTTATGGAGTCTCCTTTTAGGACATATTTAAAATGAAAGCAAGAGACATATAGTTGACAACCCTTTAAAATGTTACATATAATAATTAGAAGTCTTTTCATTTATATGGAAAGGTGTCATTTCCTTAAATGATTTGACTATTGGCTATATAAGAATCAATTAGGTAAAATTTGGAGAAATTTATTTTCCGTTGATGTTCAACCAATTAAAAGGTAAATACATTTCAGTGAAGTAATGTTTTAATTAATCCTTATCATGTATTAATTCCTGAACAATTCCTTATTGTATGAGTTATGTCTTAATGTTTAGGGGAAATCCAAGCTCTTCTTCTCTGGGCATTGTTATGAACTGGTCTTGGTCATTGGTCTCCAGGGCCTTTCCTGAAGTGTAGTGCAAGTCACTGGTTAAATCAATAAATAGTTACTAAGCATCTGTTCTGTTTGAGAAGCCACAGCAGGTACCTCTATGAATGCCACAATTTTCTTACCTTCAAGGTGCTTTTTACAAAGCAATTTTCTAAGGCAGACAATGTTGTGTGATAAAGTGCCAGTCAGATGGGACAAGCATGAGCAATGAGGAGAATCAAGGTCCTGCTTCCTGTGAATTGGGTAGCCCCAGCCCTGGTGGAGAAGGTGGTGTGTGAGCTGGCATTGAAGGACGGGCAGGATGCCAGTCAGTGGTAGAAAAATGAGCTTGGAAAGTCACCTTGTGGGATTTGGTACCTGGAACTATGGTACCAGACTAAGAACTGAGATTTCTTTCTCTAATTAGTGATAGAGAGAGAGAGAGAGAGAGAGAGAGAGAGAGAGAGAGAGAGTGTGTGTGTGTGTGTGTGTGTGTGTGTGTTTTGGAGCAGATGAAGGAAGGACTTGTAAGCAGAGCAGTCACAAGGAAAATGAGGCTGGCAGTACCGTGCAGGATGAGCCTGGGGAGGAGTACACGGAGCTGAGGAAATCAGACTCCATTCAGGCAGGAGGAATTAACAGAATGGAGGGCCTGTACTGGGGATGGCCATTGAGGTGGAAAACACTAATAAAGGGGAGAGGATCTATTAAATTGGTAATAATTCTGAATTATAAAAAGATATATTTTTTAAGTGGATGTATAGCTTTCAACCATAGGCAGTAAGTTGGATGCCAAGAAACGTCATCAAGTGGTGGGTGTCCATTTTTTAAATATAAAACTCTGGCTCAGTTTTGGTGTAGGACATCCATTGTTTGCTTGCATCCGGTAGTTGCTCTGGAGAGTCATGCATTCACTTAGAAGGATTAACAGCTAGTCTATTCATCCGCCATGCTTGTTTCCACTATTAACTTACTTAATCAACTTTAACAAAAAATAGATACCAAGAAGACGCATTTCAAGACCCACTTGAATCCTCAAAAATTTTACTATAATAATTCTTCACCCCTATTGTATATATTGTTATTTTTTATTTTGGGGCCAAATTCTATTTTTTACCAGGCATGTTCTTCTGGATGAAGAACAATGACTAGAGAATATACACAAAGAAAGATCAAGATGGTGTTTGTGAATGGAAGTGTACATTTAGGGATGGGAGTTGTGCGGTTTCTTTGAACTATTTTGCTGTGAAATATATTGTACTAGAAGTAGAAGCGAACTGATTATACTCTGGCAGGGCTGGATAGGTGTGGAGGACCAGGGAATTTCATCATAGAGCTAAAGGCTTGCTGGGGAGTGTCACTTCTACTGTGGTAACCCTCCCTGCAAGGATCAGGTGGAGAATGATTATAAAGGTGTTACTTCCACTTTTAATACTAGTAGCAACAATGGGTAATAATCACTGCACTTTTACTTTGCCAGGTGCTGTATTAACACCTTATATGTATCAAGTCACTTAATCTTCTCAACAACCCTGGAAGCAGAGGATATTGTTGCTCCCATTTTATAGTAAGGCTCAGAAAAGTTAGTTAACTCGCCGAAAACTACACAGCCAGGCAGAGCCAAAATTCAAACCCAGGCCATCGGAGTTCAGTGTCCATGCTATTAACCACCTTGCAACAATGCCCTCTAAGTTAGTAGGGGTATCTCTTCACATGTTGGAGAAATTCCTGGTGAAATAAAATCAACTTCAAGTACTACATTTTTACCTAGCCTTAAGGGAGGAAATGATCTTCCTTGGTGCTGTAGTATTTGAAACTGAATCAGGTGAGCCGTGGCAAGCAGAGGACCCACCCGCTAAACTGCCCATGTTTGCAATAAAAGAAGCATCCGTTTCTGTTGGCTTTGTTGGGCAGAAGAAATGCCTTACAGCTCGATTGAAGAAGAACTTGAAGGGAGAAAGCCTGCACAGCCACAGGAGATGGCTGTGTGCGTGGTGTGCAGGGATGACCTGTGTGGTGGCTTTTGCCACAGAAATGAGCATGTCAGGAGAGGTGTCCAAGGTGCTCCCAGGACCAGTGCCACTGCAGGAGAGGCACAAGACAGAGAAGATGACACCTCAGTGTCAGATGGTGGAAACGGTTCTTATATTTCAGATGAGATAGACTGCTATTCCCAGGATCTGAGCACCATTCATAAGACCAAGGCAGCCACTGTAGGGCCTGGCTCATCTCCAAGGAGTAGAGGAACCAGATTCCTTGTGTGGGGGAAACCTGATTGAAATAAATATCGCAGCAAGGGGAAAGGAATCCTAAAACTATACTGAAGTGTCCCTATTGAAAGAGCAAGTGAGTTCGGTTGGAATCCCCCGGGAGGGATCCTAACACAAGTATTTGAGTGTAAGTAGTTCATTTGGGAGGCAGTCCCAGGAAGCACAGATAGAAGAGGGAGGAAGGTGGCATGGGGAAAGGAAAGCAGGCTGTAGGAGTGTGTGATTGAGTGGTTTACCACTCAGAGCACCCAGTGCTTAGTCCCATTGGGAAACTTGGATGACTGTGTAGGGCATGTGTCAGGGATATCCCATTTGAGGAGTAGGAAAGGGAGAGTGTTTCCCCTCCAGTTCTCCCACTGCCCAAGTGCCGTGCCTGGCTCCTCTTCTGGTGCTACACAGCAGCTAAGAGAAGTGCTTGGGCCAAGAGACACAGGTGCTTACAGGAGGAAGCCAGGCAGGTACTGGAATGGTGAAGACCCAGGGATATGAGCCTGCCCTCTCACCTGCTGTGGGAAAGAACTGGGTGGAGGAGGTAGAGGTTACCTTAGAGTTCTCTGTATAAGCCTGACTTCTTATCCTTACTAGCCCACAGTGCTGCCTTCACCTGCAGTCTCCTTGCTCAACTATAAACGATACAAAAATCTCCCTAGAGGGGGCTCTGAGTAGTTGCCTTCACAGGAATGTGGCCCTCAGCTCTGCCATCCTCAAAATTGGGGCTGTACTTGACTTACACAGAGCCATGACAAGTCAAAAACTAGTCTCTCTTTGTTCAGCTGGCCCTTTTTATATTAATTGATCTCTTATTTATATGTGTCTATATTCAGAAAACAATTAGACATTAACCCAAATTATACAAATTATATTTCAAGTCCTGTCCCTAACATCTGCAGACCTTTTTTTTAGGAGTGGGTAAAACATACTCTTTCCCAGTTTACTAGACAGTAATCTTCCAGATGGCAGGGCCCAGCCCCTTCTTGCCTGCCGCGCCTCCCCACAGCACCCTGCACCTGGTGAGTGATGATGGCTTGCTGATCTGAAAGGAGGAAGAGGAGAGAGCTGCTCTCTGAGGGACGGGTGCTCCCCACTTCATGTGGTGTTCAAGGGCAGGTGACGTTGGGACTCTCCACTCCTGCTTTTAGGGGTGCCTTCCAAGGAGCTAAGTGGGGAGTGTGGCTTTGATGGACAGCTCCCCCATTAGTCTTTCAAGTACTGTACTAAGGACTTTGAATATATAGGCATATACAAATACACATTGGTTACAACAACCTTACAAAATAAGAACTATTTTAATGCCCATTTTACAGGTTAGGAAATGGGAACTCAAAGAAATTAAGTAACTTGATTTCTCAAGTCACACAGCTGGTAAGTGGGAGACTGGTCTGAAGTTTTAATAAACATCAGCCTACTTTTCAGTTAGTGGAAGAAAGGACTAACTTGGTTGGAGAGGGCCTTTTTTAAAAGGGATTAGCTACTCTCTTATAGTTAAGAATGAAAGAAAAACAGTATTTTTAAAACTTACCTTTTGTGGTGACATTTGGCTAGCCAGCTGTCTTCCTTTGCTCTCCTCTGCACAAGTCTATCATGTGACAAAGGCTCTAACAAGTGAGAAAATTGTATTCACAGATACAGGTGCCTATGGTATAGTGGAGTGAGAGGGAAGAGAAAAAAAGTGGATGAGAAGGGGAAAAGAAAGTAAGTCAGTTTAACAAGAGGAAGATAAATTTTGTGGGGAAACACGGTTTCTTTTTTCCTTTTGATAGTAGAAAAGGGTTTATAGAAGTTCCACAGGAGAACAAGTATTGATTTCTTGTTCTTTAGAAGACTTTACAAATTCATATATTTTTAGTCCATGAAATACTGTATTATTAGAAAAAGATATACTTCATGTAGTCTGAAAAAAAAAGTTAGTGCCTAGAACTTTCTTGGAAAAGAATCTGGCAATAGTGATCACGATGCATACATACTTATGTTCTGTCCTGGCAGTCCCACTTTTGGCAGTATGTCCCCTAGAAATAAAATCTTTAGTTCAAAACAGCAAAAATACAGTCTGTGTGTTGCAGCGTTGTTTGTAGTAGCAAAACCATGGAAGCAGCCTGAATGAGCAGCTGCAGAGAGAGGCTGAGCTAGGGAGAGAGTGCATCCTCATGGCCAAGTGTTCTGCATGTGGTGCCCAGAATTCAGTGCATTGCTCTTGATCTGGGCAGTGTCCAAGAAATATTCTGAAGAGAGAAAAGCAGGTTGCAAGGGGTTGCTTACATCATGCCCTCACTTTGTGCAAGTAGCCAAACCTTACCAGTATGGAATTTGTTGTCATGGGTTTGAAGGAAGATGTGAATAGGCACCCTAACTGGTTTGCTTCAGTTAACTCGTGGAAGGGAGAGGGAGGCAATGAGGTAGGGAAGGTAAGTAACTTGTTATTTACATATCTTTGCTTTGTGTCTCATTTCTATAATTTAATAATTTTAATACAGTTTTTAGAATTAAACATATGAAGAAGGGATGAGCAGGTGGTTGGTTCATTTTAGGAAGAAGGAACCTGCTTGTGGTTGAGACTGTACTTTTAATCGTGTGAGAGTGTGGATTGCTTATGTCCTTACTCAAATCCCTCAGAATCATAGAAAGTGGAGGTGCCTTTCTATCCCTCTGATGTAGTTCTGCATATTTGTGAATGGGGATCTCTTAAGAGAGTTCTATCCCAAGTTACCCTATTTGGGGATGGTGGAGCATATAAAGGGAATATGAATTGTATTATAAAAAAGGGCTGTTACCTTGACATTTTTAGGTACTTGTTAAGCCTCTTAGGAGGTGTTACTTGAAAACCATAACTTAACTTTGTATTTCTTTGACCAACACAGTTGGATAGGCCTACAGAGGTTGAGAGAAAGAGTGGTTCTGGGGTGTACATGTTTATTTTGTGAAAGTTACCTACTGGCATTGTTTTGGAATGCTGAATTTCTCTTGAAAGCTCATACTTGCTTTTCTCTTGCTCTTCCATTTGCCGCACACAGGCTAGGTTTTATTTATCATATATAAGTTCTATTCAGGGTCTATTTTAATGAGATCAGATTTTGAATTATTTGAAGTTAGAAATTAGGCACAGGCTTCAGATTCATTATTAGCAATTTTTATATTTGTTTGTTTTAAAAAGCCTGATTAAGTAATGCAATTTGAGTTTGACTGACTCCATTTTGGATATTGTAGCATAAGAGATCTGCATCGTAGTCCCGGTGACTGGGTTTGAATCCTGGCTCTGTGAACATGGACTAGTTCCTCAACCTGGCTATGTCCCATAAGAGTAGGGCTAATAATAATGGTTGTTTGGATACTATAAATCTCTTAGCTCCTGCTTACCACCTTGTGTGTGCTTGATAAAGGTTCACTGTTCTTGGTGCCACCGTCAACACCATCATCACCATTTTTGTTCTCCACTAGGGTGGCCTTACTTTGATCCTGGATTCCTGCCACTTATTTAAGATAGTGAAGAGGCTGCTGTGAGCTTAGAGACTGCCTATGAATCGAAGAAATAGGAGGTAATGCCACTTGATGGTGACACCTCATGAAGATTGATTTCGTAGTGATTTACTGGCAACATAATTTACAGAATATACCGTTAAAGCCTAATTTAACAGACACATCTAAAAATTTAGATAGTTCCAATAACTGTTGAATTTCATCGCCAGAGCTATCTCTTTGTGGTCTAAGTTGTGAGATTTTGGGGGTGACTATAATTTATCATGGTGGCAATATGTAAGAAGACTTAAAAATCGCAGTGGCATGCTGTATTAGTTTGCTAGGGCTGCCATAACAACATACCACAAACTGGGTGTTTTAAACAACAGAAATGTATTTCTTGAAGTTCTGGAGGCTGGAAGTCCAAGATCAAGGTACCAGCAGGGTTGCTTTCTGTGAGGCCTTTCTCCTTGAGTCATAGGAGGGGCCTTCTCACTGTGTCTTCATTTGCTCTTTTCTCTGTGTGCATTAACAGAGAGATCGCTGGTGTGTCTTCCTCTTCTTATAAGGACACCAATTCTACTGGATTAAAGGCCCACCATTATGACCCAATTTAACCTTAATTACCTCCTTCAAGGCCTTATCTCCAAATAGAGACACATTGGGGATTGGGGCTTCAACGTATGAATTGGACGTAATTCAGTGCATGAGAGGTGGTAAAGCAAAATAATTTCTTTAGGATTATTGCATGTAAATTACTGTTAATGGATTTTTTAAAAATATCTCAATATGACTTAAGAACTTACATAGAAATTAAAAACAATAATTGTACCATGTAAAAAGCTGGAAATTTGGCCTAACAGCTTCATTGCCATTCTGCGTTTAACTTGCTGTTTTTCATTCCCTTGTCTGTGAAAATAATGATAAGAAGAAAAAATAAAGATTTCCGTAGCATTTTGCAAACCATGAAGCATAACATTTTTTTCAAAGTATATTAATGGTTAAGGTCTGCCTTTAAATACTGTAGTTCATAATGATTAAGACACTATTAGAATTCTAAACTTGTTGATATCTTCCTATGTTCACTCTTCTTCTTTTCCCCAGTAAAGATGAATTTTTAACTTAAAAATTACCTTCTGTTCACTAATAAATATTTTCAGTCATGTTCATTTGCTTTGCTGTTGCTTCCCCCAACTCCCAACATTTTTAAGACTGCAGATGAATAACTGTGACAAAAAAATGAAGAACCGAAGTAAAATCTTGGATTATAGATTTATCTCTAGCACTCGACCACAGAAAGTAGTAGGAAGGTGTGGATGCGTTGGTCATTATGTCAGATCCTGACACATGCTGCTGCTTTTGGCAGTAACACCTGTCTCTCGAAAACTTTTGAATTCTTAATATTATTCCTATGTCAACAATAATGTGAAACATGGCATTCTCTTTTCAGCTTCCCTGGCTCAGAAACTGCTTTGAGAAGACACATAATAATGTTCAGAATTTTAGATTAAAGAGCACTCTGTTTCCTGTTGCTAAGCTAATAAAATGACAGACTTTTAAAAAAGAAAAGAGACACCTGTCTTAGAGCCTGATCTCAGCAAATGGGAAACCTGCCAGCCTACAGAAGCCCGGCTTGCATTTTACAGGAGCCATTATTTTACTTTGCAAGTGTTGAGCTAGTTCAAATGTAGCATTGACTTATAGTGAGCACAATTAATTTTTGTAAGTTTCTCATTTTTTTGTTGTAAAAGTGTATGTAATTGCTGGTGGGAATGTGAAATGGTACAAACACTTTGGAAAACAGTTTGGCAGTTACTGAAACATACCGTTACCATATGAGGCAACAATTTCAGTCACAGGTTGCTTGTACAAGACTGGACACAAAAAGTGAACAAAAGTATAGCAGCATTATTCATAGTACCCAAAAAGTGGACACAGTTCACATACCGTCATCTGATGAAGGGGTAAACAAAATGCACTATATCCATAAAACAGAACGTTATTCGGCCACAAAAAAAATACTGATAAATGCCGCAAAATGGCTAAAGCTTGAAAACATTGTGCTAAGTGAAAGAAACCAATCATAAAAGACAACATATTATATGATTCCACTTACATATTAATAAAATTTTCAAAATAAGTGGATTTTTACAAACAGAAAGTAGATTAGTGGTTGCCTAGGGCTGGGGACTGACTGGGGAGGACGGGGAGTTACTGCTAAAAGATATGGGGCTTCTTGTTGGAGTGATGAAAAAATGTTCTAAAATTGATCGTGGTGATGGTCACACAACTCTGTGAGCATACTGAAAATCCACAGAATTATATGCTTTTAAAAGGATAAATTTTATGGTGTGTGAATTACGTTTCAGTAAAATGGTTTTAAAAAGTTTAAATCTAGTTGAATTCATTAAACCAGAAAAAAGAAAAGAGAATAGCAATGTTAATATTCTTGACATAATTCTATATAAGCACATTTTGATAAATATTTTTTCCTGTGTTTAGAATTTATTTTATATAGGTAGAAGCATGCTGAATATATCATTTTTTAAAGTTTATCATATCTAAGTATCTTTGTTATGACATAGTCTTTATTTGTCTCATTGTTTATGATCTTTCCCTATTTTATAGTTGTATAGGTTGCTTCCAACTTTTTATGATTTTAAATAATGCTACAAGTGAACTTATTTGTCCACATAGCTGTTTTTTTTCTATTAGGTTTATTTCCTTATTATGATGGACTTTCGTGTAGAATTACTGAATCAAAGATGACAGCATGGTTAGGATTTTTGAGGCCGGATTCTTTCCTAAGAGGATTCTGCCCATTTATTCAGCTACCAATAGTTTTAGAGCTTCTATTTCACCTGACTTTCCTCAGTACTGGGAGTTACAATTTTTTAAATCATCTTTATTTTACAATAATTTTAGATTTGCAGAAAAGTTGCAGAGATAGTACAGAGTGTTCCCTTGGATCCTTCACCTAGTTTTCACCATTGTTACCATCTTACATTACCATGCCACACTTATCAAATCTAGGAAACCAACACAGGTCCATTGCTATTAACTAAACTCCATACTTTATTCAGATATTACCAGTTTTTCCATTAATGTCTTCTTTTTTTGTTGTTCCAGGACCCAATCCAGGATTTTACCATTTTAATTTTTTAAAATTTAGTATATTGTATATAGAAAGGTATCACATTGTTGTCTGTCTTAGACATAGGATTATAATGGAGCTGAAAAAATTCCTGCCGCCTATGACTTCACACTGTAGTGCAGTGCGTTCCTGACCTGATTGTGGTGGTGCTGGTGTCAACAAGCCCACTGTGCTGCCAGTTTTATAAAAGTATAACACAGACAATAATATGTAGTATATCATACTTGGAATAAAAATAACAAGTGAGTTTGTTACAGGCTTATTATTGGGCCAGTTGACAAAATTGGATTATGGGCTGTGGAATAGAAAACAAGATTACATCAATGTTAAATATTCTGATTTTGATCATGAGCTTTGTTCAAGAACAAGAATGTCCCTGTGCCTTTGGAAATGCTCACTGAATTGCTTAGTGGTAGATAGGCAGGGTGTCCTAACTTACCCTCAAATGATTCAGAAAAAAATAGTATGCTTATATTTAAGTATACACACATATAGACACAAACTCATATGTAGAGGGAGAGAAAATGATAAATGAGATAAAATGTAAACAATTGGTAAATCTGGCTAAACACTATTAGGGAAATATTTTGTACGATTTTTGTAATGTTCCTGTAAGTGTAAAATTATATCAAAATAAAGCCACGCATGTTGGTGCACACCTTCAGTCCCAACTACTTGGGAGGCTGAGGCAGGAAGTTCACTTGAGCCCAGGAGTTCGATTCCACCTTGAGCAACATAGGCCTCATCTCTCTGTTTAGAAAAAAAATTTTATTAATTATGTCAAAATAAGTTACTGCTCCCAAAAAATAAATCTGGCAACCACCAGAAATACAGCAGGAAGATGAAGATGACCTTCCTGTTGAATCGAAGCAGATCCTTAAATACACATTGCCTTTTTTGGGCCCTGCATCGTTCACAGACTTTTATTTTTACACGTCATTAAGGGCCACCTTTTTATAACTCCTGACTTGTTACAGGCCACTAACATGCCATGTACTTATTAATTAGTATATTAGTAGAGTTTGTTGAGGACCCAGAGTTCAGAATTCCAAGAAGTTTGGCAATTGCAAAACAGTTAATAACGACTTGCTGTCACAGAGACTGGTAAATGCTCCTCTTTTTGGGAAATAAACCTCTGCTAACAGTGTTGTCTCTTGAATTGGGTCCTTTTTTTCACGTTCTGTAGTTCTGAAGCATTTACTGTATGCTGCATCATGGTTCCCCACTACTTTTCCTGACTGCGCAGATTACCAATCTGATTGTTGTTTCTCTCTAGTCCTTGGCTCTGGATTCATTGTTAACTTTTGCCTCTCTTAGTGGGTCAGAAATGTTTGGGAATCACTAGTTGAAAGGAGTAACTCAGGGGCATTTCCTTTGGCCCTCTTCAGTTGGCTTTCTCATATCTGAAATGTGCCTTCTTTTATGCTTTGCCTTGGCGCATATCAAAAGAGTAAGGTGCTTAGGCCTCCTGTGTCCTCCCTGTACTGGGTTAGTCATTGCTCTGGTGTTGGTGTGTTAGCACTTCGTAAACTGGTCTTGCAAATGGAGAATTAAAGCCTTCTCAGACTTACAGGTCTGAGGGTGATTTGCCTCATGTCTCCACCAAATGACTGCTATTGCACAGTCACTCTGAGACCTGCCCCCCCCACCCCACCAACCTGCTGAAGACTCCACCCTCAGAGCCATCTGTTTGCAGGAAAAATGAAAGTAGCTGTTAGATTACACGTTGCCTTTTTTTGGGAACTGCATCGTCCAGAGACTTGTTTTTATATGTCATTAAGGGCCACCTTTTTATAACTCCTGATTTGTTACAGGCCTGTTTTAAAATTTGTCTTTGTTATTATACCAGTATAATATGTATCAACTTTTTTATTACTAAAATAGAAGACACATGTATTACAAATACTATTCATTGATGAGTTGGAATGTTGATTAATATCATTTTGCTATTTAAACCACATGGAATAATGGAAAATTCTTTAAAATGACATAGTGGCCTCTTTGGATGGTGAAATGACACTTCTATGAGGCAGGCTTGACCCAGCAATTTCAGTTCTGGAAAAGCATCCTACTGATACACTCACATGTGTGCAGAGAGACGTACATTCAGGGGTCATCACTGCGGCATGATTTGGAGTGGAAGATGGTGGGAAACAAACCAGTGTCCTTCAATGGCCGACTGTTTACATAAATTATGGTGCATATATAGAATAGGATAATATGCAGCTGTTACAACTGAATATAATAAAGACTATACTTATATAATGCAAAGGATGTCACTCTTCACGCACATACCTACTAGGGTGTCCTTTCTGCAGGAAACTAGAGTTGCTTTCTCTGGGGAGAACAGCTAGAGGAATAAAGGATCATGAAGGTAGAACTTCTTTTTTCCTCTGTACTTTTTTATCCAGCTGGATCTTCCTGTCCGTCCTCCCTCTATGGGGAGAGATGGGAGAGATGTACTTTTTCTAATCTTTTTTGTTTGTTTGTTTGAGACAGGGTCTTACTCTGTAGCCCAAGCTGGAGTGCCGTGGTGCCGTCATAGCTCACTGCAGCTTTGACTTCCTGGGCTCAAGCAGTTCTCCTGCCTCAGTCTCCAAGTAGCTGGGACCACATGTGTGTGCCACTATGCCCAGCTAATATTTATTTATTTTTGAAATGTAGTTTTGCTCTTGTCACCCAGGCTGGAGTGCAGTGGTGTGATCTCAGCTCACTGCAACCTCTGCCTCCTAGGTTCAAGTGATTTTCCTGCATCAGTGCCCCTGAGTAGCTGGGATTACAGGTGCCTGAATATCCTTTCATTAAAAAATTTTTTTTTCAATTTTTTATTTTGTAGAGACGGAGTCTTGCTAGTCTCGAACTCCTGGGCTCAAGCCATCCTCCTACCCCAGCCTCAGTGCTGGGAACTTTTTGTAATCTCAGATTAGCTGCATAACTTAATTTCTTTTCTGAGAATTTTGTATTCATTTGTTCTTTTTTTTTTTGGTGACAGCTTTATAATTTTTATTGTATTCAGAATTGTGTAGCCGTAATCACAATCAATGTGAGCATACTTTCATTCCTGAAAAAGAAACCCCACACCTGTGAGCAATCACTCTACCTGCTCCGATTCCTTCTACTCCCCATCACCCACCCCTTCCATTCAGTCCCCAGCCTGGGGCAGTTAACTTCTTCCCGTGTCTAAAAATTTGGCTATTCTGAACATTTTCTTTAAATGAAATCTTAGAGTAATTGGTCTTTTGTGACTGGCTTCTCATTTATCATGATATTTTCCAAGTTCATCGTTGATGTAGCAGGTATCAGTAATTCATTTCTTTTCATAGCTGAAAATTATTCCCTTGTGTGAATGTATTACATTTTATCTAGTCATCTAATGATGGCCATTGGAGTTATCTCCGCTTTTGGCTATCATAAATAATGTTGCTATGCATATCCTTGTACCAATTTTTGTATAGTCATATGTTTACATTCTCCATACCTTTGCCTAGATATGGAATTACTGATCAGATGGTAACTGTTTGACTTTTTCAGGAGCTGCCAAACTTTTCTAAAGTGGCTGTACCATTTTATATTCCCATCAGCAATGTATGATTCTAATTTCTCCACATCTGGACAACACTTGTTATTGCCTGTTGTAGTGAGTTCTTATAATCTTATGTTGCCTCGGCATCCATTTTAAATCTAAGTTGAACTGTCTCATACCAGAAGCAAGACTCAGTCACCCCTGACACAGTTTGCAGTTCCACCCTCCTCCCCGGTTCCTCAGTGTGGTCGATCCAGATACCTGCCTTACAATGCTACTCTCTGGTGACCACTTCCCTATGGGACAGCTGGATGCAGCCTGCTTGACAGGCCCTTCTGACCTTCGCATCCCCCATAGACCACACTGATATGCCACAGTGGCCACCTCTCATTCACTGGGTAACCCCCCAGAACTCATGCCTGCTTGCTTTAAACTCACCACTGCCCAGACACGGTGGCTCACACCTGTAATCCCAGCACTTTGGGAGGCCAAGGTGGGTGGATGACCTGAGGTCAGAAGTTCGAGACCAGCCTAACCAACATAGAGAAACCCCATCTCTACTAAAAATACAAAATTAGCCAGTCATTGTGGTGCATGCCTGTAATCCCAGCTACTCAGGAGGCTGAGGCAGGAGAATCACTTGAACCCAGGAGGCAGAGGTTGCAGTGAGCTGAGACCATGCCACTGCACTCCAGCGTAGGTAACAAGAGTAAAACTGCATCTCAAAAACACAAAAAACTCTCCATGCTGCCTGTGGGAAATCTGTTTGGAAACACCTGGGACCCAAATAAGACATTGGCTCCTGTGTCTTTCCCCACAAACCCCACTTCTACCATGTGAGGATATGGGTCCCTTTTTTCTCTCTCTATTTGTACTCCTGACCTTTGTGTGTTTGGCCTGCAGGCATGCTGTTGTACTCCCAGAACCTGTAAGTGATCATGTCTTTATTTCCATCTCATATTTCTCCTGATTATTGGAGGAGTACTCTCCATCTTGAAGATCTTAAACTAAAGCACCTGTCATTCTTAGGATAAAGTATAACTGTTGCTGTGGACTGAATACTTGTGTGCCCCTGCAAAATTCAGAGATTGAAATTCTAATCCCCAAGGTGATGGTTTTTGAGGATGAGGACTTTGGGAAGTTATTAGGGCGAGGGGCAGAGCCTTCATGAGTGGGATTAGTTTCCTTATGAAAGAGGCCCAGGGAAATTTGTGTGCCCCTTCCACCCTGCGAGCACACAGCAGAAACATGCTGTCTGAGAGAAAGTAGGCCCTTCTCAGACCCAGAGTCTGCTGGCTCCTGTGTTGATCTTGGACTTCCCAGCATCCAAGGCTATCAGAAATAAATGTCTGTTATTTATGCACTGTCCAGTCCATCGTATTTTGTTATAGCAGCCTGAACAGACCAAGATTGCCGTCATAGTGGGTAAAGTGATACCTCATTGTGCTTTTGAATTATGTTTCCCTAATGAGTAATGATATTAAGCATCATTTTGTGTGTTTATTGGCCATTAATATATCTTCTTTGGAGAAATGACTATCCAAATCTTTTCCCTACTTTTAAGGGCTGTTTGTCTTTTTATTATTTAGTTATATGACTTCTTTGTGTTTTTTGGATACTAGACCCTTATCAGATACATAATTTATTTTCTCCCATTGTGTAGATTATATTTTCCCTTTCCTAATGATGTCTTTTCAAAGCAGGTATTTCTTTTTTCAAAAACATATATTCTGTACTTTCTTTTTTTTGAGATGGAGTCTCACTGTGTCACCCAGGCTGGAGTGCAGTGCCATGATCTCGGCTCACCACAACAACCTCTGCCTCCTGAGTTCAAGTGATTCTCCTGTCTCAGCCTCCTGACTAGCTGGGATCACAGACACCTGCCACCATGCCCCGCTGAGTTTTGTGTTTTTAGTAGAGACAGGGTTTCACCATGGCAGCCAGACTGGTCTTGAACTCTTGACCTCAGGTGATCTGCCAGCCTTGGCCTCTCAAAGTGCTGGGATTTGTGAGCCACTGCACCTGGCCTGCTATCTTTACTATGTTTGTTTTATGAACTATCATTGTTATTAAAATTAAATCATATGGATTTTGCTGCTTTTTTCTCATTCATTATGTAGAAAGCCATGAGTTTTATAAAACATGATAGGTGCTGATTTCAATATTCATGGTCTGTTTGACTTCCTTTTATTTCTGAAGAAAAAACCAACCCAGATACATAATTTTGTTGTTCATACACACTGAGTTTAACTCACATCTCTTTTGTTGTTGCAGGTTGCAGTGCAGGAGAGAATTAACTCAGGAATAGCTATGTCGAGAGGATTGTATCAACCAGCAGCAATCTTTATGGGCCGCCAAATGTCAGCCGACTCAAGCATGGGAGATTTCAGTACAGAGCACAGATCTCCCCAACCCACAAAGAACTTTTCAATTCCTGACCTACATTCACACCGACAGACAGCCCAGAGCAGTAATGTGACAGACAGCTGTGTAGTACACACTAGTAGTGACACACAGTGCTTAAATAAGTCTGACAACATAGATGGAAAGGCATCTCTTCAGACGGGTGAGAAAACGCCAGTCACAGCCAGTGTACTGTCTGAGGAGGAACAAACTCATTGCTTGGAGATAGGAAGTAACACACGTCATGGCAAGAGTAATTTATCTGAAGGCAGAAAGTCTGCTGAACTCAATTCCCCATTACAGGAAAGATTAAGTCCAGAGAACAGAACCACTGATTTAAAGTGTGACAGTTCCAGCAGATCAGGGGGATCAGAGGGAGAAATACTGACACGGGAACATATTGAAGTTGAGGAAAGAAGAGCCAGCCCACCAGTCTCTCCGGTATCAGTTTCAGAATACCGTGGATCTGAAAATAAGTGGTCTCAGGAGAAGCATTCTGCTTGGGAAGGTGTTTCAGGTGGGACAAGAGGCTGAGTTTGCTGATTTTTCTGGGTGGTGATGATTTTTACTTTTTCTGGGTGGCAGTGATCTTTTATAAGGACAAAATATACTCTCATTATATCTCTTTGTCATAAAATAGTGTCTTTGCCAACAAATTCCATTCTAATGAACTCTTAAATGCAAGTCAATTTGCTGATTTTTAAACCAACTGATTTTTTAAGAAGCATTTGAACATGTTTTTGAGCTTCTAAGTTCTGTAGTGAATTGTGGGTTGCTCCTCCATGTTTTTAACTAGTGAATAATTCTGCTGTGTGTTACCTTGCTTCCCCCTGAAGTCAGAGAGTGGTAATCGATTAATGTCCCCACTTGCAGATCATCTTGCTCATGGGGACCCAGAGTCACAAAAGCCCTTCAGAAAAATGCAGGAAGAGGAGGAGGAGGAAAGTTGGAGCACCAGTAGTGACCTCACCGTTTCTATAAGTGAAGATGATCTGATTTTAAAGAGCCCAGAACCACAGTCAAATCCGGATGGCAAGGTGGAGGGAGAAGATGGAATAGAGGCCTTAAAATTAATCCACTCTGAGCAAGAAAGAGATGCCCTATCTACTGAAAAAAGTAATTGTATTTTGCAAACCCTAAGCTCTCCTGATTCAGAAAAGGAATCCTCCACTAACGCACCAATAAGAGAGTAAGCCATTCAATTTTTTCCCCTACTGTTCTGTTTTTAATTGTAGACATTTTTAGAGACCATTCCACTGGGAATGTATTGTTGAGCACTCAGCCATGAATGTGTAAATGCCTTAAGTCTCATAACTAGTCTTTTAGGTGAGAACTAATTTTCTTTCTTTCTGTCCTTCTTTCTTTTCTTCCTCCCTCCCTTCCTTCCTTCTTTCTTTTTTTACCAAAATAGCTTTAAAAGTTTGAATATCATTGAATCCTGGTGATTGACAGCTTATATACACATAATCCCTATTTAACTTATAAGTCGTTCCCCAACCCCCTACTCTCCAGCCTTTCAGAAAATAAATCTGTTTTGAAGTTTCGGTACCACAGAAGGTGACAGTTAAACTTACTAGGAATGCAGCGTCAGAGCCTGAGAACTTTATACCTAATTAATTTGCTTAATGCTTACATTCCTTGCCATAGTATCGTTTTTGTCATCTGATTAAATGTGAGTTAATAAGTTCTTCTAGCTGTATATATTACAAGCCGTCCTTTTTTGAATATAAATAGGAAACATTGGAATCTCTAATGTTAAATGGGAACATCAGCTTTATACGTTTTGAGAACTTATAATATCCAACTGATAAAAGCTCATACATGCTTTTGTGCTACTGATAGAGTTCTTGCACTATGGATGAAAGAACCGATATGGTTCCTGTCTTTGGGAAATTTGATTTACTGGGGAGGCAAGCCAAATGGATTTTTCTAATAATAATAATTCCGTCATCAAAGAGGCGCAGGCAATACATATGACATCATCATGGACAAGTTAGTTCTTTGGTAGGCTAATGCATAATATACTTACCCAGGACTCAGTCTTTTTCTGAGGTGAAAAAATTGAGTATGTGTTTGGAATTCCTACTTAACATTTCTCTAAGAGTCAAGAATGTTCATTCTGTCTCCATTCGAATGGCTTTTCTTTTAATGATCTTGGAGGCATAAAGTCAAGCTCCTTGGAGTTGTCATATTGTTTCCCAATAGTTAATGGAAAATATGGGCATGTGGGGAATTTTGAATATTTCTCTTAATAAAATGTTCCCAGAATGAAAATGTCAGTCAGCAGTGGTGGTTTCTGTGTCTATAATATCAAATTTGAGACTACTGCTTTTCTGGGTAAAAATATTCTCTAGGAATAGGTTGAAGGTGGTTTTAAATGATGCTAGTTAACTTGCTGACATCACCACTGCATTTGAGGCCCCACATTTTCTTAATTTATTGTTTAGGTGAAGCTCTTCGCCTTTGCTCTGAGGGTTATTAGTCAGAGACCATAACATCATATGTATAGAGCTAACACTATAACCCCAGCAGTTCAGTATTTCAGTTTACTTGAGGATCTGTTGGGGGCCTGGAGAAAAATCACTTGAACGAATTAATTAGCAAAAATGCATAAATGGGACAAAGAAGGGCATATAGGAGCATATGATCCAGAATGTAGAATCTGTGTGGCTCCTTCAAGGCTGTATAGGCTTTGAAGGAGGAGGAGGAGAAGGGAAAAACAAATAGAGTTTGGAGGAAAACATGAGAAGGAATGCAGAGCAGAGAACACAGAGGGCATGAGGCAGCAGAGCAAAGGACCCTGTGGGCAAGGAGGGCCTTTTGGAGTTAAGGATCAAAATGCCACCTGGGTTGAGGTTAAGAAAGACCTGGAATATCAGGTTGATGAATTTAGAGTTCACTTTCTATGCTTTGTAGAGCTGTCCAAGGCTACTTTAGTAGAAGGACAGTGTGATGAGGCTTGACTTAGAAGGATTAACCTGACAGCATTAGTTTATTAGGATTAATTATCTGTGTGGTAGGCAGAGGTGTAGATGGCCCCGAGATTCCCATTCCCTGTTGTACGTGCCCTGTGTAACCCTCTTGCCTTGACAGTGGGCAGGATTGGGAGTTTGATGGATTTTACTCCCGTGATGAAGCTATGTCACATGACCAAGATGAAGGATAATGCAGATATAATGAAGGTCCCAAATCAGTTGGCTTTGAACTAGTCAAATAAAGATTATCCCAATTGGACCTATCTAATCAGATGAGACTTTTTAGAGACTGGGCCTTTACTGAAGTCAGTGGCATGATCTAAGCTCACTGCAACCTTTGCCTTCTGGGTTCAAGCTATTCCAATCCTTAACCTCCCAAATAGCTAGGATTACAGATGCCCACTACCACACCTGGCCAATTTTTGTATTTTGGGTAGAGACCTGGTGTTACCATGTTGGCCAGGCTGGTCTCAAACTCCTGACCTCAAGTGGTCTACCCCTCTTGGCCTCCCAAAGTGCTGGGGTTAGAGGTATGATCCACTGCATCCAGCCTGAAGCCAGAGAGATTTAAAACAGCTAAGACACTCTCCTGTTTGCCTGAAGAAGCAAACTGTCATCTTGTGGGAAAGATCACATGACAGGAAATGGCCTGCAGCCTCTAGGGGCTAAGGGCCTCAGTTCTGCAGCCCCAAGGAAATTGATTCTGTCGACAATCAGTGAGCTTGGAAGAGGTCCCTGAGTCTTAGATGAGACTGCATCTCCAGCAGACACCTTAATTTCAGCCTGGTGAGACCTTGAGCAGATGACCCCACTCACCCAGATCCAGACTCCTGTCTCATGGGAACTATTAAATAATAAAGTTATGGTAATTTGTGATATAGCAATAAGAAAATTAATACAAGTCAGTTGAAGAATTGGAAGCTAGGATTGTATGGATTGAAGTGTCTACCCATAATGACTGGAAACAAGCTAAACTGGACACGTTCAGGGTTCACTGTGGGAACACATGGTAACAAGGTATCAGAGCGAATGATCCAGCAGCCAAGGTAACCCGTGCTTCCCTCACCTTGTATCCTCACCATCTGAGCAAGTGCGTTTTCACACTGTGGTAAGCAGTGGTAGAACATCATAGACTGATAGGGACTTTAAAAGTGGATGTGCGTATCTACATTAACCAGCAAGCAGTTTCTCATGTTAGTGGGTTTTTTGTTTCACTATTTTTTTTTTTTTCGAGATGGGAGTTTTTGCTTTTGTCGCCCAGGCTGGAGTGCAATGGCATGATCTTGGCTTACTGCAACCTCCACCTCCCGGTTCAAGCTATTCTCGTGCCTCAGCCTCCTGAATAGCTGGGATTACAGACATGTGCCAGCACATCCAACTAATTTTGTATTTTTGATAGAGATGGGGTTTCACCTTGTTGGCCAGGCTGGTCTTGAACTCCTAACCTCAGGAGGTTTGCCTACCTCCAAAGTGCTGGGATACAGGCATGAGCCATGCACCTGGCCTGCTTTGTTTTATATATCAATGCATAATGATACTTATCCACCTTTACAGTATCATTAAAAAATAGTTTATCTGCTTGAAAATCACCTGTGCTCCATCTACTCACCCCTCTTCCTTTAATCCCACTTGAACCCTTGGCAAGCACTGATCTTTTTAGTGTCTTGTCTTTTCTAGAATGTCAAGTAGTAGGAATTATGTAACAAGTAGTCTTATCAGATTTGCTTTTTTCTCTTAGTCATGTATATTTAAGGTTCTTCCCAGTCTTTTTGTGGCTTTATACCTTATTTATTTTTAGTGCTGAGTAATATTCCATTGTCTGGGTGTACCGCAGTTTATCCATTCACCTACTGAGGGATATCTTGGTGGCTTCTAGGTTTTGCTAATTATGAATAAAGCTACCATAAATATCTCTGCAGGTTTTTGTGTGAACCTAAGTTTTTAACTCATTTGAGTAAATACCAAGGAGTGTCATTGCTGGATGATATGTAAGTCTATTTTTGGTTTGGTGTTATTTATTTTTTTATTTTTTATTTTCGTGGGTACATAGTAGGTATATATATATTTATGGGGTACATGAAATATTTTGATACACATGGTAAATGGGGTATCCATCCCCTGAAGCTGTTATCCTTTGTGTTACAAACAATCCAGTTATACTCTTTCAGTTATTTTTAAATGTACAGTTATTATTCACTATAGTCATCCTGTTGTGCTGTCAAATACTAGATCTTATTCATTCTTTTTAACTTATCTTTTTATGCTCATTAACCTTCCCCAGCTCCCCTCACCCCAAACCCTACTACCCTTCCCAGCCTCTGGTAACCATCTTTCTTTCTACTCTGTCTCCGTGAGTTCAATCGTTTTAATTTTTAGCTCTCCCAAATAAATGAGAACATGCAAAGTTTGTCTTTTCGCGCCTGGCTTATATCACTTAACATAATGACCTCCGGTTTCATCTGTGTTGTTGTAAATGACAGGATCTCATTCTTTCCTATGGCACTAAATAGGTACGTCTGTGTTTAGCTTTGTAAGAAACTGCTGTGCCATTTTGCATTATCACTAGCAATGAAGGAGAGTTCTTGTTGCTCTATCTTGTCAGCATTTGGTATTGTCAGTTTTTAAAATTTTGGCCATTCTAAAAGGTGTTTAGTGGTATGCAATTGTTTTAATTTGGAGTTCCCTAATGACATGTGATGGGGAACATCTTTTCGTATGCTTATTTGCCATCTGAATATCTTCTTTAATGAGATGGCTGTTGAGATCTCTCACCCATTTTTAATTCAATTATTTTCTTATTGTTGAGTTTTAATAGCTCTTTCTGTATTTTGGATACCAGTCCTTTATCGGGGGATAGTGTGTCTTGCAGATATTGTCTCCCAGTCTATGGCTTGTATTTTCCTTTGAGTAGTGACTTTTACAGAGCAGAAGTTTTAAATTTTATTTTAAAAAATGTATTTTGTTTGTTTGTTTGAGACAGGGTCACACTCTGTTGCCCAGGCTGGAGTGCAGTGGTAGGATCATGGCCCATTGCATCCTCAGCCTCCCCATGCTCAGGTGATCCTGCCACCTCAGCCTCCTGAGTAGCTGGGACCACAGGTGCATGCCACCATGCCTGGCTAATTTTTTAAAAATTTCTGTAGAGACGTGGTTTCGCCATGTTGCCCAGGCTAGTCTTGAGCTCCTGGGGACAAGCAATCTGCCTGCCTTGGCTTTCCGAAGTCCTGGGATTACAGGCATGAGCTTGTATTACCACACCTGGCTTAAATCTTAATAAATATTTTTTAATGGATGGCACTTTGGGTGTTGTATCTAAAGACTTATCACCAAACCCAAGGTCACCTAGATTTTCTCCTATACTGTTATCTAGAGATTTTATAGTTTTACGTTTTACATGTAGATTTATGATTCATTTTGACTTAATTTTTGTGCAAGATATAAGGTCATTGTCTAGATTCAAAAAATATATATATTTTGCATGTGTATGTCCACTTTTCAAGCACCATTTCTTAAAAACTATCTGTTTTCTATTGAATTTTCTTGGTTCTTTGTAAAAGATTAGTTGTCTATATTTGTGTACATCTATTTTGGAGCTCACCATCCTGTTCCATCGCTCTGCTTGTCTATTCTTTCACTAGTACCACACTCTCCTGATATTGCAACTTTATTGTAAGCCTGGATGTCATATATATTGCCGGTCCTCTGACTTTAATTCAGTACAGTGTTGTCTCTTCTGGGTCTTTTGCCTTTACATATAAACTGTAGAACTAGTTTTTATATATATATATATTAAAACAGTTATTGAAATTTTGATTTTGATTGTATTGAGTCCAGAAATCAAGTTAGGAAAGAACTGACATCTTAAAAATATTGAACCTTGTTGTGCGTGAATATGGAACATCTCTCCACTTATTTATATCTTTTTTGACTTCTTTCATCAGAGTTCTGTCATTTTGTTGATGTGACTCTTACACATATATTATTGATTTATCCTTAAGGTTTTTTAGTGCTAATGTAGTAAATAAAAGATACTGTGCTTCTGATTTTAAATTCCAGTTGTTTATTGCTGGCGTATGTTAAAGCAATTGACCTTATATCCTGCAACTTTGTTTTTGTAATTGCTTATTGGTGCCAAGAGATTTTTGGTCAGTTTGGTATTTTCTGCATTTAAAAACATGTTACCTGCAAACAAAGGTTTATTCATTCCCAATCTGTATGTTTTTTTATTTCCTTTTCTTATTGCCTTAGCTAGGACTAATTGTATTGACTAGGTGTGATCAGAGGGGACATCCTTACCTTGTTCTTGATTTTATAGGGAAAGCATCTTGCTCCTCACCATTAAATGTGATGTTAGCTGTATGTAGGCTTTTTGTAGATTTTCTTTATCAAGTTGAGGAAGTTCCCCTTTTCCCTTCTATTTCTAGTTTGCTGAGAGTTTTATCATGAATGGATGTTGGCTTTTGTCAGGTGCTTTTTTTGCACTTAATGATATGATCATATGGTTTTTCTTCTTTAGCTTGTTGATATGAAGGATTATACTTACTGATTTCATATGTTGAATCAGCCTTGTATACCTGGGATAAATCTCACTTGGTCACAGTATATAATTTTCTTATAGGTTGTTAGATTCAATTTGCTAATGTTTTGTTATGGATTTTTGCCTCTTTGTTTATGACGGATTGTTCAATCGTTTTCCTTTGTTGTGATATCTTTATCTGGTTTTGGTGTCAGAATAATGCTCACTTTATGGAATGAGTTAGGAAGTATTCCCTCTGCTCCTATTGTTCTGGAAGAGTATAAAGAATTGGTATAATTTCTTTCTTAAATGTTTGATAGCATTCGCTGCTGAATTTATCTAGGTCTGGTTTTGGAAGGTTAAATATTGATTAAATTTCTCTAATAGATATAGGCCTGTTCAGATTATCTGTTTCTCTTTGTGTGAGTTTTGGTAGATTGTGTCCTTCAAGGAATTGGTCCATTTTATCTAAGTTATCAAAATTTGGGCATAGAGTTGCTCATAGTACTCCTTCATTATCCTTTTAATATCCTTGGGATTAGTAATGACGATCATTGCTGGTATTTGTATCTTCTGATATTTCTCTTGTCTTTTTTCTTAGCTACTTTGGTGTTACGGACTGAATGTTTGTGTCTCTCCCCAACCCCCCAAATTCAGGTAATAAAAGTAAAATGAGGTCACACAGGTGAGATGCCATATAAGAAGGTGCTCTGTGCTCTTGTAAGAAGAGAAAGAGACACCAGATCTCTTTCTTCCATCATGTGAGAGTACAGCAAGAAGGCTGCCATCTGCAGGCCTCAGCAGGAACTGAGCTGGCCGGCACCTTGACTTTGGACTGCCCACCCTGAGGACTATGAGATACAATTTGATTGTTAAGCCACCCAGTCTATGGTATTTTGTTTGGTCTGAAAGCATACTTCTTATGACTACTCTTTTAAATTTGTTGGGGTGTGTTTTATGGCCTAAAATGTGTCCTGTCTTGGTGAATGTTCCAGGTGGGTTTAAGAAGAATGTATATTTTGCTGTTATTGGATGAAATAGCCTATAAATATCAATTAGGTCTAGTTGATTAATGGTGCTATTCAGTTCAACTATATCCTTACTGTCTGCCTGCCTGCTGGATCTGTCAGTTACTGATAGAAGTGTGTGCAAATCTCCAACTGTAGTAGTGACTGATTTACCTATTTCTCCTTACAGCTCTGCTAATTTTTGCCTAAGTATTTTGATGCTCCTTTGTTAGGCACATACACATTAAGGATGTTAATGATATTACTAGATATTGATTTTTTGTTATTTATCCTGCTTGGTGTTCTCTGAGCTCCCTGGATCTGTAATTTGGGATTTGTCATTGATTTTGGGAATTTCTCAGCCATTATTACTTCAAATATTTCTTCTACTCCTTTTTCTTTCTTCCCCTTCTGGTATTCCCATTGCATATATTTACACCCTTTGAAATTGTTTCACAGTTTTCGGATATTCTGTTCCAGTTTTTAATTTTTTTCTTTCCACTTCGGTTTGGGAGGTTTGTAGTGATGTATCTTCAAACTCACTGATTCTTACCTTAGCTATGTCTAGTCGCTGGTGCCCACCACAGGCATTCTGTGTTGAGTTTGATGTTTACTTTTGTTTTCAAAGTTTATAGACCATGTAAATTAATTATTCTTTCTAAGCCCTTATACTAAATAATCAAACTACTCTCCCTTCCAATTAGAGTACCATAATTGAAAATACCATTCTATAATTCCATTTTGATTCAACCAAAATTTCCTGGACACCTGCTGTGCCAAAAGCTCTCATCTGTTAGTTGTGAAGTTATAGCAGTTTAAAATAGAATGAATTCTTCAGTATCCTCTTGTCAAAAGATAGGTCTCTGTCCACTTCCTTTGAATCTGGGTGGGCTTATGACGGTTTCAACAGAATGGAACATGGTAAAATTGTTGCTATATGACTTCTTTTTGGTTGTTGCTTTTCTTTGAAATGGAGTCTTGCTCTGTTGCCCAGGCTGGAGTGCAGTAGTGCGGTCTCGGCTCACTGCAAGTTCTGCCTCGTGGGTTCAAGCAATTCTTCTGCCTTAGCCTCCTGAGTAGCTGGGATTACAGGTGCATAACACCATGCCTGGCTAATTTTGTATTTTTACTAGAGATGGGGTTTCACCATGTTGGCCAGGCTCGTCTCGAACTCCTGACATCCAGTGATCCACCTGCCTTGGTCTCCCAAAGTGCTGGGATTACAGGTGTGAGCCACCACACCATGCCTGTTGATATATGACTTTTGAGGTTGAGTTATATTTAAAAGGCCTTGCAATTTCTACCCTATTCGCTGGAACTCTCACTGTGGGAACCATGAGCCACCATATTGGAAGTCTGATCATTCCAGGGCTGCTATGAAATTATGTGTAGGTGCCCCAGTCCATAGTCCTTGCTGAGCCTTATCCTTCCAGTCATCCCCACCAAGGTGCCAGGCATGTTGGCAAAGCCTTCTTGGACTCTCCAGACAAGTCCATCCACAGGCTCAATATTTTTAATAATATGTGAAACAGAAGAATCACCCAGCCACTCCCTGCCTGCTTTCCTAATCCACAAAAGCATGAGATATAATGACTTGGTTGTTGTTTTAAGCTACTAAGTTTTGAGGTAGTTTGTTATGAGTCTATAGAAAATGTGAAAAGGGCTACCTTCTTTTAACATTAAATAAGGAGCACCTGTTCTGTGCTGGGCATTGTTCTTGCTCTTACAGTATTTATGATCATGCCTGTGGAGGAGAGGAAGGAATTATAAACCAGTGAACAATCTGTGTGAAAAGTATTATGACAAAGGGCCAGGCGCGGTGACCAGCATATGATTCCAGCATTTTAAGAAGCTGAGGCAGATGGATTGCTTGCGCTCAGGAGTTCGAGACCAGCCTGGGCAACATGGTGAAACCTCATCTCTACAAAAGATGCAAAAAAATTAGCCAGGTGTGGTGGTGCACGCTTGAGCTATTTGGGGAGACTGAGGCAGGGGGAGCACTTAAACACAGGAGGTTCAGATTGCAGTGAGCCAAGATCATGCCACTGCACTCCAGCCTGCATGACAAAGTGAGACCCTGTCTCAAAAAAAAAGTATTATGATGAAGAATAAGCAGATTAAGTAGATAGAGAAGGAATGGGTGCATTTTAATATAGGATATAAGATGGTGGAGAAAGGTCTCTGTGGTAATATGGTGGTTGAGTAGGACCTGAAGCGAGAGAGTTGGTAAGCCACATTCAGTTGTGCGCATGCTTTCTCTGTCCACTTAACCTGATCTGTTCTGGTGCGATCTCAGCTCACAGCAACCTCTGCCTCACGGGTTCAAGCAATTTTCCTGCCTCAGCCTCCTGAGTAGCTTGGATTACAGGCACACACCACCACACCCGGCGAATTTGTTTTGTATTTTTAGTAGAGGCGGGGTTTCACTCTGTTGCACAGACTGGTCTTGAATCCTGACCTCGTGATCCGCCCGCCTTGGCCTCCCAAAGTGCGGGGATTACAGGCATGAGCCGCTGTGCTCAGCCTATGTGTTTGTTTCTTAGTTTGGGCTTCCTCTCTTCTCTAGGGGAGAGAGGAGAGCAGGATAGGATATGTCTTGAGGAAGAGCAGACTAGGCACAGGGAACCACAGTACAGAGGCCATACAGTGGGAGCATACTTTTTCCTGGAACAGTAAAGTGGCTGGTGCACCTGAATTTGGACAGGTGATGGGGAGAAGGGAGGGCCTGGAGTCAGAGAGCATCAGTGTGCCACATCGTGAAGGGTCATTAGGCTGAAGGAAGGACTTTGGATTGAACCTCAAGTGGAATAAAGATTCACTCTGGCCTCTTATGGAAAATAAACTGGGGGAAAGGAGAATATTGCAGAGATCCTGTAGAGAGGTGCTGTTGCTTTGGACTGTGTTGGCAGCAGTGGGGTGGTGAGAAGTGGTCAGATTCTGGATATATTTTTATATAGCAGAACCAGCTGGATTCTTTATGGATTGGGTGTGGGTTATGAGGAAGGGAGCGGAAGGATGACTCCACGGTTTGGGGGCAGAGTGACCAGGAGAGTAGCCATTGAGTTATTTATTGAGATAAGGAGCAAGTAGGAGGCACAGAGTCGAGGGAAAGAAAACGAAGTTCTGGGTATGTTACGTTTGAGATGACTTTGTGACATTCACAGGGAGATGCTGAGTAGGCAGATGGATTTCATGAACCTGGAATTCGGAGAGAGGTCAGGGCTAGAGAAATAAATTTGTAAATCATCAGGGTATAAATGCATTTTAAAGCCATGGGCCCTCAGAACAACACCAGAGAGTGAATATAAATAGGAAGGCGGCCCAGGGCATGACTCCACATTCAGGGTCGGGAAGATCAGAAGGAATGAGGAAAGGAGTCTTGAGAAGATGCTGCAGGGAAGAATGAGGAGAACCAGGAGGGGTCTTGTGCTGCAGGTGCCAAGTACAGTGTTTCACATGAGGTTTAGAAAGCTAAAATATCTTGCCCAAGTCGCAGAGGTGCAGCTAGGGTCTAAACTAACAGTCTAATGCCAGAATGCATGCTCTTCTTTTCTGTTTTCCACCCCTAAATCACAACCATAATGGTGGCATACCCTTCAATACTACTGACTCCATGCCAGGCAGTTTTAACACCTTTATTTATAATAATTTAATCCTATTACCATCATCATTTTACAGATGAAGAAACTGAAGCACAGGGAGTTATGCAATATGTGGAAAGTCATAAAACAGCTGTGTGTGCGCCAAACTGGCCCTCTGTGTCCAGAGCTCGTGTTCTTAACGGGTGCCCTATGCTGTCTCCCAGTAAATCTTTGCTACCTAGATAGCAGGAGTATCGTCAAGGATAATATTTTATAAGGTTAAACAGGAAGCTCAAGAAGCAAATTAGATTCTTTAATTAGAAAAAGAAAAAAGAAAAGAAATTAAACAGTGGCAGTTTGACCTTTTGCTCCGTCCATATTGATTTTTGTGCTTTCCAGCCTCAAATAGGCTGATGAAGTGCTATGTGCCTTTATTCAAGCTTGAACAAAGTACTTGCAAAGTTTCTTTGTTCTCTCTCCCCCGGAGTGTGACTGAAAACAGAATGTAATGCTGCCTTTTAAACTAAGTCACATGAAAGCCGTGGTTTCTCAAGGTCATAAAAATGTGATCACATAGATCGAATCCCGTCCAGTGATTTTAATTTAGCCCCCCTTCAAAGTTAAATGTAGGAAAGAAGTTATTGCATCTGAGAAAAATTTGATGCTGAAAGTCATGTGCCTGGAATAATAGGTTTGCACTATGTTCTTTTAGAATTGACCCTAAATTCACTTTATGAGGAGCTGGAAGCATATTAGAAATTCAGCTTTCCTGCAGATGTGATGCTGCCTTCAAATGTCTGTTCTCAGCTGTCTGTTCTCATCAGCACAGTTGCTTGTTTTTCTTGAACATGACCTTTGCCCTCAACACAGGTGGCCCCTGAGCCTTTTCTTGCCACCACACAGATGCTGGCCTTTGTTCCCAAAGTAAGGCTATGCATTGTACTTCTGGAAGAATAACCCAGTGCCAGTAGGTGTGGCCATCAGAGTATTCCCTTTGTTTTCTACCTGTCACTTCATTCTTATATTGCCAGTGCTTTTCCCGTTAGCTCATCTAGTTTGATCTGAAAAATGTAAGACTTTTATTATCCTTATTTTGGTTTACATTTGTAAAAGTCCAAACCAGGTTTCTGAGAAGGGGGCAGTCCTGAGACGTGACCCTCAGCAAAATAATCATAATCACAGTCATTGTTACCTGATGTCTGTATAGGAGGTGTTAAAAGAAGTCTCCACTGGCCAACTTGAATGAACCCAGTTCCCCAGCCTTTGCCAGCCACCTCACCATATAGGCTTCTAGCCTCAGTCAGAAGAACATGAGTGACAAGGAGCAAAGGCAGGGGTTAGATAGGAACTGGGAAGCACTTGTCAAGGCCACAGCTCAGGTCAGGGCACAGGTCACTAGAAGACTGAGACTTAATCCACAGACCATAAAGGCTTCCCCTCCCCCATACCTTGCCACCACATCAGTAGGGATCCTGTACAGTAGCAGGAAACTGTTGTTCAACTGAATGAACCTCATGTCTCAGACCTTAGTTAAGAAGTCTCTAGGAGGCCAGGCATGGTGGCTTGCTCACGCCTGTAATTCCAAAACTTTGGGAGGCCAAGGCAGGTGTATCACTTTCGGTCAGGAGTTTGAGACCAGTCTGGCCAATGTGGTGAAACCCAGTCTCTACCAAAAAATACAAAAATTAGCTGGTCATGGTGGTGCTTCTGTAGTCCCAGCTATTCAGGAGGCTGAAGTAGGAGGATCGCTTGAACCCAGAAGGCAGAGGTTGCAGTGAGCCAAGATCGTGCCACTGTACTCCAGCCTGGGCAGCAGAGTAAGACCATGTCCGAAAAAGAAAGTAGGCCGGGCACGGTGGCTCATGCCTAGAATCTCAGCACTTTGGGAGACCAAAATGAGTGGATCACCTGAGGTCAGGATTTCGAGACCAGCCTGGCCCACAGGGCAAAACGCTGTCTCTACTAAAAATACGAAAATTAGCTGGCCGTGGCGGCGGGTGCCTGTAATTCCAGCTACTTGAGAGGCTGAGGCACAAGAATCACTTGAACCCAGGAGGCAGAGGTTGCAGTGAGCCGAGATCGCACCACTGCACCCTCTCCTGGGTGACAGAGTGGAACTTTTCTCAAAAGCATAAATAAGTTTTCAGGGAAACCTGAAGACAAGGGAAGAAGACAAAAACAAGGGCACCAAGGCAATGTTAGCCTCCGATACCTACATTTGTAGCTACAACAAACAATGAACACAGCCTAATTTCTAGCCAGATGAACATAAAACCCCACCCTGAAGGCCTGTTTACATAGTCACCCTAAAGGACTATTTACCTAGTATGTCATGCCTGGCTTTCAACAAAAAATTAGAAGGCACACTAAAAGGCAAAAAAAAAAATACAGTTTGAATAGACAGAGCAAACATCAGAGCTAGACTCAGATATGGCAGATGTTGGATTTGTCAGACTAGGAATTTAAAATAACTGATTAATATGCTAGGGAGCTAGGGCTCTAAAGGAAAAAGGACAATGTGTAGAAAAGGATGGATAATGTAAACAGAAAGATGGAAATTATAATAAGGAATAAAGTAATGCTAGAATTAAAAAACTCTGTAACAGAAATAAAGAATGGCTTTGATGGGCTTATCAGTAGATTGGACTTGGTAGAGAAATGGTATGTATCTCATTTCACTTATGATGTCTTCAGAACTCATCCATTTTAGGACATGTCTCAAAATTTCCTTCCTTTTTAAGGCAGAATAGTATTGCATTGTATGTATATGTTCTTTGTCCATTCATCCATTGATGAACATTTTGGTTGTTTCTAAATCTTCACTGTTCGAATAGTGGCGAACATTGAAGTGTTCCTCTTTAAGGATACCTCCTTGAGATCCTGATTTCAGTTCTTTTGGATATATACCCAGAATTGAGATTGTTGGAACAAATGTAGTTCTACTTTTAATTTTTTGAGGAGCCTCCATACTGTTTTCTGTAGCGTCTGCATGATTTTACATTCCCACCAACAGTGTACTAGAGTTCCAGTTTTCTCCACATATTTGCTAACACTTGTTCTCTTTTGTTCTTTTTGATAATAGCCATCCTAACAGATATGAACTGATACTTTTCTGTGGTTTTGATTTGCATTTCCCTGATGATTAGTGATGAGCATCTTTTCATATACCTGTTGGCCACCTGTATGTTTTAGGGAGACATTGGAGAAATGTTTATTTAAATCTTTAGCCCATATTTTGGTCTGTTAATAGTTTCCTTTGCTATGCAGAAACTTATTAGTTTGATGTAGTCCCACTTGTCTAGACATTTTTGCTTTTTTGCCTGTGCTTTTGGTGTCATATCGATGAAATCTTTGCCAGTGTTATGAAGCTTTTTCCCGATGTCTTTTTCTAGAAGTTTTAAAGTGTCAGGTCTCACATTTCAATCCTTAATTCATTTTGAGTTGATTTTTGTGTGTGGTGTAAGAGTCCAATTTCATTCTTTTGCATATGGATTTCCAGTTTCTCCCAACACCGTATGTTATAAGACTTTCCTTTCCTCATGATATATACTTGACACCCTTGTCCATGATCAGTTGACTGCATTTGCATGGATTGATTTATGGGCTCTCTATTCTGAATGTTCCATTGATCTATATGTTTCTCTTTATGCAATATATAACTGTTTTGATTACTATAGCTTTGTAATATATTTTGAAATCAGGAGTGTGATGCCTCTAACTTTTTCTTCTTTCTCAAGATTGTCCTGACTATTCATGGTCTTTTGTGATTCCATGTGAATTTTAGTCTTGGTTTTCTATTTCTGAAAAAAAAAATTAAATTGAGATTTTGATGGAGATTTCATAGAATCTGAAGGTTGCTTTGTACTATGGACATTTTAACAATATTAAATATTCTAATCCGTGAACATGGATTTTTTTCTATTTGCTTGTGTCTTCTTTAGTTTTTATCATCAGTGTTTTGTAGTTTTTAGCATGGAAGTCTTTTTCCTCCTTAAGTTTACTCCTAAGTATTTTATCTTTTATCCTTATTGGTGCTATTGTAAATGGGGTTATTTTTCGAATTTCATATTCAGACAGTTTGTTGTTAGTGTATAGAAACACAACTGATTTTTGTATGTTGATTTTGTATCCTACAGCTTTACTGAATTCATTTGTTAGTTCTAACAGTGTGCAGCGTGTGTGTGTGTATGTGATCTTTAGAGTTTTCTGTATATCATGGCGTCTGAGCAGAGGCCTGGAGGTAAGCCAGCATGCCCATATCTGGGAACTGTTGTTATTCCAACTGAAGGAGTGGCTCACATGCCAGCAGATAGCAGCACTGCAGGCCCAGGGGATGCAGTCAGGGTCTGCAGAATGGCTTTTCCTCGTCTCTCCAGTCCCCACACGAGAGCAGCCACCTCGTCTTGCCTCTTGCTGCCTTAGCCACACCAAAGGCAAGGGTTCTGTTGTTAACTCAGATTTTTTCAAAGGGCAAAGAGGAGACATGTTAGGGGCAAGACGCACATTTGCCATTTTAAAATACCTCCTTAAATTCTTTTCAGTGAAACATAAATTTGAATTACTGAAAAGCTATCTATCAGAGTTATTTTTTTTTTCCTTTTGAGACGGTCTCACTCTGTTACCCATGCCAGAATGCAGTGGCGTGATCTTGGCTCACTGCAGCCCCTGCCTCCCAGGTTCAAGTGATTCTCATGCCTCAGCTTCCCTTGTAGCTGGGATCACAGGCATGTGCCACCACACCTGGGTGATGTTTGTATTTTTAGTAGAGACGTGGCTTTACCATGTTGCCCAGGCTGGTCTTGAACTTCCGGCCTCAAGTGATCCACCCACCTCAGCCTCCCAAAGTGCTGGGATTACAGGTGTGAGCCACTGTACTTGGCTTCAGAGTTCTTTTTTAAAACTTAGTTTTCTGGCATTGTTGAACGTGCAGCTCTTAGTTATCTTGATATATCAGGATGCTGTTGGCTGTCAGTAACAGGAACACTGTCTCAAACACATGTGCTTAAACAAGAAATACGTTTGTTATGTCTCATTTCTGGAAGTCCAGAAGTAGAGCAGGCCATGGAGTTCCTTCACTTTTGTTGTCAAAGACCCAGATCCTTTCCGTTTCCCTGCTCTGACATCCTCAGTGTTGACCTCTTGCTATGGCCAGGAGCAAAGTGACAGCAGCAGTGCTATTATGGACTGAATGTTTGTTTCCCTCCAAAATTCATTATGTTAAAGCTGTAACCCTCAGTGTGATGATATTTGTAGAAGGGACCTTTGGGAGGTAATTTGGGTTAGATGAGGTCAGGACGGTAAGGCTGTCATGATAGAATTAAATGCTCTTGTAAGAAGAGACACAAGAGCACTCTCTCTCTCCCCTACCATCTGAGGTCACAGTGAGGAGTGAGAAGGTGGGTAAGTACCAAGGACCCCATCTAGACACTACAGCCTAATAACTTCAAAAGACAGGAAGAGACTCTCTTTTCTTGGGTATCTGTTAGAAGCAAGGAAAGCATTCAGTAGACTTCCCCTTGCATCTCATTGACCAAAATTTGTTCAGGGACCTATTCCTAAGTTAATTACTGGCAAGAGTTACTATATTTGGCCTAGACTAAGGAATTCTTTTCTGTAAAAGACCAAATAGTAAGGCCAGGCGTGGTGGCTCACACCTGTAATCCTAGCACTCTGGGTAGCCGAGGTGGGTGGATTGCCTGACCTCAGGAGTTCGAGACCAACCTGGGCAACACGGCAAAACCCCATCTTTCCTAAAAATACCAATAATTAGCTGGGTGTGTTTGTGCGCACCTGTAATTACAGCTACTCGGGAGGCTGAGTCATGAGAATGAGTTGACCCTGGGAGGTGGAGTTGCAGTGAGCTGAGACTGTGCCACTGCACTCCAGCCTGGGCAACAGAGCGAGATGGTCTCTAAAATAATAATAATAATAAAATATTTTAGGCTTCTTTTCTCCTCCTTTTCCCTCTCTCTGTCTTCTCTTTCAGAATATGCTTAAGAGCTATACAGCATCAGGCTGTGACTGGATTTGGTCACCCCGGCTGGATTTGGTCACACCTGAATCAGGCAAGGGGTATTGCCCCATGAGTTATACAAGAGAGAAGTTGATTACTACAAAATGGGGTTCCACAAAAAGGAAGAAGGGAGGTGGACATTGAGTAGGCAACCGCAGCGTTGCTAAATTTGGTCCAAAGAAAGGTTAGTAGATGTCGGAAACAGCCAAAGGGACTGAGTCTGGAGACAGAACTCGACCCCAGCAAGGTGTTTGACCCGTGTCTGGTGGGTTAAAATGGGAATGCCACAGGCAATTGTCTGGGATGAATAGATACTGCTTTTGTAATCAGAAAAAAAATTAAGACCATCTTTCAGAAATGTTCTAAAATTCAGTTGTGTGATGGCTGCCCAACTCTGAGTATACTAATAAAAATGAAGTGTTAGTGAATTAGTGAATTTTATGATCAGTGAATCATATCTCAGTAGAGCAGTTAAAAATAAATTTGAATTCCAAAGCTTAAAAAGCCTGTACCACAGCTCTCTGGTGCTTGCCCCGCAGAGGCAAGGGCGCCTTTGGCTGTGGGGCTGGCTTCACGGCTTTCACGATGGCCTTGGAAATCTTCCCATAATGGGGTTGTTTTAATGACCATTTCCTTTTACATATGTGCTAAATATTCTTCAGGCCATGCAAAACATTTTGTATTTTATAATCAAAGAGTTGGCATGCTTACAATGAAAATAAAACTGATACAGAAACAGTAAATTACAGGATTTATTGTTGGTCCTTTTCACCTCTTTTTAAAGCGTATTTTCGCTTTGTATGCACTGGGACTCTTTCATTGCACATGTCAATGCAGTCCAATGGAAGACGGTCTTCAGGCTGGCTTTGCCCAAGCCTCAGATGGTACCAGTGGGCTCAGGATTTTTTTCAACCTGAACAAAACAGAACCCCTGTTCTGTGAAGGGGCTAAGTTTGGGATCCATGGAGTTATCAAAGAGGGAATGTTACTCATTTCATAAAGGATGTCTGCCACCATTACAGATGATCCTTGGCTATTAAAAATGGGTGATGGGTTCAGGCAATTTAAGGATGTAGGGAAAAATGTGTGATGGGTTCTCTCTTTAAGGTGGAGGGAAATATATATTATAAATTCTCCCAGGCCTTCCAGCTCTCCAATTAAGAAACTTTTTTTAAAAGTCACATGGGAGGGGGTTAGTTCTGAAAATTAAAATGGACCAGAATGATGAGGTGTGTTCAGAGGCCAAAGTGGGGAGAAGGCAAGGGTTTGCTTGTGCAGCCTGTGCTACAATGAAGAGGACATTAGTGCAGACAGACGGTGCCCTACCAAATGTAGCCCATCATTCAAGCTGTCAGCTTCGTCACACTGTTTCCAGGTAAAGAGAAGGAGCCCTTGTTTCCTGGGTAAAGAGAAGGAGCGTTGTTTGCTGACCCCTGGTCCACAGCCTGCCGTGGTCGCCTTGCTCTGCTGGCCTTTGTGTCGCTGTCCCCTCCTTCCCTCCTTCTTGGCATTGTGTTCCCTTCAAGTGGCCCCCTCGAAGGGACCACCCAGGGGTCTGCACAATGGAGACTGAGGTAGCCACCAAAACACAGGTTTTGTAAGACAGCCCTTTAAAAGAAAAATACCGTTTAACTATGTATGTGTTTGTCCTTTCTACAACTGTTTTGTGTGGCAAACAAAACCCTATATACAAACTTCACTGTGGCTTCACATACAGCTGTTCCAGCCATCGGGTGTCAGCCTTGAGACAGTCGCTTCCAGTTTATTTTCCCAGGACACTAATTCTTGATGTGGTTTCTAGTTACATGCTAGATTTATGGCCACGAAATGTGATATCAAAACAAGCAAATTACACTGGCTTCATTAAACTTTTTTTATCAGTAGTCCTCAGAGTTGACGGCCAGGGTATTGCTCTTGGGTGAAATTTGCCTGTAATGCTACTTAACAAAAGCTAGCAGCCCGGAATTCAGTTCTCAATAGCCATTCACACCTCTGTAAAAGGATTAGTGCTAGCCAGTTGTTACACTGTTTAAATCTTAACTTGCGTCCTTATGGAGGTAGAGAGTCCACAGACCTCTCCGGTTCCCAGCTGGATTTCTGTACCTGTGGATGGGAGAGTCACTAGAGATTTCTCTTATTGATGAGGGTGCTCAATTGCTTCGGGATGACTTGCATGTCACAAATACTGAATTAGCCTCTCAGGTTCCAACTGGCAGACAACAGTCTGCTTTGGTTCATTAATAATATTTTGTAGCAGTTGTGGTCTTTGAGTGTTTGGTACCAGGCTGCATTATTCTACATGTTTCAAGTAAAAATTTTCATGGGTCTTAGGAGGATTCTATATATATATATATTATTGCATTTTAGGTTTTGGGGTACATGTGAAGAACATGCAGGATTATTGCATAGGTACATACATGACAATGTGGTTTGCTGCTGCCTTTCTCTCCATCACCTATATCTGGCATTTCTCCCCATGTTATCCCTCCCTAACTCCCCACCCCCCCGGTGTCCCTCCCTTAGTTCCCCTCCACAGACCTCAGGGTGTGATGCTCCCCTCCCTGTGTCCCTGTGTTAGGAGGATTCTAAATGTTGTTGATTGTAAGCAACAAATTTCCTTGGGAATTATATGCAAAAACCAAAACCAGAACATGATAGTTTTAAAGGTAATCTTTTTCTATCCAGACCGTGTATTCTTAAAGATCAGAGCCTGTTTATGTTAGAATTGCCCTGTCAATAAACAATAGATGAATTTGTCTTTTCATAGTGTAAAGCTGGAGCTGCACATCAATTTCAGATGCCCAGCCTAGACCTGAGCGAGTTCTAATTGTAAGACGGAGTGGCGGGGGGGTGGGGGGGCAGGGAGGGAAACTAGCAGGTCAGGAGCTTGGCAGGAAGAGATGGTATTAAACTGCATTAAATGGATGAAAATTGATGGAGTTTGAAATGCTTGGTTGGAATGAAAACAATGCTTGGGGCATTTTAATGACCACCTTATCACCAATTCCACTATTTTTCCCTCATAAAGCATTTGTTCATTTATTAAACAAATAGTTATTAAGTATCCATCTCAGGCATGGTGTTAGCCACCAAATTTAGTGATATTGCGTGTGGAGTAAAGAGAATTGTTTTGGTTGCTGAGAGTGGTGGATGGTAGACATAATTTAAACAGACTTCGCAGCCTGCAAGTTTTCCACGTAATAGACATGCCAGGCAGAAGGAAAGCAGATACAACTGTTTATAAATGAATATTGCCCTTTTAAGGAACATTAAAGAAATTGAATGCGTTGGGTGGAAGGATTTTGGGGGTACTCTCCAGGAAAGGTGGTTTTGAGCCTATGGGGAAAGCATGGGTGGCCAGGCATTGCTGGAGACATGAGCCACGGCAAAGGCTTTGGCATTCCAAGAAAGCAACCACAACTAAATTATTTTGTATTTTAACTTTGGAAAATTTTGAGGCAATGACTGGACGTTTGTTGATCCTCACAGAGGCTAAATAAATCATCATGGTTTAAAAATTAAAACATGAAACAAGGAAGCCTGTTCATTTTGCTTTAATGTGTCTTTGTACACATGCTAAAAGAGAACAGAGGGCGAGGAAGCATCCAAGAGGGAACTTACCTTCGTTGATTTGTACCTGAAAAGAATTTTAGTATATGAGGTTAAACAACAAATTTGTTTTGTTTTTTCAGGGGTGGAGATGGGGGTTGTTAAAAAGAAAAAAAGAAAGCAGCCCCAGACTGCTACCAGTAGAAGGAGTTTAGTGAGAGAAGGCATTCAAGCAGCCCAGAGCTCCCTTATGGAGAATGATTTAGTTTATTCCACTCACAAACCCTCTTTGTTGGGAACTGTCCAACTCTAGCTCCTGCTGGCGGGGAGGAGTACACTGGGATTGAAAGAAAGGAAACCAGGGCTTCAAGGAACAGGACCAGGACGGAAGGTAGGGCCAAACCCATGAGAAGATGGAAGTTGAGTTTCCTAGCCAGTTTTTATGCATCACTGGAAAACAGTCGGAATTGAATAACAAAGGTTGGCTGCCTTGCCTCTTCCCACCTTTCTGAATACAGGGTATTCCTGAATTACATGTTCATCACTTAGGGAACACATAAGCTTCCCTGAAAAATCAACTGATGCAAGGCAGATTAATAGGAGGAAAGACTTGTGACATTTATTTTGATGTGCACAGCACAGGGGAATTACGGGAGAATGATTATCCAGTAACCCATTGGGGCATGGATACTTTTTTACCCTTCTTCATAGGGGAGGGGAGATGTTGAAAGGTGGCAATTTGGGGGATAGTAAGTGATTTTGGGGGTAAAATGAAGGGACTTGAAGAACATACAGTGGCATGGGACAAAGTCTGTGGGCCCTGCAGAGTAGACAGTGGTTTGTGACAAAACCTGTCTAGGTGTGTTGACAGACTTAGTCTTTCTTCCTGCAGTGTAAGTTAAGTGAATGAAAATTCAGAGAAGGGACCAGAGGTGATTGTTTTCTTCTTGCAGCAGGTCCAGACTTTAGGCAGATCAGGGAACATCGGAGAACAATTGCATCCTGTGTTTTAGGAGAGACAGAGAATTGAGAGACAGGAAGGTGAGGAAGATCAGAGAGACTCTGCATCGCTGCTGCAGCCCAGCATTTCAAAGTGCTGCATTTTGGGATATCAGCTTCGGAGCCCCACTGTTGGCAAACTTGTTACTATTTATCATCAGGGAATTCCACACCATTTTGAGATTGCTGTTCCTTGGAGAAAATAAAATCTGCAAATCAAGCCTATCGTGCCACAACTGAAACACAATTAACAGCAAAAAGATAACAATGGCAGGAATGTGTAAAAGTCATCTGGTAGGGTTGAGGAAAAGTTGATTTTCTGGAGCCCTCATACAGGGTCATTTTTGCCAAGAAGTAATTCTCAGTTTGCAGTTCTGCGCATAGCACCTTTTCTCTCTTACTCACTTTTAAAAACTCTGTGCCTTAATTTCAGTGTTCACAGTAGCCTGGAATGGAGTTGTCTCCTAAATTCTGTGTGACTGAAAATGAAGCTAGAAAACAATTATTTTTAATTTGGCCAAATTAAAAAAAATTTATTATATGCTTTAACTGTTGTTGGATAAGAACTAAATCTTTAAAGTGCCACTTGTGCGTCCCAAGGTTACTTGTCATTCAGCAGTTTCTCCACCTGCCAGACCTCAGAGAGCAAGGTGATAGAAGGGCTAGTGTGTTGGTGCCAGAGACTGGAGACGAGTTCCTCAGGCCAGTGCCCTGCTAGCTGGAATGATTTTGGCAGGAATGCACATAGAAAAAGGAGTTGAGTCTTGAGTTCTAAAATAGTTACAGGGTTTTGATAACACATAGTCTTTACTGTTTAACTCTATCACAGTGTTTGAATTCTTTGGTTGACTTCTTTTCAGCAAAAGAACTGTTGAATATTTTATAAACTAAAGTCTGGTATCTGGGAAGAGCACTGTTAGAAATCCTCAGCATAAGCCAGCTCATCTTTTAGCCAGAGAAAGTTCTGAGTGAGAGTAGATCATAAGCTCTGTGCATAGTGCTTGTGGCCAGCTGATTGATCACCTAGTACCAAGGGGGAAAGCCCAGGACTGGCATAACAACAACATTACAAAAAGTACTGTCGGCCAGGTGTGGTGGCTCATGTCTGTAATCCCAGCACTTTGGAAGGCTGAGGTGAAAGGATCGCCTGAGCTCAGGAGTTTAAGACCAGCCTGGGCAACATAGCGAGACCCCATCTCATTTTTATTTAAAAAAAAAAAAGAAATACACACACACACACACACACACAGACACACACACACACACGTAAAGATAAGTGTGTCATGAATTTCTTTTATCTGGGTTTAGGTTTTGGCTTGTTATTCGACATGTAGTATTAAGTTATATGCTCAGCATTGTGCTGAGTGCTGTGAGAAATGTGAAGTGAAATACAAATTCAGAAATACAGTTGCTATTCTCACCAGGCTTTTGCTCTTATTGAGAAGATTCGGCAGGCATGACTCAACTATGGAATAGCAAAAGGTAAGAAGGTAAGATGTCTCTTTTGTGCTAAAGAATTCAGGGGTGAGAAAGATTCTGATGAGTAAGGTAGTCAGGGAAGCTTCTGGTGGACTGTGGGATGAGCTAGTCTAAGTAAGTCTGACACTTAGATTGATCAGATCGGGAAAGAACAAAGCTTATCTAGCATTTGTCCTGGCAGGACAATCAAGCATTACTGAGCACGGACGTGCCATGGCATGGTGGTAGTGAGGGGTTGTTGGAGGAGTGCACATGCAGGTAATAAGTAGGTGCATTCTGTGGGAGAATTTGAAAACAATGATAAGACCACTAAAAGTCAGTCTGCCATCTGTTGTCAGTGCTGGCCGATGCTGCAGTGGGAGCAGGTTCCCTCCATGGGAAGGTGTATTTTATCTCCACCAACCTCGTGAGCAGTGAAGGACTGTTTCTTTCTCCCTTGTCTCACCTACTTACTGTTCTTCCTCTGCCATCTATAGCACAAAGTCAGTCCCCTGAATGGTCTCTGGGCCTCAGGTCTCTCCTCACCAACTCCCTCCTTGCAGGGCTGCTGGCTAACCCTCTGAAAAACACTGCTTTCGAGCCAGCGATGGCTCAGAAATCCGCAAGCTTATTGCTATATTCTTTCCAATGTTTCATATTGAATTTAATTCTCCATTACTATTCTATCCCCAGCAGCAACCCCCACCTAGCCAAACTTGTCTCCCTTGCTGGTCCCCACACCTCCTTACCCTGCCATTTCCCATCACTTTGCGTGTGTCTCTCCTTAGTTTCAAACATCATCTCCCCTTCTCCCTAAAACCTGCCCGTCTCAGGTTCCTCCTCCTTAGTGCCCCTGGGACTCCAGCGATCTCTCTGTGTCTTTACTGCTTCATAATTCCTGATTGGTGGCCTGCTCTTTACCTCTCACCATTGATTACATGTTCTCTTTTACTGCCCTGAAATCAGCTCACCATTCGTGGAACCTCTGAAGGGCAGGTGTTTTTCTGGGAACTGAGTGATAACAAGGTAAAGGCTTCCAGGAAGAATTAGGATCCAAATATTGCCTGGGCAGTAAGAGGTATTCATAGGCACAGTAAGTCAGATAGGCCTGAAGTCTGGAAGCTCTGGGGCAGTGAAGGACCCAACTCAGGGTCTGCCCTATAAGAACTAAGAACCCAGGCTTAGAGTGTAGATGGAAGCTTGGGACTTGGCAAGGAGCTGGAGCACCAACAGTGTGGGTAAGAGTCAAGAAGAGCACTAGGATCCTGTGTGCCTGTTACTGTTTCCTTCCCAGTGTAAAGATACACTTCAGAGTAGGGTAGGCCTGAGTCTGCGGTTGTCACTCCCCTTGCAATAGGTGGACCACGTCTCCTTCATCCTTACCGCATCAGGCACATGGCCATCAACTAGGTCCAGTAACTTCACCAACTGTAGTACTATTTACAGATTAGTACTTTGCAAATAACATATTGCTTTATAAGTTGCTTTGTGACTAATCTTCATTTTCTTTTTGGGGTATGTGTTGAATATTCCCAACTACAAATGCGAATAGCTCCTTTAAAATAGAAACACTGTTTTGTCTTTAATATCTTCTCTTATAGCTTTTTAGAATCATGCATCCCCCAAAATAGACATTTTTTAAAAAATATAGTAACTAACCAATCTGTTTGAAGGCTACTATATTGCAATGACAGACCTCACCTAAAACAGTGACCAAATTGTTAGACTTTTATCACTTACCCAATAGACTGGATATAGATAATAAAGGATAAATCCCTCTTTCCATACTTTCCTATTCTTATTAAGAATAAAGAAAATTTTACAATAGAATCTGAATGAAAAACTGATAGTCATTTTTCTACACTCAGAAATAGAGAACGTGACCTATACTTCAGCCAGAAGTTTCCAGTTTCTTAGAAGTGACAATTTAAGTAAATTTCATACGAGTCATAGGGATCTAACTTTGTTATGATTGACAATATAGAATTAGCCTTTTCTGCTGTTAAGATTATCTAGCATACCTATCAGTCAGGTGGAATGTGGAATGAGATTGCCCAGCTGTGGATTTGAACATCAGTAAAGTCAACAAAGGGTTAAAAGTTACTTCCTCTGATGGATTTTAAATTGCTGCACACACACAAACAAGTTTTTCAAACTGCCCCATTTTATATCTCTGTTGAGAGACAGTATAGTTGCTGCATTTTAATGTTCCGATTATACTACAGATACATTGCAGTAAACCATGAAGAACCACTGTAGATTCCAGAAGCTGGCAATCTGTGCTTATATAAGCATCTCCTGCAGCACCTGTTTTATTTTATAGGTTCTGTAATCACAGTAACATTCTGAAAGAAGACCTTGAAGCTCACAGAGCAACTGTCCTTACTGGCTCCCAGGACTCCTACCTGGGGGTGACAGCAATGAAAAGCAATCAAGTCTTACTGGCTTGACATTGCTGTCATGATGGGATGGCCATTCTTGTTCCTAAATGCTCCAAAACCAGAAAGATAGCCAAGTTGCAATCCTCTTATTAAAATACATCTGCACTATTTGCTAGCAGAGAACAGATTACTACTCAGAAGTGGTCAGTAGATGCATATCTGTGGAAGCCCCTCTGAAGGGACCTCGTTTGGCTGGCCAAGTGAGCGCGTGGCTTTGGGTCTGCTTAGCCTACAAATGTGCTGTCTTCCTCACCTGTCGTGCCATTTGGGCTGTTTTATGTTAATGACATAAATAGGGAGGATATTTGGAGGGTTTGGCTTAAATCTAGCACACACTGGATTCTATCAAAGGGCGGATAGAAATCAGGATAATAGTCTTTAAAGGGACCTTGTCACAAGAAAACTTCACTGGATTAAGTGGCTCCGTTTTACATTAACTTCTGCATCTGTACTTGTAATATTGAAGCTATGGAAAATGCTGGAAATGACCTTCCTGGTCAGTAGCTTTTCAACCTAAGGCAGTAAAGGGCAATGCAAGAAAACCCTCTTTCCGTTTTTATCATGCAAAATAAAAACCACAGTCTTAAAACTACTCCTTTACAACGTGGTGGAAGAAGCTGGCTTGGGAGGAGTCCTGAGCTCTCTAGGTCATTTCGTGATTATGTGTTAGAAGGCTCTTTAATCTGTTTCTTTTTCACTGCCTTTTGTATCTGTTTATATACTATTTGGCATAAACCACAGTTGTGGTGTAGCATGGGAAGGATATGTGCATTTATAATTCTCTGTGCAAACTGAGTTGTTAAACTAAATGATTCATTTTGTGACTCTCTTAACCTAGGCTGCCAAACTGTGATTATGGGTGATAAGCCATGATGTCTGCACCTACTAGACTAACGATTGTTAGAGTTTCTCATCATTCATGATAGAGCATTGATTTCTATTATGAAAGGTTGTGTTTTACATGACTATTGATCTACAGTTATGTGTAAATCAGCCTTCCATAAGAAATGATCTTTCTTTATGACCACCACAAATATTTAAATTAATATCTGGAGTCTTCAAAACTGTTTCTTTACCACAATCATGTTTTAGAGCCAGATAAAGAAGTCAATAATGTTTTCTGCTGTCAGCATTACATTCTGCTACAGTTAGAATTGCCTCATACGTTGTGACTGGAGTTTAATGCACACTGATTGTCACTGGTTCACTCTCTAGCCTTGAAAAAGTGCCAAGTATTTGTGACCTTTGAGAGAACAGCAGTCGGGTCTTTAAATACAGATTCTTTCTAATGGATTTTATTCACCAGGCTCCCCTGCTACTCTCCTTACTCTAGCTTCCCCTTGTGCCCTTTAGCACCCAGAAGTCCCTGCTAGGAACTCCAAGTCGAAGTGAAATAGACCTGTCTGCTTCGTGATCATCACCTGGCCAGTTTGATCAACCATTGCAGAAACGCTGGTTTGGAGAGAATGATTTATTCTTGTTCTTTAATGGTTAATAACTCTGGTGTCATAGAATTCTTTTTTCCTTTTTTTTTTTTAAAGACAGAATCTTGCTCTATCACTGAGGCTAGAAGGCTGTGGCATGATTTTGGCTCACTGCAACCTCTTCCTCCTGAGCTCAAGGGATTCTTGTGCCTCAGCCTCCTGAGTAGCTGGGATTACAAATGTGCATGCTAATTTTTTGTATTTTGGATTTTTGTATTAGCACGTCCTGCTAATTTTTTGTATTTTTGGTAGAAGACGGGGTTTCACCATCTTGGCCAGTCTGGTCTTGAACTCCTGGCCTCAAATGATCCGCCTGCCTCTTCCTCCCAAAGTGTTGGGATTACAGGTGTGAGCCATCACAGCTGGCCTAGTGTCATAGAATTCTAATTCAGGCAGGGTGGAAAGGCTTTGACTGGTTACAAAGTCCTTAAAGGAGTGTGTAGTATAGCAGCAGCTCACATCTGTCTCTTTAAGCTTGATCTGTAAAATGAGACACCACCCGCAGTAGCATACTCTAGAGCAGCAGTCCCCAACCTTTTTGACACCAGGGACCGGTTTCATGGAAGACAGTTTGTCCACTGACCGGGGTTATGGGGGTGTGGGCAGAGGGATGGTTTCAGGATGATTCAAGCATATTACATTTCTTGTGCACTTTATTTTTATTATTATTACATTTTAATGTATAATAAAATAATTATATAATTCACCATAATGGAGAATTAGTGGGAGCCCTGAGCTTGTGTTGTTGCAACTAGACTGTCCCATTTGGGGGTGATGGGAGACAGTGACAGATCATTAGGCATTAGATTCTCATAAGGAACATGCAACCTAGCTCCCTTGCATGCACAGTTCACAGTAGGGTTCGTGCTCCTATAAGAATCTAATGCTGCCCCTGATCTGACAGGAGGCAGAGCTCAGGAAGAGCTAATGCTCTGCCCTCCTGCCACTCACCTCCTGCTTTGTGGCCCAGTTCCTAGCAGACCACATGCCAGTACCAGTACGTGGCCCAGGATTTGGGACCCCTGCTCTAGAAGATAATGTGAAGATTTCTGAATTTCTGCTCACAAAATGGAGCATCTTGAGAGAAGAAAAGAACAGATCACTCTTGTCATCATTATTGGTTTATGTTATATCAAGGATTAAGACTTTCACATGGGCCAGGTGGCTTATGCCTTTCATTCCAGCACCTTGGGAGGCTGAGGCAGGTGGATTGAGCTCAGGAGTTTGAAGCCTGGGCAACATGGAGAAATCATGTCTCTACAAAAAATACAAAAAAATTAGCATGGTGTGGTGGCACACACCTAAAGTCTCAGCTGCTCAGGAGGCTGAGGCAGGAGGATTGCTTGAGGCCAAGATGTCAAGGCTGCAGTGAGCTATGATTATGCCACTGTACTCCAGCCTGGGTGACACAGCAAGACACTGTCTCAAAAAAAAAAAAGTCTCATATATGATGTTTGCTATTATCGTGTAGAGGACCAAGCTATTGTTTTGCGATTGGAAGCCCTTTCAAGTATGTGAAATTAATTATAGACAATTTAAAGTATATTTCTTTATTACATTTTTAAAGAATTACCTGACAGCAAACTTTGTTTTTTCTATGTGTCATCAATGTTGTAAATTTTCCAATGTAAAGTAGACAAAACAGAAAAATCTCCTTTAAATCCTTACACCACTTGGCAAATTTTCTGATATGGCATGTTTTTGTAGTGCCGTGGGCAAAATTCCATTTAAGGAAGGCATGGCTCTTGCCCTCTTGCCTCATCTGTCCTGAAACCTTTTGTGCTTTAGGGGTTGTGTTAGTTGTTCAGAAGTCACAAACCCTAGATGCTGTACCTCCTTCAATAGCTCATTTTCCATTTGACTTTGTGCAAGTCAGTTAATCAATTGTACCCTTTTGTGGGAAAAGTATAATAATTATAGTTTTTCTTGCTGGGACCCAAAGGGTAGTTGCAGTTGAGTGGTGGATTAGTCACCAGAGTCTAGCCTTGGTTTTGCTTCTGCAGAAATTCATGTACGTTAGCCACCAGAGGGACTGTTCTTTGCTAATTTGACTCACTTAGCTATTTGACTAATTTAGTTCATCCTAATTAAACTTGCTTTCAAGCCAAAAGCATAGTTGTCTTACTTATTATAAGAAATATACCTGCAGAACGGGCTAGAATTTGCTGATGACTGGTCGTGCATCTTCCCTGAAATGCAGGGCATTCTGCGAAGAAACCGAATATAGATGCAAAGGTCAAGACAAAGGAATTGGGTAGTTTAATGACATCATTGCAGTATGATATTAACCAAGAAAGGCAAGTTGCTGAAAGGTCTTTCCATCAAACTCATCACAAGCCTTAGAATCATTCTGTGGGAGCTTTTAAATATGTTAAAGGATTCTAGTGACTCATCTCACTTTATGAAAGTCCTGGAAAAAAATAGGGTTAGGTCAGACACCAGTTATAACAATTAAGATTTATTAAGGAAGGTTCTGAACTATACCTGGACTTACTTTTTTTCCCAGAGATTTTATTATGAAATTTTTCAAACATAAAGAGAAGTAAAGGAACCACACAGTGAACATTTTGTACATACCACCCAGACTCTGCGGCCGACGCTTCGTTGCACTCTCATACTTGTTTATCCATTCTTCCATCCGTCTCTTATTTTTATACATTTCTAAGCAAGTTGCAGACACTAGCATACATTTAACTTTTTACCTTGACATTTTTAAACATTTGAAGTCTCATATACCCATTACTCAGATTCACCAACTGGCTACATTTCATTAGTCTTGTTTTATCTCTTGATCTAACCCTTTTTCTCTTAAGTAGTTTAAAACAGACAACATATCATTTCACTCACAAATACTTATACTGCTAACATATATGGATTTAAAATATTATTTAACATAACAAAATTCTTCAGTTTATCTAATACCTAGTCCTTGTCAGTTTTCCTTGCTTATCTCAAAAAATGTTTTTTTTACATTTGTTTTGTTTGAATCAGAGTTCAAATAAGGTCCACATATTGCAATTGGCTATGTCTCCGAAATCGCTCTTAATTTTGTTACATTCCCTCCCTCTGTTTTTTTATACTATTGATTTGAAGGAATTGGCTCATTTATCCGGGAGAATTTACATTCTTTATTCGGTTGGTATGTTTAAGCAGTTCCTCTGTACTCTTTATTACCTGTAAACTGGTGGTTAGATCCAAATATGTGATTAAGTTCCAGGCCAGTTATTTTGGCAAGAAAATGTCATGGGTGGTGCTGGTACTTAAAACTGGGCAGCACGTGGTACTTGGCCACCCCATGGTCAGTGATGCTAACGTTGGAAGGTTGATGACTTCAGTACAGAAGTTTATTATCATGTAATTTTTATAAAATTATGACAATTTCCTAGACAAATTCATTAATTTGGACTTACAAAATGGTGACTTTTCTAATTTGATTATGTCTTCTGCATTTATTGGAAGAACTTTCCCTTATAAACTACTTGGTGACTCCGAAATGCATTTTTTTGACCACAAAAGTGGGAGAAATGCTTGACTCTATTTCTTTACCAATTTGCAGAATAATGAATTGTTGCCCTACCAGCCTCCAAAGGGTTTTAAAATTTATTTTTATTTTGTCTTTATTGTAGTTTTAAAAAATGTAAAATTAACCATCTTAACCATTTTGAACTGTACAATTCAGTAGTGTGAAATATCTTTACTTTGTTGTACAACAGATCTCCAGAACGTTTTCATTTTACAAAATGGAAAATCTATACCCATTAAACAACTTCCCATTTTTCCTTCCCCCCAGGCCCTAGCACCCACCATCAACTTCTGTCTTTATGAATTTGACTGTTCTAGGTACTTCATGTAAGTGGGATCATACGGTATTTGTCCTTTTCCGACTGACTTATTTCACTTAGCATGATGTCCTTGAGATTTATCTATGTTGTAGCATGTGACAGGATTTCCTTCCTTTTAAGGCTGAATCCAAAGATTTTTATTTTTTAAATTTTGTTTTTTTATTTTTAGATAAACCCATGGATTTTTGTGTATTCCCTATGTTTCAGTCCATTACAGTTATTGGTGTTTAAATTGTCCCATCTTTGACAGTGAGAGCTTCCTCAAGATACCCCCTCCCCATCTTCAGTTCTTTTGACACAATTTGGAGAGCTTCCTTACTTTCTGATACAATAAGAAGTTTCACGTTCATCTTGTACATTTCCTGCCCCAGCCCTGAGTAGGGCATTTCTTTAAAGAACTCTGGTTCCTTTTAGTGTATAAATACCACAACTGGGGCAGCAACATAGGCTTACTTTTTAACTCTTTCCTAGTATCTTAATTTTTAAAAGATTGTAAGTATACCATGGTAAGAGTATAACAACAACAACAACAAAAACTGCTGTTGAGATGAAGATGTGGTCTGTTTCTCTTAACTACATGTAGGAGACTGATCATCTCTGCAGTGATTCAAAACCATTGTTGTACTTTAGAATCACTCTGTGAGCCTTAAAAATCCCACTGACCAGGCCGGGCGTGATGGCTCATGCCTATGATCTCAGCACTTTGGGAGAGGCAGGTGGATTGCTTGAGTCTAGGAGTTTAAGACAAGCCTGGGCAAGACGGTGAAAGCCTGCCTCTACTGAAAATACAAAAGTTAGTCAGTTTCATTACCCAGTCTCTAAATAAATAGATTAAAAATTTTAAGTAAAATTAAAAAAACATCCCATTGGCCAGACCACACCCCAGACCAATTTTCCTAGACTCTATATGGGTAAGCATAGGCACCCAGATTGTGCAAAGCTCCCCAGGTTGTTCTGTGTGCAGCAAAAGTTGAAAATACTCATTTAGCAATGAAGTAATAACCAAAGGTTTTAAAAGTTTAAAGAAAAAAAAGATACTTGGACTCAAAACTCCCTTAGTCCAGAATATGTTGAGTTCCAGACTTTTCTGGATAAACTATCTTCTACTAATATAATTGAGGCCTCTAAAAATGTGGGAATCTTCTAATATTACAAATCTGTAATGAGTGTCCTGTTTCTGTTTTATAGACCTGGACAAGCATCAGCCTCAAGCAGACCGAGGGCACAGGTGGGTCAGCATGTTGCCACCTTGAAAGAACAGGATAATTCTCTCAAAGAAGAGGTCAGTAGCTAAACTCTCTGAAGTTTTCCCAGTCGCAGATGTGAACCAGAGGGCAAGTTTAGTAATTTTTATTTAAAAAAAGCATATATCTCAAGATGGGCAAGTTACTCATTTGAGGAAATGTTATATTTTTTTTTTTAAAAAAAGAACGATAAGAAAAGTAGTAAGTGAGGTTTTGTGGTTGGTTGGTTTTTAACTTTCTGACCTCAGGCTGTTTTTGCATAATGTTTTATGTAGGAATTGATTTTCCAGGAACTATCGAGGCATCTTATAGCACTCTGGTTTTCCGTCTCCACGCCATACTTCAGAAATACTGTCTAGTCATTCACCTCAATTCAGCAAATACGTATTGATCCATTACTGTACACAGATATCAGCCCAGATGCATTGGAGGGAAAGAGACAAATAAAATGTGGCCCCTCCTTCTGGGGTCTGACATCATGGGATGCATATAAGAAGAAAATGGCAAACATAGGGGCTTTCAGGAAAGACAGCCGAGCTAAGACTCCTAGAGAACCCTTAAATGACAGGTTTTTGATGGTATGAGTTGCATGGGGGCAGAAGCGACAAGAAAGGGTTGCCATGAGCCAAAGAACACACTGGGGAACCCAACACATAATCAGGCGACACGGCCATCCTGAGGCCGAAGCGTGGGCTCAAGTCTGGGGATGGTCAGAAGGAGCACAAGAGGTAGTTTCCTGCCATGCTGTGCAGCATCCGGTGCCAGGCCAGGGAGACTGTTTACTTTCATACCTTTTGAAAAGTCACTGGAGCTTTTTGAACAGGGCTGTGATGGGATTTCTGCAGTTTCTTAGGGAATTTCATGTTTGGTTTGGGACTGAGACATGGAAGGAAAGAGCCCTGCAGGTTCAGGGAAGAGGAAGGAGGGTCGTGATTTCGGAGCTGGTGCCAAGAGAGAGTTTGAAGATGAACAGAAAATGGAAATGGATGGAGCGAGTTCCCGAGGAAATTGTGCAAGGGGGAGCTAGAAGCCCAAGTTCAGAGCATGTCCTTTGGCATATTCTGTCCTCATTCCCTAGAAAAGCCACACCCAGGGAAACGGCCTTTCTTCTCCTAGGTTGAACGTCTTGGGAATGTGTCTTGTTTCAAAGCATGTTTTTTCATCCTTATATATAATATAGAATGTTCTGGCTTTGATTCTTTTTAAGGTGTTTTAAAAACTGTTATTACCATGCTCATAGTTCAAGGATTATGTATCTGCACCTTCTGGAGACACACCTTGCTGCGTCTCTCCTAAAGTCACATGCCCACGTAGCTGTGCTGTCTAAAGCCTCTAGCATTGCCCCTCCAGCCTTCCAGAGCACCTTTAGTCCTACTCAGACACCTCTTTCCTTGCGGCTCCAATTAAGAGAGTAGCAGGACTTTTGTTTTTTAGCATTTCAAACATACATATATTCAGTGATAGGATGGATCCGCTCATCCCGTGCCCACAACCCAATTCACCTGTGTTGTTACCATCGCACCGTACTTGTTTCAGACCCCCTTCTCCTCATCATCCACCTTTCCCTCATCTTCGAACCCCACTCCCTTCCTCCTCCTTGTGTCCTCCCCCAACTTCACCCACCTTCTCTCTCTTCTGCTCTTTCTCTCTTCTCCCTCTTCTCCTCAAACTTCCTTCCCTTCCCCTTTGCTTTAGAGGGAAGAAATAAATTATTAAAAAGATAGATACAGCCCCCTGTCTGCCTCTTACAGATTTCATGCCCCTTTTCAAAGATAACCTAGATCAATTCCTTCTCTGTTGATGAATGTGGATCTTTTTTGTTATTTGTTTTTTTGAGACAGAATTTCTCTCTGTTGCCCAGTCTGGAGTGCAGTGATGATCTCGGCTCACTGCAACCTCCGCCTCCTGGGTCCAAGTGATTTTCCTGCCTCAGCCTCCCAAGTAGCTGGGACTACAGGCACATAGCACCATGGTAAGAGTATACATTTTTTTTAAATTTTCAATAGAGACAGGGTTTCACCATGTTGGCCAGGCTGGTCTCAAACTCCTGACGTCAGGTGATCTGCCTCTCTCGGCCTCCCAAAGTGCTGGGATTACAAGTGTGAGCCACCATGCCCGGCCGATGAACGTAGCTCTTAAGAAAGATATTGTTTGGGTTTTATTGTTCCTTTGATTTAGCACTGTCTTATAACACCATTATTTTTTTATACTTGTTCACTGCAAGTATATCACATCTCAGGCATTTTAAGGGTAAAATAAGTGTTGATTGGCTGTCTTTTGCTATCTAATCTTTTTTAAAAAATGGTATTGTTTATATTAGAAAACATGGTCCAAGTCCCAATCAATCAATCCACTCGTAATTTTTCCAATAATGGGAGGCGGTGCTGTCCAACTAATAACTAATGAATCAAATTATATTCTGCCTCCATAATAGATCTTTGTTGGTTTTTAAATCATTGTGATCTCAGTTTAGTGACAATCATAAAAATTACCAATGACAAAATCTAGCCTTAAAAATGGAAGTAAACTGGTAATTTCTCATACAGTCAGGATGTGGTTGAAGAAATGCACAGCCCAAAGAACAATATTAATAAAATGATACAAGCAGGGCAAGCTTGTGAACCTAAGGATAAAATGCTTTGTCAGTCCTAGAACTGTTTTGGTTTACATGTCATCCTTTTTCAATTAGTGAAATAAGGTGTCTTTGAGTTGTTTCTGTGTATTGAAACCATGTACACATTTAGTAAATGCTAGGGTTAAATCTCTCTCTTTAGATAAAATCTTAAAAGTAAGTGATTTTCAAAGTTTAAAAAAGCTCTACCAGAAACTACTTGGTTAAGAGTCTAATGAAGCTCAGAAATATTTACTTTGATCTCTTGGGTAAATGGCTAATTAAAAAGCCGCATGTAAATGATGTTTACCTGTGGGTCCCTGTGCTGTCAGCGAGTCAATCCCTTCTCTTGAGTAAATACATCATCAAAGCCGTAGAAACTCAGATTATGTCCCCAGGAGACCCGATAAGGTCCGCAGTGCCTGCATAACCCATTAGGCAATTACATAATTGAGCTGCATGCTTTTAAATCAGAAAAATTTGTAATTACTTTTTGTAGAGAAAAAATGAGTTGGGTGCTTCATTAAAATACAAAATGCCTTAATATTACTTTTCTCCCAATGGATATTTGTTTCCACTCTGGAGAACTTTGTCACAGCAGAGCAACTTGCTAGTGACACTCATAGAGTAGATCGGGTCCTGCCCTCACCATACACACAGACCAGTTTTATTCACCAGGAAGATGCTTTCCCCAAATGCTGGACTGTTTTCTTGTTCTTATCTCCTGCATACTTATTTGCTGGGTCATATAAATATCTTCCCAATTTAAAAAAATTGCTGCACAGATAAAATCCCTTCATTCCCTTTAACTTAGAACTTAAGTAATGATGCTTGCACTTTTCTTTAAAGACCAAGAAATTACTTCCAGTGTCCAAAAGGAATGTTCTTGAACCTCGAGGAAGAGTCGGTTAAATCTGCATAGTAGGGGAAAATATCATCTGCTGTCCACAGGCATGATTTTTAATTATTTTACTTTTCTGTGTCTGTATTAGTAACACTGGTTTGCACATAGAAGGGAATTTAGTTTTATCGGGTGCGTTTACATTCATTTTCTCTTTGTGTTGGTACCACGAATAGCAGAAATTGGATTTCTTTAGAGCTAGCATGTGGTTTTTTTTTTTTTTTAAAAAAAAACAAGCATTAAAAAATCTTGAAATAGTAAGGTAAACAAAAAGAAGAAAACTGGTCATGATCTTACTCTTCTGCTATTTATATATAACCCTGTTAACATTATTATTATTTTCTTTTTTTTCTTTTTTTTTGGGGGGAGGAAGGGAGGAAGGCAAGAAGGGAGGAAAGGAGGAAGGGAGGGAGGAAGGAAGGGATGAAGGAAGGGAGGAAGGGAGGGAGGGAGGGAGGGAAGGGAAGGAAGGAAGTCAAGCAATGAGAGAGACATTGCCGACCTGGATCTAGAGGTTTACAAGTTGATTCCTTTTTTTTTTCTTTTTTTGAGAGAAGGAAAGAAAACAAAGGAGTAAAGGAGAGGAAGAAAGGAAGAGAAAGAGGGAGGGTGAACGGAAATATTGCTTTATTCTGAAAAAAATGGGTATTAATAATGGCCAATCAATGTTTCATTTAAACCTATGAGTAGGTGTGATGTGGTATTGACAAGAATGTATATTTTGTGTATTTGAAGTGGAGAGCTCTATAAATATTTATTAAGTTTACTTGTTCCGGATCTGAGTTTGAGTCCTTGATATCCTTATTAATTTTCTGTCTCATTGAGTCTAAGTCTCTATGTATCTGGGTGTTAGGATCGTTAGCTCTTGTTGTTGCATTGATCCTTTTACCACTATATCTTTGTTGCTTTAAAATCTATTTTATCCGATATGAGAATTGCAACTCCTGCTTTTTATTTATTTATTTATTTATTTTTGCTCTCCATTTGGTTGGTAAATCTTTCTTCATCCCTTTATTTTGAGTCTTTGTGTATCCTTGCATGTGAAATGGGTCTGGATGTAACATGCCGTTGGGTATTGGCTGTGTCTTTTGATTGGGGGATTTAGTCGATTTAAATTTAGGGTTACTGCTGTTTGATGTTAACTGGCTATTTTATCCATTCGTTGATGTAA
>CM052652.1:146379383-146413989 GCA_028533165.1 Leontopithecus rosalia
TTCTGTTATTGGGATGCACTCGTTCTCCATCAAGCCTTGTTCCATTGTTGATGAGGAACAAGATGTGATCATCTTTAGAGGGTGAGGGGTTCTGATTTGAGTATTCTCAGCCTTTTTACGCTGGTTTCTTCCCATCATTGTAAATTTATCCTTCTGTCGTCTTTGTAATTACCAACTTTCAGATTAGGTCTCTGAGTGGACGTCCAACTTGTTAGTTCCCAGGGCCAGGAACAGCGGCGTTAAGACTGATGGTGCTTTTCTGCCCAGGCTTCTCCTATCTGCCTTCCTTCTTGTGTTCATAATAGGCGACTCTGCCTTCCCGGAGCTCCAAACCTTGGTCAGAAGGGGAACCAGTCCCGTTTACTCTGCACCAAGAGCTCTCATGCTGAGGTGCCAGCACAGCCGCTGCGCCGGCCTCAGGAGTCGTGCTGGGGACCCGTGTGGTTCCTCCAAACCTCGGTCAGAAGGGGAGCCAGTCCCATTTACTCCATACCGAGAGCTGCTGCGCCAAGGTGACAAAACCGCCGTGCTGGCCACAAGAGTTGCGCTGGCGACCCGTGTGGCCCCTCCACTGGGAATCTTCTGCTCCGTGAGCGACCAGAATTTGTCTGAAAGTGTGGCGTCCTCTAGTTCTCTGCGCTTTCACTGAGAGCTGCAATCCCGAGATGTTAGCGATCAGCCATCTTGGATTGTTCCCCCAACCCTGTTAACATTATGATGTATGGTTTTTAATATTTAATATATTTATTTGGGAGGCCAAGATGGATGGATCACCTGAGGTCAGGAGTTCAAGACCAGCCTGGGCAACATGGCACAACTCTGTCTCTACTAAAAATAGAAAAATTAGCCAAGTATGATGGCACGCACCTGTAATCCCAGCTACTTGGGAGGCTGAGGCACAAGAATTGCTTAAACCTGGGAGGCAGAGGTTGCAGTGAGCCAAGATTGCACCACTATACTGTAGACTAGGTGACAGAGTGAAACTCAGTCTCAAGGGAAAAAAAATTCAGTATGTTGAAAAACATAGGTTGCATTATTTGTACACATCACCTTGTTTTTTTATCCCCATATGCTGCAAGGTGAACTCTTTCATACCATTACATGTTCTATTTACATAATTTCAAATGGCTTTCTAGAGGTCTACTGTCACTTCAGTCATTTACCTGTTGTTCCACATTTGTTTCTAATTTTTCCTCTAGTAAAAAAGTTTCAAAGAGTATCTGTGCAATTCAGATTTTACAAATATCTATAATATTTCCTTAGAATGAATTCCTAGATGTAGAATTATTAGGTCAAAAGGTGGGTATATCTTTCAGGGTTTTGCTATGCATGGCCAGATCTCACTCTAGAAGGGTCATCAGAGTTACCAGGAATGGATGAAAAAATCATTTCTCTGAGTTCTTTATGAAATTAGATACTATCAACTTTTTTTTTAGGGGCACCAATTTGAGAGATGAAAATGACATCCAATTTTTTTGTTGTTCATTTGACCTTTTTTATTACAATTGAGGTCAAACTTTTTCTCTACCTATTTATTAGCTATTTGTAGTTCTTTTTTCATAAGCTGCCAGCTCATGTTCTTTGCTCATTTTTCCATTAGGATAGTAATATGTTTTCTTATTGACTTGAAAAAACTTTTAAATATAAATTTGGACATTTTGTTGCAATATTTTTAGCAGTTTAGTTTTTGTCATTTTTCTTAATGGTGTTTTGGACACAATGTCATTTCCATTAATATCTTCATCTGTCTGTTTGTATGTTTGAATAGCACAACCATTCAATTTTTGGATATAATTTAAGAGTCAGCCTAGATGATTCTTGGGGTTCTAGACATAGCAAGATTAATACTTAAGCTGAACATGGAGGAACATTCTAGTAGAACTGAGCTAATAATTAAAGGAATAGCACTGTAGGTGTAATTCATTGAACGATTTATCTGCCGTAATGTTTGAAATATGGAGGTATCAACATCAGTCATTCCACAAGTAGTGTGTGCCCTGACATTTAATTTCCAAGCCCTTTCTCCTGACTCCTGGGAAGGCTGAAAAGTGGGCTTTGGACTGCTGAGAACAGTGAAACAATCTCTAGTTATCTCTTCTGCGCTCCAAATGTACATGATTCAAAGAGAGCCTTTATTAGTAACAGGTAAGTTGAAACCCATGCATTGTTCATTCATAAGCACTATCAGAAAGCCTGTGGTAAAACTGTCATCTGGTGATATTTTTTCAGAGAATTAGCGCCAATTTGCAGAACTCATTGAGTCCCAGCATGAAATGTAGTAAAGCAACCTGTTAACTCTTCTCTGAGCTTCTCTGTGGGTTAGTGTCATCAGTCTCAGATTGCAAGCTCCTTCATATTGGAGGTTTCCTTAGAAATGTACTTTTCTGGAACATCTGCAAACAGTACATCTTGAGAATGTGTTACAGATGTTTTCCTGACTGCATAAGTTGTTTCTGCCAGGCGCAGTGGCTCACACCTATAATCCCAGCACTTTGGGAGGTCAAGGAGCACAGATCACCTGAAGACAGTAGTTCGAGACCAGCCTGACCGACATGGTGAAACCCCGTGTCTACTAAAAATACAAAAATTAACCTGGTGTGGTGGCACACGCCTGTAATCCCAGCTACTTGGGAGGCTGAGGCACAAGAATCACTTGAACCTGGGAGGTAGAGGTTGTAGTGAGCTGCGATCACACCACTGCACTCCAGCCTGGGCGAGAGAATGAGAGTCCGTCTCAAAAAGAAGTTGTTTTTGACTAAAAATCTGTGACCTATTCTTGTCTATCCTTGTCTGAGGCCACTTTTGTCTTTGTCCCTGCTTATCATCTTTGATGAATTATCTACAGAATTATCTTAAAAGATGTGTTCTTTTATAAACATTTCTATCAAAAAAGTAACAGAAATCCTGGAGATAAGTATTGAGTAGTAAAGATAAATGGGATAAAATACAGATAGTCCCAGACTTCCAGCGGCTCAACTTACAACGTTTTGATTTCACAGTGGTGTGAAAGTCATAGGCATTCAGTGGAAACCATACTGCAAATACCCATACAGCAATTATATCTTTCATTTTTAGTATAGTATCCAACAAATTACATGTGAAAATCAACATTTTATAATAAAATAGGCTTTGTCTTACCCATCTGTAGGCTAATGTAAGTGTTCTGAGCAGTTTAAGGTAGGCAATACTTAAACTATGATGTTCAGAAGGTTAGGTGTGTTAAATACATTTCCAGCTTACAGTTTTTTCAACTTGTGGTGGGTGTATTAGATGTAACTCCTTCATAAAGTCAAGGAGCGTCTGTATACAAAGAAAATTAAACTAGAGCAATCCAGTGTGCTTGCCACATTACTTACCTCCATGGAGAAAGAGGGCTCAGCGTAGAACTGTTCGCAATGGCGGTATTCTTACCAAGCATACAGGGACTCATTGGAAAGGTGTTCATGGTAGATTCCAGAAGCAGGTACAGTGCAGTGGTCCTTGTAGGCAATTTGGTGGGGGGCATTGATTGTAACCAGCCTTGGCCTAGGCTTCAAAGGCAGGACCCTATGCCTTCCCCTTAGTCTCCAGAAATGGGCATCCTGAGCAGGTCATCCCAACAGAGTTATCGCAGTGGAGTGAAATCCAGGGAGTAGTTTCTAGAAACAGAGGAAAAGCCCCTGGTCACTAGAACTGTACCACAGAAAGGTCCTGGCTGCAAGGCTAACTTGACACCAAGTTCTTTGGCCAAGGAAACTAGAACTCCTTAAATTCCCCTAATCAGCTGTTCTAGCTCCTAGGGTAGGCCATGGGTCTAGGAGGTCAGCCAGTCCTAGGGAGGGCAGAAGGCAAGAACTCTGCAGGGATGTCGGGACTAAAGGCAGTTGCCTTGAAGTGTCTGAAACACCAAACATGCAAGGCCAGACCATCCATGCTCTGCTTTAGCGATTCTCCCTGTCAGCGTGTCTTCACCTTCTTTGGTGTTAACAAGGAAGGTTATTTTTCCCACCTTGTTCTCAGGGTAGTTACATTGTTACCACTTCACTCTTGGACTAAAGATGACCTGTGAACATTTGTCCAGTTGTGCTCTTCATGTTAATTTTAAACTCTCACGTGCGTTTCCCACAATTGGGTTGGACACTACCTAGTATTTACTGTTATTATCAGATAGCAGTTGGTCACCACCACCACCACCACTTAGGTTTCCTCTCTGGCTACCTAAGGAAATTGCCACTTGTCAATAGGAAATGAGAGAGATGTGCCCTCTGGCAGCAGGTTAATGTGATCAGTGGTTAGCTACTGAAGTTTAACTCTTGTTATGAGCATATTTTTATTTCTGGGGGGAAAGTACTGACCTGAGAATCAAGAGACATGGCTACTACTAACTCAGGTCCTGTGAATTGCCCCTTTTCCTCTGCTTCTAAAGTTGGCTCTGATAAAAACCTGTGTCCTCATCTTTGCTCAGGACACATGACGTATATAAGTAAGACAATGCCTTTGAAAACAGATAAGCAATGTGGTGGGAGAGTTCCCCCAGATCCTGCGCCAACTTAGAGGCAAAGTGGGACCATGTTCGTACTTGATTGAAGATTGGGATTTAGAATAAGGCAGCTATCTTTTTGCTCAGTGCATCCTCTTCAGTTACAAATGTTTCTGCAATCTTCTTGTTTAGGGGAAGTGTATGGGTCATTTTTAGGAGGATATGGATATTGCAAGGTCACATCTTTCCAGATCTCTTTCCCGGTTCAGAGTAATTCTGTCTGACATGCCTAGAAAATAGGATTCATGTAATGACAGAATAAATTTTTCCTTCAGAAAGGAGGTCTGAGGCTCTGCCATTTATAGATATCAAAGGGAGGATAAACCTGCCCAGATTAACAGAGGTAGTCACATTTCATATGCATACTTCACAAGCAGAAAAACATTTCTGCATTATGTAAGATTCAGCCCTCAAAAAGTGTATTACTGTGAGGGTAACTTGCAAAGAATTAGATTATAGTAGAAAATAACCAGGTGTTATTTATCTTGACATTTTAATTTTATTTAAATGTAGGAAACAAATTAAATCCTAAGTAAAGCTTAACATAAAATTATATTTGAAGGCTACGTCTTTGAGACCAAGGGAAATGTGGCTACAGTTTTTTATTTCTTTGTGCTTTTTTTTTTTTTTGAAATACTACAGGCAACAGCATTATTGAGAAAAGCCCTTACAGAAGAGTGTGGCCATAGGTCAACTATTCACAGTAGTGAATCATCTTGCAGCCTGTCATCTATTCTGAATGACAATAGTGGAGTAAAGGAAGCTAAACCTGCTGTATGGCTCCACAGGGTTCCTACCAGGGAAGAAGGTAACTATTGTTAAAGTGTGTGTCCACAGCAAAAAGGCATTCAAGGTCATCATCTTTCTCGAGGTTTGCCTATGGACTATCACTGACTAGAGAATACCTCTGATTTTCATATGTGTAATATGTTATTTGTTTTATACCACCTTCTAATAAATATGTTCTCCTTTAGTCTAACAGGAATGGGAAATCTAACTGTAAGTCTGTAGTTCTAGTGAATTTCTAACAAAATAAGTATGAAGAAATTAGGAAATCTTAACAAAACTAATCACTTGGCAGTAATTTTTTCCCACAAAGATGAAGATGATTCCATAAAATACTGTGAAGTTTTTGATATCACTTAGTAGAATTTACTCATAATTGTAAACATACCTTTTAGTTGTAATAGAACCTTGTTAGTGTCCAAACAGTTGATTAAGAATCAATGAATTGATGCCCCCAAAATTTAATAACCAATTTTGAGTACCCAGAAACTGTGATTATTTTAGCATTACTGCTAAGACATGCCGTTTAACTGCTTTAGTGGTTTTCCAAGACAGCTATGAATTCTTCAGGAATTGCTCAAGTTGATGGAGAAGTGCAGGATGTGAGACTCACTTATTTCATGTCTAACCCAAATTTGATAGATGTCAGGGCAAATTATTTTGCATGAAAGCAACATAGAGTACCTTAATTTAATTTTATTTTTAAATTTTCATTTATGAGATGCCTTAATTTTAGAATAGGTTTCCTTTTAGGAACAGTATTGTTTCAGACAAGAAATACATTAACAACAACAAAAAAAGTGAACATAAAAGGGATGGCAGTTAAACTTTCGAAGGATCTATTTCTTAACTTTGAAATAATTTTGATTACTATACATTCAATTTTTAGAAGTTTCAAGTGGCTGTGGAGACAAGAGCAAGAAAGAAAATGTGGCTGCAGATATCCCAATCACAGGTAAAGCTATGGTTGTATAAGAGTTTCAAACACACAATTTAGCATTGTTATATAATCAGAACATCTTTGGTTAGTGATTTTTGGACCCCACTAAGAGCAAGTGTATTCAGCTACTGCGTGCTGGAGCAGGAGATTAGTCATAAGGGCAGAACGTAAATGCTTATGTTAACATAAACTAAAGTGGAAGATCACCGTGTCTGTTGAATTCTTCTTCACAGTGTTACATATTTACACCTGTAACATCCTCCAGCACGCACCCTTCGCACCTGCGTCTGTGTGAAAAGGTCCATCTCCCTGGGGAACACCCAGTCATTACATAGCAAACTATAGATGTGTCTGATTTTACTCTTTTTTTTCCTGTTGTAATTGAATATGTGTATTAAAATAAGAGCAGGAAATTTTAAAAAAATGCCAGATAGGAAGCTTGCGTTTGCCTCAGTTACAAAGCCTGTCTGATAATTTAAAAATTGTACCAATCAGGCTTCATCAAGACCTATTAAGATTTCTGCACATGTATTAGGCTTTTTTAGGTGGAATCTGAATGATATCATTATTTTTTTTCTTTTTAGAATAGCAACAGCAGCAATTAGTATTCTGTACAGAGTTCTTTTGTCATACATCTGAATTTACTAGTACCTTATTTTGTAAAGTGGCGTACTACTTCATTATAAATTCAAAGGTCTGACTTTAAATATTTATACAAGTAAATACACCATTGCACCAAGGTACTGAGGCATGCATCTGCATATGTGGTAGTTTTGTTTTTGTTTATAAGCAGAAAAGAATGACTTGCTTTTATGGCACTGCAATTCCTGACATGATTAATTTTTTAAACTCATGTTTCTGTGATGAACTCTGGTTTTGAAAATGGAGTTTATGGTAGAACAATTATTGTATATATTATGCATCCAGATAATATTTCACTCCAAAATGCTGGGTTTTTTATAATTTTAAACATTTTCCCCAATGATATGTTCATTGAGTTTTTAGTTTTCATTTTCAGAAAAATCTGATATGGTTCCCTGTTATTTTTATTAATAGAAATATAGATGATCCCAAACTACAGATAACCAAGAAGTCATTTGGATGCTTTTCCTTTGCATTTACTTTTGGATGCAGAAGTATCTAATGGCCTCTGAATTTATTTCAGCTAAAATTATAAAAGCTTATTGAGGAGAAACCAGGAAATGACCCAGTTGTTCCTTCTTTCTTCTCTTCTCACCATTCTTTATAATCATCCCTTGCTGGGAGTAGTTGACTCTCCCCAAAGGTAATGCAAATGTATTTTCTCAGACTTTCTTTATAAGAAAACCGATAGTTAAGTACCAGGGTTTCAAATCCTCCATTATGCAGAAAGATGTGCAGTATCTCTAGAAGCAACCTGGGCTATTTGCCATTAAGATTTTAAAAGAAATTGTAATTCTAACAACCTGCCATTGATTAATCAATAGTTGGCAGTTTTTTAAAAATGCATTGTGCCTATTTTGTGCCAAGATATTAGACATAAAGAAAACCTTTTGAAATTAAAAAAAAAAACTTAGCAAAGCCATATACTTTGTTAAAGTGTTGTTGTTCTGTCCTTGCCAGTGCACTCTCCCCACCCCGGGACGTCCCATGAGATTCATGTTTGAGGGCCTCATGCACCTTGGCACTGCTAATACTGTTGCTCTGTCCATCACTGTGGCTACTTTGGTCTCTAAGGTCTTGACTGTCATCCCTTTATTAAATGTTTGTGAATTTGGGAGAGTTGGCTTTTGGTAGAGTAAAGCAAGTACGTAGTTTAAGATGGAGTCTGCCTGCCTCTTTATAGTAGTTCTGTTGGGGTTTCCTGTTTGTGTGGGTGCATGCTGGTTGTGTATGTATGGCCTGCATTCCTTCTAGAATATTCCAAAGAAAAGAAATATTGCTGGGGGTTGAGGAAATGTAGCAATTGGGCTGGGCGAGCCATCATTGTCAGCTCTTTTACTCCTTGCTCTGCTTCTCCACCCTCTCTGAGCCTCTGTATTGGGAAAGCAGACATACTGCCCAACAGAATCATCTTAAAGTTTAAATGAAATCATTTGTGAAAGTGCCGAGCAGATACTAGACACTCAGTTTTTTCTGTGATGTATAATAATATTCATGTGAACATTATTAGAGTTCTTGGTCTTCTGTGGCCCCCGCGATCCCCAGCATTTCCATACCAGCTATGAGGAGCCTCACAAAGCAAACTGAAAGAGGAACAGAAGCGGAGAGAATGGGGGTGCAGCATGACAGAAGTGCTTGTCCCGAGATGACCCCCCCAGAAGAGTGGACATTTCCAGTCCGTTCTTGTGGACCTGCATACCTTCCCTGAGTTGTGGTAGCCACTTGGGACCAGGACCCACGCAAGCACAGTGCTGCTGCAACCTGCAAGGCGGTACTTCCCGATGGTCCTGCTATGTTAGTTTCTGCAAGAAATTGCCACTTGAGAACACAATTGAGATTCAAATCCAGAAGGATGTTTACGTTATCAAAAAGGAATCTCAAGGAGAGTTTGATGATACTTTCCAACTTCCACTTAGTCCCATGAGGAAATCCGTTGAGAAAAATCCCAAACAGCTGCTGAAGTACTCCTGAAGATCTCATTAGTCAGGGCCCAGACATCTCTGCCTGGGGGTGCCTATGTGCCCTTAGTAACCCATATGTACTCACAGTGGAAGACGTTGTAGGGTACCAGGTGGCAGACCTCCCCTGATGTGTGTGCTGCCCCACAAGTACTGAGCTAATGCAGCATTTCCCAACATGTGTTCTTTGCAGTGCTCCACTCAGAAAATACATCAATTAACACATATTTTGTTGTCAAGTCCTGTGTGATCCTTCTCTCTCTCTGCAGTATGCATAATGCATAGAAGCATAGTGAAGACTTAGAAGACTTTCAGCAAAGGAATTGTTTAAAAGTGTGATCCTAGAGTTTGAGATGACTTATTTTTTTGAAAATAGAATTCTTCCTAACATCCAACAGAATTAATGTTCTGTGGAGCATCCTTTGTAAAATAGACACACATTTATGTGGAACACTTTTTAAAGCAGTGAGTCCAGTGGGGGCACCAGTTTTCTCAATACACGTAAATTATCTTCAGAATGTTCCTATGGTTTCATTTTGTGGGAAGCTCCTTTGTGGGTGAGATTGCTTTGTAATGAGGTTTGGGGCTACTTTAGTGTAACCACACTCAGATGTTATGACTGACAGCTGCTCGTTACTGCTTTTCCTTGAATTGACGAGGAGGTTACAAATAGTAACTAAAGGTGCCCAGAGGTGCTGTTCTTCAGTGTGGGGTCCTTCCATGTGTCTTTACTTGCTTTTTAGCCATTTCAGAAGAAGTGTAAGAGGAGACGTGGCTGAGGTGAAATCTGGGAAGTCACAGGAGGTTGGGGGTGGGAAGCTGTGAAGTCATACCATTATCAGAATGAGCTGTGAAGTCATACCATTATCAGAATGAGGGGGTCCTGGGGATGTTTAACCTGGGAAGTGCACAGTAGCTCTTTAAATATTTGAGGAGCTGCCATATACCAGGCAGAATATTTATTGAGCTTAATTATAGAGAGTAGCTCAGTAACAAAACAACTTTCTAGCTCTTCATTTCAGCAAAACCAAGTTCAGTACCTTCCAGATGTGACTGCTTGAACCATGGCAAGAACCATGACTTTTTTTTTTGAGACAGTGTCAGGGTTTTGTTCTGTCGCCCAGGCTGAAGTGTATTGGTGTGATCACAGCTCATTGCAGCCTCTATCTCCTGGGCTCACGTGATCTTCCTTCCTCAGCCTCCCAAGTAGCTGGGACTGCAGGCATGCACCACCATGCCTGGCTAATTTTGTATTTTTTATGGAGATGGGATTTCACCAGGCTGGTCTCAAACTCCGGAGCTCAAGCAGTCCGCCCGACTTGGCCTCCCAAAGTTCTGGGATTATAGGCATGAGCTACCTTGCCTGGCCCTGTGACTTGCTAAAAGAGGCATTTTGGAAGGAATTCTTGTTTCTGTGACCCCTGACATCCCTTCTAATGCCAAGAGACTGCTTCTTACTCTGTGCTAAATGGAATACAATGTGCCAGCATTCTCATGTCTTCATTTCCTTTCTCATTTGCTTATCACCCCAAATGGAGGTTTTCTTGGCCGAGGGGCTCCTCCTTAAAGAGTCAGCTATCACGTTGAAGGCATCTGCCTTGTTAATCATTATTATGGAACATGCGAGTTTTCTGTCTTGAGATTTACATAGAAACTCTCCTGGTCACACACTGCCGCCCCAACCACACACATAAAGTCAGTATTCCACAGCCTGTATGAGCTGTTGTTGTGAGTATAATCTACCCCTTTGTTAGTCTAGTTGTTGTTCACTAAAGAATCTGGTGGAAATCAAAGATGAATTTGTATGTCTCTAAATGTATGGTTTTCTGTATATAGTAAGTAGTATGTAATTAGATGTATTGATATGATATATATTACTTATATATAATCACATATAAAATCCTTAATTGTATTAATTAATATAATTAATACTCTTACTTGGGCTGAATCCTGGGATATCAGGGACCACAAAAGATGGGATCCCTGCCCTCACTAAGCCTCCTCATCTCTAACCCTCACAACGGTCCGATAGGGTAAACATTATTACTCACCCTACAAGTGGTCAAACAGAAACTTAGAAAGGTGTCTGCTCAAGGCCGTGTAGCTAGTGTGTCAGATTTTGAATTGAATTCAGACTTTGGGATTTGGGTCCCTGAACTTCTTCCATTTCACTACTCTACCTCTTTTATTTTATTTATTTATTTATTTATTTATTTATTTTTAGACAGATCCTCGCTCTGTCACCCAGGCTGGATTGTGGTGGCATGGTTTCGGCTCACTGCAACCTCTGCCTCCTGGGTTTAAGCAATTCTTGTGCCGCAGCCTCCTGAGTAGCTGGAATTACAGGTGTGTTCCACCATGCCTGGCTAATTTTGTATTCTTAGTAGAGATGGTTTTGCCCTGTTGGCCAGGCTGGTCTTGAACTCCTGGCCTCAAGAGATCCACCCATCTTGGTCTCCCAACTGCTGGGATTACAGGCATGAGCCACCATGCCTGGCCTACCCTGCCTCTTTTATTTTACCAAAAAGACAACTGCGTCAGGATATCAGGATCAATTAAACTTCAGCGTACATTGTAACAGAAGATGAGCATTGCAAGGCTGCTTCTGAGAGCAAAGATAAACAAAGATTGCCTTTTCTTTCTCTTCGGTTAGGCCTGGAGAGGTGGTCAGCTTGCAAGGATTTTCAAACCGGCTTGTCCCAAGAGCTGTGCCTTTTATAAGTAGGACAAACCTGAGCCCAGCTGGGCTGTTGGGAAGTCAGTTTCCCTGAAACCCGTCCTGACCCAATACTGTAGGTCAGTTTCCTGAAACACTCAGGCCATGAGAAAAGTGATACTTATCTAGATTGGGAGAGAAAGTCTGTCTTTTGAACTGCTTATGTCTCCAAAGTGAAAACTCCCCACATTGACAATTTTGTTTGTATTCACACTAAATTTACCTTTCAGCCTTAAGTGAGTTTTAGTTTCAGCAGATGATGCATCTGTGCTAAATGTCATAAAAACCCAGCACCTAGCACAGTGTCTGGCACAGAGTGGGCACTTAATTTGTCAAATGAATAAAAATAGGCCTATTAAGGAATTTTCTTAAATGCTTGTTAATTCAGGACAGAATACTATCTCTTTCCATCATTCACTCCACCAATACTTTTCCCACCCCATGTGCCCATCCTGGCAAAACTAGTCTCCTTAAGCTCCATGTGAAAAGGGCTCCCAGCTTTTATCTCAAGAAGATTAAGCCTCTAAGAATGTCCATTCAGCCTCTCATTCTTTTGACACCAATTCTCTTGGTCAAGCTGTGTTGAAAGTGGTTCCCTGACTGTGCCATTCCTCATAGATATTCTTTGGCAAGCTGAAATTTGCAAGGTAATGCTGAGACATCCATTTAGAATCTTTCCAGTAGGTCAGCCTAGATTTAGAGGGTGCCACTTGGAGTTCTAGGCAGTGCTTCTCAAAACACGATTGCTTGAGTTTTACATCAATTTGGAAGGGGGCTGGAAAGATATAAGTGGCTAGGTTGTCACTGGTGACTGGATTTATCCTGAGAGGAAAGCACAGTGGCTAACACTGCAAGTACTGAGGCTTTACCAAGAATGTGCTTCACCTGTCCTGTCCCAGAAGCACTTTCCTGACAAGAATCAGTCAAAACATGTTACCTGTTGTCCCTGAGACAGGAAAGCCCAGCTTGTGTAAAACCAGAGGAATGCACCATACGTTGCTGGATTGTCCATTGAAAATCCACGTGGCCATCTCTGTGCCAGGGATCAGCCTGCTGGGGCTTCACCCACGGAGCCAGCTACCTGCTACTTGCAGTAGCAAAACATTCCTCATTATATTGCAGGGCAGCTGTTCATTTAACGTGGTCATTAAAGAATAGAAGGTACCTTTCTGAAGGGTCTTCCTGACTGGATGCTTCTACGTTGAAGGAGATGAACTCATAAATGCTGAGAGAAATTCTCCCCAGTGGTTCATTGCAGAATCCCATGTAGAGTTTTAGAACATACCCATGCCCCAGCCATACCCTTGGCCAATTATTTCTGTACCTCTGGGGGTGGGACCCAGGTATAACTACTTTATAACACATCCAGATGAATTCTTAGGTTTGAGAACTGTGGAACTGGGGTCCTGGTTCAGAAGAGCCCTTGTAGGTCCTGTTGTGGAGCTCCCTCATTTTACATAGGAAACTAAGAGAGAGACGAAATCCAGCTTTAAATATTTTAATAAATCAAGGATTGGAGCCTATTATTTTCCTAGAGCTGTTAGAACAAAGTCTCACAAACTGAAAATGACAGAAATGCACTCTCTCACAGTTCTGAGAGCTGGAAGTCTGAAGTTCAGGTGTCAGCAGGGCTCTTGCCTCTGAAGCTGCTGGCTGGTGGCTCCTGGCTTGTGGGAGTAGGAGCCCATCTCTGCCTTTGTCTTCACTTGGTCTTCTCTTCTGTGTCCCTGTGTCTGCTCTTCTTCTTAGAAGGACACCAGCAGTTGGACTTAGGGCCCACTGTAAATACAGAATGATTTCATCTTGAGAACCTTAATTAATATATGTGTAAAGAACCTATTTCCAAATAAGGTCACATTCTGAGGTTCTGGGAGGCCATGAGTTTGTTGGGTTGAGGGGAACAGCATTATTCAACTAACTACAAGGAATATGGACTTTTTCATATTTTACATTCTTAGCATCTAATTCATCTTCTACAGTAATTATTTCTGAACCTACTGTAAATAAATGGTAAAGATGATATTGTCATTATTTCTAATTTCTCTCATTAAATCATTGAGTACAAACGGCTAAAATATACTGTGTTTTAAAAAGCTATTTAATTATATCAATAAAATACAGCTTTCTGATTAAGAGTACTCAAGCTCTGAAAAGTCAAAGGTTTCTTGAGGTTGCGAGTTGAAAATCCACCTCTCCTGACTGAGCAGTGTTAAATGACCAGCACTGTGGTTGTATATGTAGGAAGTAATACCAGCAAAAGTGTTTCAGCTCATTTGGGGAATGTTGGTTAAAGGTCAGTTTCAAGCCTGGAATTTGTTTTCAGGTTTAGTTGTTAAGTGTCCCATAGAAATTAATTTGTAATAAAAATCTCTGTTTTCTGAAGCAGCCCCAGGCAACCCCTGTGATTTAGGCTGGTCTCTTCTCGTGCATCAGCCCTCTTCCTAGGACTGGCAATAGACCTTGCAGGTCCAGGTCTGCTGGCCGAGTGGAGTTTGTTGCAGAAAGTCTGGACATAAAAAGTGATTCTTGTTATGAACCCCTTGTTATGGAAAATGTGTGTATCTTCCTGCTTTTTTAAAAAATTCCTAAATATAGACGACTTTTCTATATTTTGAGAATTGCAAAAGCAGCCATATCTTATTTTCTCTCTCTCTCTTTTTTTTTTTTTTTCCAGAAACAAAGTCTTGCTCTGTCACCCAAGCTGGAGTGCAATGGTGCTATCTTGGCTCACTGCAACCTCCACCTCTGGGGTTCAAACGATTATCGTGCCTCAGCCTCCTGAGATTACAGTCACCTGCTACCATGCCTGGCTAATTTTTATATTTTTATATTTGTAGTAGAGATGGTGTTTCACTGTTTTGGCCAGACTGGTCTTGAACTTCTGACCTCAAGTGAGCCACCCACCTTGGCCTCCCAAAATGCTAGGATTACAGGTATGAGCCACTGCACCTGGCCCTGTTTACATTTTTTTTTTTGAGATGGAGTTTCATTGTTGCCCAGTCTGAAGTGCAATGGCACTTGGCTCACCGCAACCTCCGCCTCCTGGGTTCAAGTGATTCTCCTGCATCAGCCTGCTGAGTAGCTAGGATTATAGGCATGTGCCACCATGCCCGGCTAATTTTTGTATTTTTAGTAGAGACAGTGTTTCACCATGTTGGTCAAGCTGGTCTTGAACTGCCAACCTCAGGTGATCCTCCCTCCTCAGCCTCCCAGAGTGCTGGGATTACAGGCGTGAGCCACAGCGCCCAGCCCTTATTTTTATTTAAGCAGATTACTAAGCAAATGATTTCTGGATTTTCAATGATAATTTTACCTTTAGAAGTAACTTAAGAAATATATCTCACAATTTTTATTTTATTTTGCAAAAATGACCGAATTTGCTGTGTCAGCAACACATCTAGTACACTATGAAAAAACACGTAAGTATAGAAATATGTGAAAAGTAACAATGCTGGAAAACTCAGTGGACGGAGAATCTTTTCCAGATTTCATTTTAACTTCATATAGAAATAGCAGTTGCCCTCCCTGCTCACACATGCCCAGTCCTCTGTCGGTTCAAGGTCAGTGTTTTAGCCGCAGTGACAGTATTGTTTGCATCTCCCTTTGTTATTTTTTTTCCGGGCCCAACTCTTCTGTTTTTCATTAAGGATTTCTGCAGAAGCAATGGGCAAATTCCCGGCCTCCGAGATACCCCTTAGAGACTGGTGAGCCGAGTGTTTGTCTGGCTCCTGTAATGGGGAGTTAAAAGCACTTGTTCATCAGATATTTTCTTTTTATTTGTAGATTTAGAGGTATTTTAGCAGGTGTACACTTGCATATAAAAGAGAAAAAAGATAAGAAGTTGAGGCTTTCTCTTTCTCCTCTCAGCATCATCTCTCTCTCACCTCTCTTTATTCAGCATGTTTTCACTTTCTTTCTCTAACCATTTCTATTTTCTAGACACAAAACACATACCAAAAAATAAAAAGCAGTCTCAGGAGTCCTTCAGCAGTTTGCAGGAAGATAGAATGATTGGGTTCAGGCAGCTTGTGTAACAAAGTAGAGGAAAATACATCTATCTCATGTCATCAGTCAGGAGTTAATAGACAAGGACAGATTTTCACCTTCTAGAGCTGTAGACTGCATGGGATGGCCCCCCTTGCCTTGCCTTACATTTTAAACTGCAATATTTTCTACTTTTTAAACTAAATCTTGGCACCGATTTGAGTATATAATTGATGCTTGAACAAAAGATACGGAACTGAAAGCTTGAGCATGCATGTGTGTGTTTGATTCTGTGTGTATCAGAACATTCCAACCAAAAATGACTGTGCTCTTTAGAAGTGTTTGTTTTATTGAGACATTTTTACTACTCAATATTTTCTGAGCGTTTTAGGCTAGGAAGTGTTTCCCTGGGGTTCTAAGTGAGGCCAGAAAGTGAAGCCTTTAAAGCAGTCACCCAGTCCTCAAATTTTCAGACTTATAGTTTACTTGCAGTTGAAAAAGTAAATTCTTTTCCCTTTGGAAATATATCAACTTTGTCCCTACCTTGTTTTTAACAGACTAACTTGAACTTCTAGATTCATTACTTTTGCTTCTTTATTTGTTTGTTTATTTAATAACTATGAATTTGCAGAGCAGCAACAAAGTGCAGCTTTTAACTGCTTGGTTCATCACTGTCTTTCTTCCTTCTAAAAAATCCTGGGCCTGAATTGCCACAAACCTCATGTCCATAGCTTTACACTCTTGCTTGATAAAGTTAGTATCCTGGCCAAGTCTCCTGGGCTGTTTCAGGAGGATGTCTGATTGTTTGAGAACTTCTAGCAAAGAGTACACTCTTCCCTCCAGAGTCTGAAACCTGATCTGTTTAATACACACAGCTCCTTAAAAATCTTCATACAGCTGATGCATCCTCCATGGGTAATGTGTTCCAACAACCCTTTCAACAAGAAAGCTTTTCCTAACATCTAACTTGTATTCTTTGGCTGCAGTTTTCCCTAAGTATTCTTGTACCACTTTCAGTGAACACAAAAAGTTGCTCACTACCATCTAGTTTTGAGGCTGCAAATATGCTCTGTTTTGTCTGTGCAGTGTTTTATTTTTAAAAAGAAGAAAGAGAAGGCAGAAGTCTGGCAAGACCAGGCCCACTTTCCCACCAGGCAGCAATTGGCTGGAGCCAAGGAGCAGCTGTGCTGTGTGGACAGGTCATGTGCCTCCCTGCCTGCTTCAAGGCAGGCCCTTCCTGCTGCTCCTGCCTGGCCATAATCACTTACTGGAGGTACCTGCTTGGCCCCAGAGGCATCTGCATCCACAAGGCCCACCTCGTCCAGTCTGTTTGCAGTACCTGCCCTTGAACCTTCCCTTCTCCAACCTTGTTCTCTGCAGGCTGTGTATCCTTTAACCACTTATAATTTGTTTTAGCCAGCCCTATTAATTTTGTTTTTCCTATGTGGATAATCTCCTAGTCTTTGATAAATAGTTTTGTGCAGCAATTCTGACTAAATAGAGGTGTGATGCATGCTGTGGGGAAAACGACTCCAGCTCTGATGCATCTGATCCTCAATCAGACGGCAGCAGTGCTGGGTGCTCTGCCCTCTCTAGCTGCTTTGATGTCTGTGGTCCTGCCTCAGTGAGTGTCATTCCTCCAGGTGAATACACTTCATCTTTATTCCTTTTAAACTTCACTTTGCCTTTAAGCAGTTGGAGGGAGTGCACACTGGGATTGGGGGCAAGAGATGTGCCCAACAGTCCTCAGCCTGATCTTGCCACACCTTTATGACTCATGTCAGGGCATCTGCATCCCAGATAAAAACGATCCAGGTGGGCTTTGGTGACTCTGCTTGGAGAAGGGCCACAGAGGCTTAAGGATGAAACACTGGTTAGGAATGTGATTGGGAAGTGGTGGGCTCTGGTTGAATGGGGCAGGAGAGTGAGCCAGCCAAAAGTCATGGAGCAAAAGCCCAATTACAGAGCCCACAATCTTCAGGAAGGAAGGGAGGGGTACCAGAATGGAAAATGTGGAGCATAGAAAGGGCCCATCTTTTCCAGAGTGTCAGAATGGTCCCTTGTTGCTATAAGTGATTTCACTTCACATTGGTAATTTCCTCCCTTGCTTACCTCAAACCAGTAATATTATCAGTCCTTGTGTTTGGGCAGAATGCTTAATACCTCCCAAATCTGAAATTACCTCAAGACGACTAGCTTGATATTTCTCACAGAAACCCTCTTCTAATTGCCAGTGACACATTTTCCTGGTTTCTGAGAAGCAGGAGAGCCGTCACTGGAGTCAAGTGATTTACCTTCAGACAAGGACAGTAGAACTTGCAGTGTGCAGCACCAGCTTCCAGTGGCCAGGAAGCTTTGTTCATCAAGAAGCTTCTCCTTTTTTTTTTTTTTTTAATTTTCGTCTTTGCTATTTTTTCCTTGATGAAATACGTTTAATTGAATGCAGAAATAACGTTTGGTAATTAAGATCTGGACTTGTATCCTGAGAGCTGAAAAACTTTTTGGTTGATTTTTATAAAATAAAAACGAAACGGCATTTTTACCTCTTTTACACTGATTCTTTACCTTTAGAATTCACTCTGTTTTTGATTTTGTAATATTGTCGCTCTTTCACAGTTACCTTACAGTATAGTTGAAGAAACACAGATGTTAGGACTAGCCAGAGGGCATCATGACACCATCCCATCGGAGCCATCCTAGGACACTGTGACCAGCCTCATCAGGAAATACTTTTGTCCCAGCTCCCTCCCCCACCCTGCCCACACACGTATGCACTGTGTCTGATGTGTTCTTTGTTAGATTTTTCAAAATACTAGTTTCAATGACCTAAACTGATTTCACCATCAGCAAGTGTTACCTTAGAATTTTTTATCTTCAGAGCGAAGAATCCCTGATCTGTACATGTTTTAATTATATGGTATTTAATGTTCCAAAGTATAATGCTCATCTTAAGTACTCGTAATAAGGGTCTCATGGTTAAGTTCTTAAATGAAGCCAGCAAAAGCAGAAATGCAACCTATTGCCAGCCCCTGACATTGACAGTGGGATTCTTTTTGTGCCACGTTGAAGATGCTGCTTTGTTACGTGTGTGCCGAAACTCTTGATTCTCCATTCCCCATTTCATCTAGGTGCCCTTGAAACGTAGAGTAATGGGGAAGGTTGTGTCACTCAGGTTCTTTACATATTTTTGTTTACTGTTTTTCCCAAGTCTTCCTCAATTTTATCTACAGCAGATGCCATTAGAAGCCCTGAATGGCTAAGGGCATCCTATGAACATGAGCAGGGGCAGGCTGCCGCAGATCCTTGTGGACACCTGGCTTCGCTGTCTGCAAACTCACTCTCACTCCTTCCCCATGGCAAGACTTGGTTAGATTTCCTCAGCTGTGGGACTCTGAGCTCATCCAGCTGTCACCACCCTTCCTGACCCTCTCCCCATTCCCCAGCCCTCTGCCAGAGCCCCTGCACTCAACTGTGAGAGTCCAAGAGCCAGAGGAAAGAGTGTTTCTGAGTGACCTGACCACTTAGGAAGACTGGCTCTCTCTTCTGGTTCATTCCAGTAGCTGCCTCTACAAGGCCCAGAGGGAAGAGAAACTACTTTACTGTGATAGTGAACCTATCCATAGATCCACGCAGAACAATGACTAGAATTTGGCTGCCTCAAAAACACTCATACTACTTGTCTTTGAGTCCTGAAACTTGGGTTCAACTAAATTGTTTTTGTTTTTTTTTTCTCAGAATGTCTAAAAAGCGACAGTTCAAAAAATAATAATTTGCATGCATATGAGAAGTGTTAATCTCATAGGAAGAATTTAAGAAGCTTCTTTCTGGGCAGTAAAAAATGTAGTCTTTTTGTGTTTTTCTTTAATCAATAGAAACAGAAGCCTACCAGTTGCTGAAGAAGGCTACCCTTCAGGATAATACAAATCAAACTGAAAACAGGTTTCAAAAGGCAGATGCTCCTGTGTCACACTTGTCAGGTAAGTAAGGGCAGATGGCAGTGTCCTGGGGACCAAAGTGGCAAGGCAGGGCTGTGTTCAGGGAAGGGTGGTTATTCTTTGAAGGTTTCTGAAGTTTGCTCTGTGACAAACTGTCACCAGGTCAGAATGAGCTAGTAGTACTTCTCTATTCTTAGCAGATGGACATGGGAAAAGCCCTTTTGTTGTGTCCTAGACATGTGTTGGCCAGCATGGCAATGGCCCTCCCAGGCCCTGGATTCTGCCAGGCATGTCATGATAGTGACTTGTGAGGGACCCTGAGAAGGCACACCCAAATTCCTTCTTTTCCCCACGGCTGCCGGGCTCTTAGTCATTCAGTGGCAGTTTTGTGTTGGGCTGATTTCCCTCACCAGAATGTTGGAGGACTTTGAGTTCTTTTACTAAAAGGTATATAAATCCCAGGAAAGCTAAATTTTAATTATTTAAGTATTTATATATGTATGTGTGTATTATTTTTGAGACAGGGTCTTGCTGTGTCTCTCAGGCTAGAGTACAGTGGCATGATCATGGCTCATGAAGCCTCAACGTCCCAGGCTCAAGCAGTCTTCCCACCTCAGTCTCCCATGTAGCTGGGACTACAGGCGCGCACCGGTCCACACTCAGCTAACTTTTGTATTTTTTTTTTTTTTTTGTAGAGATAGGGTTTTCCCATGTTGCTCAGACTGGTCTTGAACTCCTGGACTCAAGCAATCCACCTGCCTTGGTCTCCGAAAGTGTTGGGATTACAGGTGTGAGCCACCATGCCTGGCCAGGAAAGCTAAATTTTAAACTTGATTATAGTTCCTTCCATCTAGGATTTTGTTTTAATTGTAATTTTGGTTTTTATACTTTGTTATTGTTTATTATTTTCAGTGATTTTCCTTTCATTATATCAGTTTTTAAAGTATAAATCACCTTAACGGCCTCTGTGACAGTAAATGGATTAATACAGAAATAAATGAACGTTAATGACTTTCTTAGCTACCATGTCATTATTTCACCTAGCAGAATGAACAGTGGTTTCTAAATACCATATAATTCCGAGTCCATATTCAGATTTCCCAGTTGTCTCAAGGATGTCTTCTTTAGCCAGGTACAGTGGCTCATACCTATGATCCCAGCATTTTGGGAGGCCACGGTGACAGGGTTGCTAGAGGCCAGGAGTCTGAGACCAGCCTGGGCAATATAGCAAGACACCGTTTTTACCAAAAAGTTTTAAAATTAGCCATACATGTTAGTGTGTTCCTATAGTCCCAGCTACTCAAGAAGCTAAGGCAAAAGGATCACTTGGGCCCAGAAGTTTGAAGCTGTAGTGAGCTATGATCACACCACTGCACTGGGCAGCAGAGCAAGACCCTATCTAAAAAAGGAAACAAAAAAAATGTCTTCTTCAGACATATTTTTGAGAGACATACTTATGGTGCATCAGACTTAGCTGTCTGTGTTTGAAAGCTATTTCCTAGATAATACTAGTGGTAGAGTCAGTTGCAGCAAAATTCAGTTATTTTGGTGGTTTTGAGGATTTGGTGACCCACTGCACGTTCAGTGCCCAGCCCAGTGTCTGATAGTCTGATAGAAAAGCCCTCTGGGAGAGCCAGCCATGCAGTGGTAGTGGTGATTTGAACTCTGCAAACGCAAGACACTGTAGTTTGTTAGGTATAAAACAGGGCCTTTGGCCGAGTGTGATGGCTCACGTCTGTGATCCCAGCACTTTGGGAGGCCAAGGCGGGTAGATCACGAGGTCAAGAGTTCAAGACCAGCCTGACCAAAATGGTGAAACCTCGTCTTTACTAAAAATACAACAATTAGCTGGGCATGGTGGTGGACACCTCTGATCTCAGCTACTCAGGATGCTGAGACAGATAATTGCTTGAACCCGGGAGGTGGAGGTTGTAGTGAGCTGAGATTTCGCCACTACACTCTAGCCTGGGTGACAGAATGAGACTCCATCTCAAAAAAAAAACAACAACAGGATCTCTGTCCTGCTGGAGATTGTCATCACTTGCAAACTCTTAACTGTTTGCTTTCCATGACCTTCTTCACATTTGAGTCATGGAATTAGAATCTAGAGGGATGTTAGAATGTACCCAACACTCGCATTTCACAAATGAAGCCCCAGGAGAGTGATACCTTGCTCAGAGCCTTTCAGCTGGATAGCTGACACATACTCTGAAAAGGGACTCCACACATCTTTTTCTAGTGTTATTTTCAGTAGTTAATTGGACAGGTGCAAAAGATGAGTAAATTTGTCTGGACCGTGGCTCACACCTGTAATTCCAGCACTTTGGGAGGCCAAGACAGGCGGATCACCTGAGGTCAGGAGTTTGAGACCAGCCTGGCCAACATCGTGAAACCCCGTCTCTACGAAAAATACAAAAATTAGCCAGGCATGGTGACTAGCGCCTCAGCTACCCTGGAGGCTGAGGCAGGAGAAAGGCTTGAACCCCGGAGGCAGAGGTTGCAGTGAGCTGAGATCATGCCACTGCACTCCAGCCTGGGTGACAGAGCCAGACTCTGGCTCAAAAAAACAAAAGATGAGTAAATTTGGCATGTGAGTTGTAGTCCCTTGGATGTGTATTAGAAATTATAGATTATGGTACTATTAATCTCATGTTTAATGCATTTTTATTAATTCATAAGTGAAATGACGCTCTAGGTTGTATAGTCAAGCACCCCTGAATTCAGTTTCCTTACTCCATACTCAGAATTGCACTGTGTGTTTTGCAAGATTCCAGAGTTTCTGGCAGTAGAATCACGGAAGTGCTCCTGCCTATGTTTGCTGTCATTGTCTTTGTACTCAGATCCTTCCCTGATGTTCATCTTGGATTTGGCTGTGTGTTGTCTTTTCGCCCTTACTCTTTTTCTGATCCTAAGGACTTATCTGAGCCCTAAAGAGAGGCAGAAAGTGGGCCGGGAGGGTGGAGGGTAGCTTCACAGTGCTGTTACAAGTAGCAGGGGTGGGAGGTGGTGGTGCACTCTGCACTCAAGGAGCCCACCCCAAATCTAACTAGCGAAGAAGCAGTGCATGTTTCACTTACCTGAGTCTTTGGGCCTGTCCCGAGGAAAGCCACTTAAAACTTCAGCCTTAGTTTTCGCGTCTGAAAAGACTGCCTCCTGTTAAGCATGTGGACACCCTCTTTGGGCTGGATGTGGACACATTTTAAAAATAATTGCTTTGCTGCAAAGCGTACATGCAAGCAGGCAGGTTACAGGTTAGAAACTCAGCAAATGCTTTTTGCAAAGATGCCCATTCATGCTGTATCTGTGATTTTGATTGCCAGTTAAGAAGCAGTCCTGTAGCAGAAACATCCAAGGCTGAGAACGCCCAGGAGTCAAAGATCAGGGATTGCCCTGCAAACTGGGGGCACCGTGGGAATATCCAGGTCTCTGGCTGCAGGAAGAGAGGTGGAGTGTGCATCCTCCTTCTCAACCTTTAGAGGCTGATAAAGAGTGGTCCTGATGGTTTTCAGCAGAAATTCAGTCTCCTCTATGGGATGGAAAATAGAGGATTTTGCAGAGGGGCTTGAGAGTGGACAAGGTGGGTAACTATTATCCACGGGTCTCAATTATTTCTGAGCCCTGGTTTGTGTTTTAACAATGGGAATTATCCAGTGCTTTGTGACACAGTAAAGATCCATATGCCTACATGTGCATCTTGGTCATTTTAAACTGAACTGTTTGGATGATTTCAGTTTTTACTTTTTGTGATTTCTATTTAGGTATCACAAGAAAACACCCCACTCCCTTTCAGTATTCAACCAACATTGCATTCTCTGCCTCAGAAGCTCCCTTGCCTTCTGTGGCATGAACAGCATCTTCCTCTGTTGGCGCTTGTTTCACCAAACTTACTGTGAGGCCACTTTGTTCATTTTGTCCCATGGGTGCATGACAGCCAATGCTGACTCTCCATGTTTACGCTTATCACAGGTTTGAATATTGGCAGCCGAGCATTCGAGACAAAGACAACTAACAAAATTGCTTCGGAAGCTAGTTTTTCATCTAGCAGCGAAGGAAGTCCTTTGTCAAGGTAAAGTTGTGAAAGGCTTTCTGAATAGTGGCAACAGGATGAGAAGTGTCACAACGCAATGAATTAAAGCCTGGCTGCATATTATTTTGTTGTGTGACTTGGAGGGTTACGGTTTGGGTTTTTGTTTATCTAAAATAACAGTTGAAACTTTAGTCTACCTTTGAAAATATCTGCACCAGAGCCAAGTATTGTTTTGCAGCTGTTGTTTCCTTGGTTTAAGACTCAATTGACACCTCAGTGAACCACAAATTAGCGTCTACAGCTGCTCTCAGTAGGACTGCTTAGAGACCACACAATGGAGGTTGTCAGAAAAAGGGCAGAGAGAAAACATCAGGCCTTAAAAGAAATAAAGTGGCATGTTTCTTCTTTTTGTGATGGCTAATATATAAACTAGTAATTGGTGGATATTCATTTTTATTTTCCTCTTATTTTTTAGACCAAGTATTTAGGTTAGATTCTTTCCTTTTTCTAATACTTTCTTGTTTATTTTCCATAAAGAACAAAATTTATCTTTTCACATTTGTTAAACTGTAGCAGTAGATTTTTGTAAGCAGTGATAAGAGAGTTGTGTGCTGAATTTGTCATTAACATAAAATACTAATCACAGAGGCTTCAGTTCACTTAGAATTTATAGATGGGAATATAAGCAATCATCTGATGAAATACCCTCCTCTTTTGCTTTGAGCTAAATATTGTTTAAAATAGCATAGCAAGTTTCCTTTTATAACAGTGTTGCTCAGTAAAAAGGTGTCCTTTAGATGATTATATTACATTTGAATTAACTGCTTGTCCCCGATGAAATTTTAGAACAGTAACTTTACATTTCTAGTATAACATACAATGTTCCGTAAGAGAAAATGATTTGAGCCAGAAGTGTAGAATTTTTAAAATGAAAAAAAATCCTATTTTTATTCATATTTTATAAAACAATACAATGTTTTTAGAAAGTGGAAGATATTAAAACATGATTGAATTTCTAAAATGGTTTAGAAGCTTGACAAGTTCAGTTTTAGGGAAACAACTCATTTAATTATCAGAAATTATTATTTTTAATATCCAAGTTTTCATCCATATTTTTTGAAGGAAGGGGAGGTAACAGGACAGGAAGAGTGTTAAAGTATTATGTTATGATTAGATTATAAATTCAAGTTCTAGGTCTTCCAAAACAAATTTTAAATGACAATACATTCTACAGATCATTTTCAGGGTCGAATGTTACCATTTGGCTTAATAATATATAGAGGCACTAAAAAACTCAGTTCTTCCTAGGCAGTCTTTACATAGGTTCTTTGGGAAAATTTTAAAGACATTGAGAAAGCAATTGGATTTTGTAGAATAATTCTCAGTCTAATAATTTCACATCTTGTCTATATTTCACTAAACTAAAATCAAACTTTTTTTCTTCAAATTCAGGCAGAGGCCTTTTGTTACTAGTATTTTCTGTATGAAATTAATTTCCTAATAAATTACAAGTAATCGCATCATCCCCTTTAAGGGGGGAAAAAAATACCACACAAAAAGGCCTTCAAGGAACTCTTGGTTCTAGGCACTTGATAATAACGCAGTGATGAAAAGATCTGGGCCCAGAGTGCGTGGGTTTGGTGTGCTGTTTGTCACGGTTTGGTTCTTGTGCTGGGTTTGATGTTGTCAATACGCCACCCTGGGCCTTGGAGAGCTCCAGTTTTGCTGTTTGTGCTGGATTCGCTGAAATTTCTCAGAGGCTTACATTTAAGGGTCCTACTTACGGCAGTCACTCCTTGTGCTTTATTGCTTTTACAAGTGGTCTCAAACCCGGTACTTGAGAATAAACATAACAGTGCAGTGCTGCTGTAGCACTTTAAAAATTCTTCTTTGCTCTATTTTGTCAGTGAGCTGATGAGCAACCTCAAAAAAAAAAAAAAAAGACCCCGCTGGACCTAAAAAAAAAAAAATGGCTTCCTCTGATGTCCTAGAGACAATAATTATGATGTGCTAGTTAAGCCCAAACTACAGCTGAGGGATTTCACTTTAAAGCAGCGGCTTGGGCGCAAAAATGCATTTATAGCTCTTTGTCTGCACCTCATTATGTGTGGGCCTGATTCATTAAGTAATTGGTTTGCAGTTGTTTACATGAGTATTAAGGCCTTCTTTTCAGCCGCCTTTGAGAGATACATTGTGCAAATGTTGCCTGTGATGAATGCAGAATGAGGGCCAGAGGGTCCGTCCTATTGGCTAAACAGTGCACTCCTGTTGAAAAGCCAGAGAAAGGGATTGGGTGCTGCTTTGCATAGCAATGACTTTCTTAATAAGCGTTACAGATTAATACACACAAGCTATAAAAGATGCAAAGAGATACTCTTAGCACATTTATACATGCTCATTTCATTGTGATGGTGGTGGGGTTTGGGTGCTTTCATATGCCGTTTTTCAGAGCAGCAGCTTCAGTGCATGAGCCGTAATAGAATCTGATGTTTATTGTATTATAAATCACGGGCAAGTAGGCAGATTGGCAACAGTTTATTATTAAAGATTCTTTCAGTGTAAATCTTTTTCTACCATTGTATTTGCTTCAGCAAAATCATTTTGTGGTTGAGTGGGGATGAAAGGCATAATGTACGAAGGAGTGAGTCCTAATAGGAAGCCGTTCTCCAAGTAAAGACCACTTGTTCCCTTTTGTTCATGGGTGCATGCCAGAGCTTCCTCTCCTCTGCAAACATTGTCTCGCTTTACCTTCCCCAGCAAGTGGTTTTCACTCTCCCGGATTCGTTTCTTCAGTGGAGAGTATATTTTAACAGCCTGCCCTTAGCTTACTGGTTCCTGCCTTGTAACTTCAGCTTACTGGTCGGACCAGACAATGTTTTACCAAAAGGAAAGGGTGTGTGCTTGCAACATAATTGCCTGGGGGAAAGGTAGCAGAAGTCACCCAGCCACTGTACCCTGGTAGGGCCACCGTGGGTGGCATTCTGTGCCAACTTGCAGCCACCAGAGCGACCAGTGGAGGGCGCCAGGCCGCAGTTGATGCTCTGGTCGGGGCAGTGGCATCTTCTGAGTTTGCCTGATCACTGTGCATATTCCCCAGGATAGCATAAAGATTATAAGGAACCATAGTCCAGTGAAATAAAAATGAGTTTTTGCTGGAAGTCCTTTAGGTTCTTACATTAAAGCACTCTTCTGTGTCTTGGGTTTGGCAAATCTCTGTTCTTAAATTTCATTGAATTAGCAGCTTCCTAAATATGGCATGTTTCTTATCACAAGCCCACATACTTTCTTTTTCTGCACAAAGCAAATAAGAACCATCACTGCTTATTTGAAGAGAAAAAGTTAACAAGTTGACCTCAGGCCGCTGAAAGTGGCATCCTCTGTAGGACCCCTGATTAACCATCAGGGGGCGCTCAGACTTTGTTAAATTACTGGTTGGCCTTTAAAACCTACAATCAGTGCTTACGGAAATTTGTTGGCACAGTCATTGGGATTTTTTTCTTTCTGGATTATTTTTGCCTTCTGTTTTTCAGAAACATATGTCTGTTTTGAGGAACGTTCCAGCCAAAGTTGCTTCTTTAGAAATTGTAACGCTGATTTCTGCTAGCAGTCAAAAACCATTAAAATTTTTAGAATTTGGAGTCTGAAGACCATGTCTTCTCATAAATTAGCTATTTTCATCTTTCTAATAAGACTCCAAAACTGGAAGGACACTTCTCGCCAGGAGCCAGTCCTCCTAATCCCGGACACCATAGACAGTGCTCCTGGCAGGACCCTCTGAGTCTCATTGCCACATTCAACTGGTGTGGCCTCAAAATCACAATAACCTGGGTATGTTTGTTAATGGACCATGGCTGTTTTTTCTTTTTTAAAACATTATATTGACAGGAAGGCCACAGTGGCTCATGCCAGTAATCCCAGCACTTTGGGAGGCCGAGGCAGGCAGATCACTTGAGGTCAGGAATTCGAGACCAGGCTGGCCAACATGGCAAAACCCTCTACTAAAAATACAAAAATTAGCTGGATGTGGTGGCGGGGGCCTGTAATCCATGCTACTCAGGAGGCTGAGGCAGGAGTATCATTTGAATCCGGGAGGCAGAGGTTGCAGTGGGCCAAGAGCATGCCACGGCACTCCAGCCTGGGCGACAGGGCAAAACTCTGTCTCAAAAAAAAAAAAAAATTGATCATGAATTGAGTCAATGTATTACAAACATTAGGCTTTCCCTCTGCTCTTTTTTCCAAACTCCGCCCCCCCGCTCCCACTCTGGGCCAGGAATGAGTATCTGACACCCACCTCTGCTGCCATGAATCTCTCAGGAGGACCTGCACACTGTCAAGCATGGGTGGTCTGCACACTGCACACCCTTACCAGGCGGCTCCCCTTGTCCTCCTGCTCGTGAATAGTTAACAGTCAGACCACTCTTTCATGTCCCTAGCTTTCATTGGAATGCTCCTGCCCTACTCTTGTACCTGGTTAAGGCCATCTAGGTTTTTCAGGGGTTAACTCAGCCTTCTGAAAGTTTCCTAAGCAGAGACCTGGCTGTACAGCATACCGCTCCTGTGGTCGCCCTAGCTATTTCTGTTACCATCTGTAGTGCAGGGATAGAAGCCATTTCCCGGTATCCTCCCTCCCACAGTGTGGCAGATTTCATGAATTTATTTATTTATTGAGACAGGGTCTTGCTCTGTCACCCAGGCTGGAGTGCAGTGACACAATCTTGGCTCACTACAACATTTGCCTCCCAGGTTCAAGAAATTCTCCTACCTCAGCCTCCCAAGTAGCTGGAAACACAGCTACATGCCATCACGCCCCGCTGTTTTTTTGTGTTTTTGGTAGAAACAACATGTTGCCGAGGCTGGTTGCGAACTCCTGAGCTCAGGCATTCCTCTCTCCTCGGCCTCTCAAAGTGCTGGGATTACAGGCAAGCCACCATGCCCAGCGGCGGGTTTCTTAATCACCAGTGCTGGATAGTCATTGCGTTTCCTGAGTGAGTAAGCGTGGATATATAGCTCCACCATTCACTCCAGTTTTTGTTTTGTTTTTTATGAAAGTCAGTTTGTACAAGTTCCCTCCCTTCTGTATGGCATCATGTACTTGAGCTGCAGGGAATCATGCATTTCCTACAGTTATCTGCATACGTGTGTAAGAGATTGTGTGTGTATGAGAGAGTATGTGTGAGTGAATGTGTATGTGTATGCGTTTAGACACATAAATTTTCAAAGGGAGACTGGTGGTGACTGAATATGCCCTCTGCTGATGCATCCACAGTTTCAGGAAGTAGGACCTGGCTAAACACACTTGCAGAGAGCCTCACTGGGGTTCTTTCCTGGCTGCTGTCTTGTCTGCTGATGGAAAGGTGTCTGGCTTTGGGCCCTGACCTTGATGAGAGCTCTTGGCACATGTTGAAGGCCTGGAACATCATCCCCCAATTCCACTGTTATTAGTTCTCAGCCAACCCTACAGGTGCCTTTTCAGCCCATGTCATGGTGGTTATTCTGGTGTCAGTCTCTTTACTGGAGCACGAGCACCTCAAGGGCATCGAGCAAGTCAGTCTTGTTTGCGGCTGCAGCCCCAGCACAATGTCTGATGCCTTGCTCTGCCCCTGCTCTTGGAAGGCCTGGCTGAGGCAGTTTCCCTGTCTTCCCATTTCAAGGGCACCCACCCATCAGGTTCTTCAAGGAAGAAACTTCACGCATCTCAGGCCTATCTTCTCTCCATCTGTCCCCAGACCTCCCATTCCTTGGCCCCTGTGCCTGAGTATTGATCACCCCCTCCTAGAACCCATGGCTGCACATCACCAAACTGAGCATATGCTTTTGGTGAGCCAAGCCATGACTGTGCAGTGGCACTGCTTACTGAGGTCTGCTGTCTACAGCATCTCACAGGGATTGTCTGTAAATTTGTCAGATCACTTCAAGAAGGCACTACTGTCCCCATTCTACAGACGAGGAAACTGGTGCTTGGAGAGGTAGGGAACTTGCCCGAGACCCTGCGCTGAGCAGAGGCTGTCTGGCCCCAGAGCTGATTCTGTCTCAGCTTCTGAAAGCAGCTCAAAGCGAAGCACACACTATGGCAGGGTTCTCCTTGTCCTGGTGTTTTACCGCGTCTCAGGGGGTCCCGTGGGGTAGGTGTCTACAATGTGTGCGTTTTAGGAGTGTCCCAAAAAGAGTGTTTTGTTCCACTTCTGCTCTACTGCTGGCTCGTTCTGTGTGTCTCAGGACACATTTCTCAACCTCTCTGGGCTCAACCACTGCACAGCGAAGGCTCTGGGTTGATAATCTGTAAATGCTGTCTTCTAATTTGATAGTGGCCTTCTTGGCCTTGGGTATTCTGTTTCATTTTTGTCTTTAGTTGTTGGCTCCACAAAGCAAAACTTACTATTGTCAATAATCCTTATTATCTAACTTTATATTGATGTTGGCTGTGTAGACCAATTCTTGCTACGTTAGCCTTTTGCTCTTACAAAATGAACACCTGACACGTAATTGTTACTGTTTTCCATCGCACACTGTGTCATCCTGACGCCCATGCATAGGTTGTTCACCGTGTGTCCGGGCTGCTCTCAGATAAAACCTATTCTGTTGAAACCTGGCTGGCCTTCACTTCTTAACAAGTTTGACAACAAAAGTGACTTTGATTAGAATTGTCCTAATCTGGTTTACCAATAGCAGGGGAGTTGATAAGTATTTATCAAAATGCATCCAAAGTAAGATGGTTTAATGGATAGGGAGAGGGGAGATGTGATGAAGTCAGTACGGCAGAATCTCCCCAGCAGGAATGGGACGCTCCTGGTACGGCTGGGAGAAAAACATGGCCAAACCTACTGGGAAATTCTACAGAGGTAATTGTCATATCATTTTTAAATTGATTTAAATAAATTAAATTTTTTGAGACTGAGTCTTGCTCTGTCACTCAGGCTGGAGTGCAGTGGTGTGATCTTGGCTCATTGCAACCTCCATGTCCTAGGTTCAAGTGTTCTCCTGCTTCAGCCTCCCGAGTAGCTGGGATTACAGGCACATAACACCATGCCTGGCTAATTTTTGTATTATTAGTAGAGACAGGGGTTCACCATATTGGCCAGGCTAATCTCGAACTCCTGACCTCAGGTGATCCACCTGCCTCAGCCTTCCAAAGTGCTAGGATTATAGGTGAGAGCCACCGCACCCAGCCGATTGTTCCATTAAAATGCAACCAGCGGAACATAGTTATATTTTAATTTACTCAGTTAATCATCTCTAGTGTTTTACCTGAAAATGGTTGTTTTGAAGTAGGACATCCAGTCCAATTGTAAACTTCTAGGGAAAAAATACCAAGTCTGCTCTCTGGGGTTCCAGAGTCACCCCTGAGCCACAGTGCATGGGAAAGGCAGACTCTGGCTTGCAGCAATTCTTGATAGCTGTAATGGCCCTTGGGCCACGCCCAGGCCACTGCCTGGGTCTGTGCAGCCCAAAAGCGAAGAGTGGTTTTCACATTTTTAAATGGTTAGAAGAAAATTCAAAGGATAATGTTTCATGACATCTGAAGATTACATAAAATTGAAATTCCAGTGTCTATCCACGAAGTTTAATTGGAATACAGCCACATCTTTTAGTTTGCAAATTGTCCATGGGTGTTTCTATGCTACAGCCACAGAATTCAGTAGTTGCAGCTGTCCATCCGGCCCACGAAGCTTGAACTATTTACTGTCTGGTTCTTTACAGAAAACCTTTGCCAGCCTCTGTCTTACAAGATGGAAACATTACTTCTGCACTCTCAGCAGAGATAGGCAGTCAGATTCCAAGCACCTAAGACCACATGGTGACCATATCCCATGACCTACACCCTTCGCTCTTTGATTTCTTTTACTTTCTGAAATGCAGCTTTGTTTTAATTTCATCTACTCTAGTAGCCACAGTCGTTGGCTCTATCCAGCACACCATAGAAAGTTCTTAGGCTTCTCCATCAGCCTTGCCTTAGCTCTACGTATTAGGTATGACCTAAAGAACAAAATGTTGACCCTAAGAATTCTGTATAATAAAAAGTCAACCTTGAATTGTAGGCTCACATTGACTTTCAGAGATTTTCTCAAAAGGAACAGTAATTGCCCCTTCGATGTGAGAGTCGAGAACAAAACACGGGAAACCGTCCTCCGCCCTTCTCCGTGGGAGACCACGCGCTGCGCACATGTAGCTCTGAGACGTGTTTCCTGGGAGAAAACCGTCCTCTGCCCTTCTCCGTGGGAGACCACACGCTGCGCACATGTAGCTCTGACACGTGTTTCCTGGGAGAAAACCGTCCTCCGCCCTTTTCCGTGGGAGACCACACGCTGCGCACATGCAGCTCTGAGACGTGTTTCCTGGGAGAAAACCGTCCTCCGCCCTTCTCCGTAGGAGACCACACGCTGCGCACATGTAGCTCTGAGACGTGTTTCCTCGGAGAAAACCAGTAACACAGACAATTAAGAACCATTACACAATTAATTCACATTTCACTGGGATGTTTACTGGCTCCCTGTGGCTTAAATGTTCTCAAAGCCACACTGTATAACCACAGGACAGACAGAAAAAGCAAGTTCAAGTGGCCTCATAGAGACATGGCTTCAGGAAATCATTTTTTCCTAGAGTGCCCCATGCAGAAGTGAGGTCCCTGAAATGCGCAGTGGGTCACCTCCATGGCAGGACTCAGCATTGCTGGCTGATTGCTTTTGATGAGTTCAGTGACTGCTAACACACACTCACATAGATGGTTCTCACGTGTCTGTGTTTACAGCATCGCACATGACTTTTTCCTTTTTTTTTCCCCTTTAGCTTTTCTGGGTTTTTATTTTATTTTTTTTTTGTCAGCAGGAAAGCCAAAGAAACATGAACTTGATTCTGAAGTGTAATATTAAGTAGAAATAGGCAAATTAAGTATTGTATAATTGAATATTGATCAAATGCCTTTAATCAGGGCCCTCAACTTAGTGAGGATCACTTGTTCCTTCCAAGGGAACATGTTCATTAATCACCTGTTATGTGCTGTGTACCACATTACCCAGGTGCGCTGAGATAGGTGCCGTGTGTTCATTAATCACCTGTTATGTGCTGTGTACCACATTACCCAGGTGTGCTGAGACAGGTGCCGTGTGTTCATTAATCACCTGTTACGTGCTGTGCACCACATTACCCAGGTGCGTTGAGACAGGTGCCGCATTTCATTAATCACCTGTTATGTGCTGTGCACCACATTACCCAGGTGCGCTGAGACAGGTGCCATGTGTTCATTAATCACCTGTTATGTGCTGTGTACCACATTACCCAGGTGCGCTGAAACAGGTGCCGTCACCACGCACATAGAACTTGCAGTTCAGAGGGAAGGGGTGGCTCATCAGCTCACTGCACAAGTGAATGTGAAACAGCAACTTGATGAGGACTCAGTGGTGAAGACAGGGAGTCGGAAGTGGGAAGGCTCCAGTGGGACAGCACAATACTCCTGGGGATCCACCTTGGAGGCACTGCTTGGGATTTAGGTCTTTGAGCAGAAATCAGCGGCAAGGCATTGAAGAATTTTAAGCAAGGAAGTAGAGTGACCAGATTTGCATTTCAAAAAGCTCACTCTTAATTGCCTAGTGGAAAATGGATTGTAGGGGACAAGATGAGTGTGTGTCACCACTTAGGAGGTTGTTGCAGAGATAGCAGTAAGAGCTGATAGTCTTGTTGACCAGTGTGGTGGCAGTGCCTAGGGAACTGGTGAGGACTGCAGGAAGTCTTGTGGAAGTTGGTGAGGAGTGGCAGGACCAAGGGCCAGACAGTGTGGAGAAAAGAGGAGTGGAGACTGGAGAGAGGCTTGGGAGGACTAGTGGGCCGGCGGTGCCATTTGTTGAGATGGGAGGAAGGGCCTGGTTTGGCAGAGGGGATGGTGAGTTTGGTTGTGGATGCGAGTGTTGAACATGAGGCACTTTGGAGGAGCTACATGAAGCCACCAAGTGGGCACTGAATATGTTTCTTTCTGGAGCTCAGAGAAGTGACCCAGGCCATGGGCACCTGGCTGAGCTCTCCTGCCACTGTGTCCTTTCTCCTGTGTCCTGGGCTCCCTGCTGCCCCACCACACCACACCTTGTTCCTCAGTCCCAGCCTGTGAAGGCCTCTGCCTTTGGAGGTGCCTGGCCTCCTCTGCGGTCTTGCAGCTCCCCATGTCGCTGCCACAGTGCTCTCAGTCCTCCCAGCCAGCAAAGATCTCTCCCCCTCCCACTGTGGCTCTTCTTGAATGGACCACGGCTGGCAAACTAGGCTCTTTCTACTCCTCCTAGACTTTTATAATCCACCCTCCCCTGCAGCACCTAGCCCTGGGTACTCAGGTATCGGGGAAGGTGGGGAAATAATACACATCCCCACAGTTGCATTTGCGTGTGTGTGTTTGTGTGTGTGTGTGCGTGTGTGTGTGACTTTCTGTAAAATGGGTTCTTGCAAGCTCACCTCACTGGCAGGTCCCCACAATCCTGGCAGCTCTAGGACTGTCAGCTGCTGACCCTTCCAGATGCTCATAGAGGTCTTCCATGCTTCATGGAGAAATGGCTGTGAGCACTACTCAGTCATGGCAATTAAAGAAACAAGCACTAAATTTACAGGAAACACTGAAAATAGCCTAGAAAATGATACCATAGTGGAGCACGTTTTTCTGGGAAAAAAAAAAGGAAATTATACCAAAAGGTAGATTTTTAAGCCAAAACAACCAGACTTGGCCCAAAGGGAAGGAAAAGATGTATTTGCAGAGTTTCCTGTGTCCAGAAGAGCGAGGCTCCGGCCGTGAGAAGGGCAGTGGCGGTGCGTGGTGTGGGGCAGTGTCGAGCCATGTACCAAGAATGGTTTCTCTTCTGACATCTGTGACCATTCAGACAAGTCTTAAAGAATCTGAAATTTATTAAAATTGCAAAAGCTCCTGCAAAGGCACATGGAGAAATCATGTCATCTGGAGCCAGTTTCCTTGCTGTATTGGCCTCAGTCGAGAAGTCACTCAGTCCTGGATGTCACGGACACTAGCTTTTATGTGACGCTTGCAGTGCTGTCCTCCAGGTGTTGATTTTGGAATCCTTTCTTAAGCTGTTAGTATTGCCGCCACTGTTTGACTAAGTTTTTTTTTTTTA
>CM052652.1:146414489-146436095 GCA_028533165.1 Leontopithecus rosalia
CATGGATCAATCTGGAGAACATCATTCTCAGCAAATTGACACAAGAACAGAAAAGGAAATACCACATATTCTTGCTCATAGGCGGGTGATGAAAAATGAGAACACATGGACACAGGGAAGGGAGCGCTACACACTGGGATCTATTAAGGGGAATAGGGGAGGGACAGCAGCGGGTGGAGCTGGGGAGGGATAGCCTGGGGAGAAATCCCAAGGTATGGGTGAAGGGGAGGAAGGCAGCAAAACACACTGCTACGTGTGTACCTATGCAGCTATCTTGCATGTTCTGCACATGTACCCCAAAACCTAAAATGCAATAACTTTAAAAAAAAAAGAGGTTTATTTGACTCTGTTCTGCAGGGTGTAGAAGAAGCATGGTGCCAGCATCTGCTCAGCTTCTGGGAGGATCTCAAGCTGCTTCCACTCATGGTGGGAGGCAAAGGGGAGCTAGCTGCGCAGAGATCGCCTGGCTGCCGAATAAGCAAGAGAGACGGGGAGGGGCCCACTCTTTTTAATAACCAGAGCTAGTGGAAACTAACAGTGAGACTCACTCACCCCACCTCCAGGACATTAATCTATTCACGATCCGGTGTGTGTGGCCCAAACACCTCCGGTTTAACCCCACCTCCAACGACTTTGAGGATCAAATTTGGGGATCAAATTTTAACATGAAGTTTGGGGAAAAGCATCTGAAGTATAGCACTAACTTTACTTCAGTGGTTCAGAAAAATATGTGTATGTATGTGTGAGAGAGAATGATAAACGAATGTGGCGAAATGATTACGCATCATCATCAGACTGATTCAAGAGTTTCTAGGCATTCTGAGCACATTCTTGCAATTTTTCTGAGAGTGTGAAATTATTTCAAAATAAACAAGTTTTTTAAAAGCATAGGTGTTCTGTTTTCCTGATGTGAGACACCACTAACCGTCTTGTGTGCTGAGAGGTCACTGTCAGTATCTCCTCACTCCCAAATAAAATCAATGTGCAAACTGTTTTATTTAGACGGCAAAGCAGTTTCTTTGCCTCCCCCTGCCCCAGGGCACTGTTCGTTCTCCTTCCATCTTGAATCTTCTAGCCTTCAGTGTGAGCTCTCTTTTAATCTCAGCATTTCTTTCTTTTGGTCTCATCCAGGATCTTTGGCTTGGATTGGGAGCCAGGTCTTAACAAATTGGTGTTAATGTTCAGACTTCACTTTCTGTTTACAGTGTCCAGACACACCCCATAGTCTTGCACTCTCACCTTTGAGGGCTGCCAGGGTCCAAGGCCATTGGTCAGTTAATGTGTAACTAGACCATTAAAATCCAGAGGATGAGGAAATTAGAGATGGGAATGTGGAGGCCTGGACCCCGAACTAGCACTAGTGAAAAAGTGGGCAGCCCTCACTCAAGGGAGGACTGTGACTTTGCTTCCCCTGGTCTCAGAAGATGAGCATTATGAAAAGGGGACAGAGCGAGGCAGAGCATGCCATCCCTGTGCAGGGGCAGGCAGTTTGCTGACTTGCATACCAACCCTGCCTGCTGAGCAGCCAGGCAGGAGCAGAAGCAGAGGGAGAAGGGGAAACCCTAGCAGCCTGGCAGTCGGCGGAGGTGCAACTCCATCCACCCACAGTAAGTTGGGGGTGTTGATCAGTCCCGCTGTGGCCAACAGCTTCAGACTGTAGCAAGGCTGGGCCTAGCTACACAGTTGTCTGTGGAACCTGTTTTCTCTCTGGATCAAGAAAACTGGCCCACAGAGATGTTCCTACCACCTGGCCTTATTAGACTACTATTCAAATTCTGGGTCCCCAAAGAACATTGATTTCAGAGACCTTTGTCCCCTTTTCTACCCCTGCCACCATATACAGACTCTCTGGGAAGGATTTATACTTAATGAGGAGAAGATTCTAGAACATGCTCAGGAACTCACTGTGCAATTTTATCTCCTTTAATGAGCACATCTTTGTGTGTGTGTGTGTGTGTGTGTGTGTTTCTTGACCCATTGTTATTTCACCATTGTCTTTTTTCCCGTGGAAATAATCATTCTAAAATGTTCTTAGTGGAAAAATAAACACACAGGGGAAAATGAACACTGAAGTCTTACCTTTCCAAGTCGGTGTTGTAAATATTTAGCTTCATTTTCTTCTAGTTTCTCTACCAAATTTTGTTTTAAATGCCCATGTATAAGATGAGTAGATTCTTGTTCTATAATATTCAAATGATAAATAGCTAAGTATCTTTAGAGATGTTTTGGTGTGCATTTACAAACATATGCTTACATTTAGGAATTTAAAGTTTCATGGTTTTAGTTACAAAAGTGCTATACATATTACAAAATGTTACTATCTATAGATCTACCTTGGTCTTTAAAAATTGCTAGAGTATTTCTATATTAACATACCACGTTGACTTAACCATTCTTTTTTTTTTTTTCTTGAGATGGAGTTTTATTCTGTTGCCCAGGCTGGAGTGCAGTGGTATGAATCAAAGCTCACAGCAGCCTTAAACTCCTGGGCTCAAGCGGTCCTCCCACCTCAGCCTCCCTGAGTAGCTGGATTACAGGTGCACACCACCAAGCCTGGCTAGTTTTTATTTTTCAATTTTTATTTATTTATTTATTTATTTGCCATGGAGTCTTGTTCTGTTGCCCCCAAGCTGGAAAGCAGTGGCACAGTCTCGGCTCACCACAACCTCTGCCTCCTGAATTGTGCTACAAATTACAAGTGATTTTCCTGCCACAGCCTCCTGGGATTACAGGCATGTGCCACAGCATTCAGCTAATTTTTTTTTTGTATTTTAGTAGAGACAGGGTTTCACCATGTTGACCAGGCTGGTCTTGAACTCTTGACCTCAGGTCCACTCTCCTTGGCTTCCCAAAGTGCTAGGATTATAGACATGAGCTACCACACCCAGCCTACTCTCTTCTTGAAACATGTTCTCTTGGCCTCCAGGACATGCTCTCTCCCATCTCACAGGCTGTCCTTGTCGATCTCCTTTGAGATTTCTCCTCATCCTTTAGAGTTCACAATATTGGAGTACGTTGGGGCTCAGAACTCTTCTCTTCCGTTTTCAACATGTACCTCGGCACTCCAGTACCTTGGGGCTCCGGAACTCCCTATTTGTAGCTTTAAATCCACTTGTATGCTGCTGACTTCCAAATTTAAGTGTCCAGCCCAGATTTCTCCCCTGGATTTCAGACTCACAGACCCACCTGCCTACTCAGCATCTCCACTTGGAAGTCTAACGGAAATATCAGACTTAACAAGCTCCAATTTGAATCCCTGATTTCTCCCCCATGCCTGTCCCTCTGTCATTCTTCCTGTCTTAATAAGTGACAACTTCATTCCTCCAAGTATCAAGGCCTAAATTGCTGGTTTCATTCCTGTTTTTTCTTTTCTTTCTTTTTTTTTTTTTTTTGAGACAGAGTTTCGCTCTTGTTACCCAGACTGGAGTGCAATGGCACGATCTCGGCTCACCGCAACCTCCGCCTCCTGGGATCAGGCCATTCTCCTGCCTCAGCCTCCCGAGTAGCTGGGATTACAGGCACGCGCCACCATGCCCAGCTAATTTTTTGTATCTTTAGTAGAGACGGGGTTTCACCATGTTGACCAGGATGGTCTCGATCTCTTGAGCTCGTGATCCACCCGCCTCGGCCTCCCAAAGTGCTGGGATTACAGGCGTGAGCCACTGAGCCCGGCCCATTCCTGTTTTTTCTTTTTCTCACGCTCAGTTACAAATCCTGTCATCTTTTTCCTCACTGCCTCCATCCTTACTAACCTAGACCAAGCCACCATTATCTCCCATCAGGACTAACAGTCCCCTCATAGGTTGTTTCAGTTCTCTATTTCTGTGTAATAACCTGAAATTTAGGGGCTCAAAGCAACAGCACTTCATTTATTATTTCCCATGATTCTGTGGGTTGATCAGGTAGTTACACAGCTTGATGTGATGTCATTTAGGGTACTAGGCGCCTGGAAGGATAAGTATGGCCTCACTCCAATGGGCTGGGATTTGGGGACGACTCCTCGGTGGAGGCTCAGCTATAGCTGTTGGCCAGGGGCCTTGATTCTTCTCCACCTTGGTCTCACCTTTCCACATAACTGCTTGGGCTTCCTCACAGCGTGGTGGGTAGGCTCTAAGTGGGAACATTACAGGCACTGAAAGGGAAACTGGATTTTTTTTCTTTTCTTTCCTTTTTTTATGTGAGACAGAGTCTTGCTCTGTCACCAGCCTGGAGTGCAGTGGCTCAATCTTGGCTCACTGCAACCTCCACCTCCCTGGCTCAAGCAATTACCCTGCCTCCGGCTCCCGAGTAGTTTGGGACTACAGGCACCCACCACCATGCCGGGCTAATTTTTTGTATTGTAGTAGAGACAGGGTTTAACCATGTTGGCCAGGATGGTCTCAACCTCTTGACCTCGGGATCTGCCCACCTTGGCCTCCCAAAGTGCTGGGATTACAGGCGTGAGCCACTGTGCCCGCCCAAAACTGCGTATTTCTTAAATCACAGCCTAGGGAATCACTTCTGTACATTCCTTTAGTCAAAGCAGTCACAGGATCTGTTCAAAGTTAAGTAGTGAGAAGTAGTATCCACCTTTCAATGGAAAAGAGTGGCAAAGAATTTGTGGTCATCAATAATCCACCACACAGGCCTCTCTGCTTCCACCATCACCCCACATAACTTCTAGAGACTTCCTTTTAAAATCATAAATTCCTGGCCAGATGTGGTGGCTCATGCCTGTAATCTAATCCCAGCACTTTGGGAGGCCAAGGAGGTATGATCGTTTGAGCCTGGGAGTTTAAGACCAACCTAGGCAACATAGTAAGACACCATTTCTACAAAAAAAAAATTTTTTTAAATTAGCCAAGCATGGTGGTGCACCACTATAATCCCAGCTACTCTGGAGACTGAGGCAGGAGGATCACTTGAGCCCAGGAGTTTGAGATTGCAGTGAACTCCGATCACACCACTCTACTGCAGCCTGGGTGACAAAGCAAGATCCTGTCTCAAGAAAAAAAACCTACAAAAACAAAACGTAAGTCTTACCAACAGCTTCTCCTCTCCCCGCGAATTAGAAAGCCTAATCTGACCCTTGCCCCTTCTGGCCTCTCGCTCGTGCTCAATCCATGCAGTCCATGCTAGTCTCCACTGTCTCTCAACCTCGCCATTCACATTCCTGTGTGGGGGTCCTGGCAGTGGCTGTTTCGGCTGCTTGGATCCCATGGACCTTGACACACATAATCACTTCCTTACTTCTCACAGGCGTCCAATCAAGGAGCATTTCGTCCAAAGGGCCTTTCCTCTTTAGAATAAACAAAACTAATTAATGCCAGCAGAAGAAGAATGCGGTGTCTCTGGGTGCAGGAGAAATTGCATGGGAGGGGCCTAAGGGAACTTCCTAGGATCATGAAAATGTTCTACATTTGGGGTGTTAACTACACAGATATTTTTCTGTTATCTGTTGCTACGTAACAAATTGGTCCCAAACTTAGTTGAAGAAAACTTCTTCATGATGTGGGGATTTCTGCGGTATAGAAGCTTTGACAGGGCACAGTGGGGCAGAGTGTTCTGTGATGTCTGGGGTCTCAGCTAGAAAACTTGAAGGCTACGCGCTTCCATTATCCACAGCGTCATTTATTCCCATATTTGGTGGTTGGTGTTGGCTGACTTCAGCTGTGGCTAGAACACCACCAACACGTGGCCTGTCTGGGGTCACTTGGTTTCCTCACAGTGCAGTTGTGTGGGTTCTGAGGATAAGCATGGGTGGGTGGGGGTGGGGGTGGGGAGGGGGAGAGAGAGAGAGAGAGAGAGAGAGAGAAAGCACAGGCAAGCATGTGCCAGGTGGAAACTGTTTTGTTTGTCTAACCTAGTTTTAGAAATCACATCACACCCCTTCTGCCACACTGTACGCATTGACATCAAGTCACCAAGGCCAGTCTAAAAGCAAGCGATGGGGCTGGGCACGGGGGCTCATGCCTGTAATCTCAGCACTTTGGGGGCCATGGTAGGTGGATCACCTGAGGTCAGGAGTTCAAGACCAGCCTGACCAATATGGTGAAACACCGTCTCTACTAAAAATACAAAAAAATTAGCTGGGCATGCTGATGTGCACCTGCAGTCCCAACTACTTGGGAGGCTGGGGAGGAAGAACTGCTGGAATCTGGAAGGTGAAGTTTGCAGTGAGCAAGATTGTGCCACTGCACTCCAGCCTCGGTAACAAAGTGAGACTCCGTCTCAAAAAATAAAATAAAACAAAATAAAATGGATGGGATGGGAACAGTGGGAAAGGTGGGAACAGTCTCATAGAATTTTCAGGCCTGTTTTAAAGTCACCACAGGTCTGTACAATTGTCACAGCTTATCAACTGAACACGTAAGAACTGTGCATCATATGGTAGATCAGTTATACTCCAATTTCAACAGCAGAAAAATGGGACTGGGTGTGGTGGCTCATGTCTGTAATCCCAGCAGTTTGGGAGGCTGAAGCAGGTGGATCACTTGAGGTCAGGAGTTTGAGACCAGCCTGGCCAACGTGTTGAAACCCATGTCTACTAAAAATACAAAAATTAGCTGGGCAGGATAGTGGGCACCTGTAGTCCCAGCTACTTGGGAGGCTGAGGCAGAAGAATCACTTGATCTTGGGATGTGGAGGCTGCAGTGAGCCGAGATTGCACCACTGCACTCCAGCCTGGGTGACAGAGTGAGACTCCATCTCTAAATAAATAAAAATAGAAAAATGGGCCAGGTAGAGTGGCTTGCACCTGAAACCCCAGCACTTTGGGAAGCTGAGGTAGGAAAATTGCTTGAGCCCCGGAGTTTGAAACCAGCCTGGGCAACAAAGCAAGACCTCATCTCTACCAAAAAATAATTTTTTTTTAATGTAGTAGAGCGTGGTAGTGCACGCCTTAGTCCCAGGTACTCAGGATGTGTGAGGATGGCTTGAGCCCAGGAGGTCCACTCTGCGGTGAACCGTGATTGCACCACTGCACTACAGTCTGGGTGACAGAACAAGTCCCTGTCTCAAAAAAAAAAGGCCTTCACTGACCCCAAAATAGACTCCCCAGGCCACAGTTACTTGCCGTCCCTTTGACCTGTTTTATTTAGTTCATAGCACCTATCACAACCTGTCATAGCATGACATATTGTCTTTTCCACTTGTTTGCCGTCTCTCTCTCCCCGACCTGGCACCCCAAGAAGACTGTCAAATCTAGATGAGCAGGCAGTTTGTGCCTTCCACCCAGCACCTACAACCACATCTGGTGCACATCAGCTCCTCAGTCAGGATTTGTTGAAGGTAATTAAACGAATGGAGTAACTCCAGGAAGGGAGGCAGAGTCTACACACTGAAAACAAGTGGCAGTCAGACCATTGAGAAATAACACAGTTGTTAGTGTGTTAAATGCAGATCACCAATGTCTCATGCATTCAGACAAGGGAGAGAGCATCTCATCCTAACCCATGATAGCTGGAAGGCTCCTTAGAGGGGCTTCATTTAGCTTCTCGTTTTCTGGGTGAGGGTAGTGGAATCTAAAGGAGATGAGAGGTTCGTTCAAGGCCACACAACAGGCTTAGAAGACAGGCCACGTGACATGAGTCACTAGCAAGAGCTCCAGGCTCTTGGTCCGCTGCAGCAGGGCTGCCTCCTCTGCCCAGTGCAGCGTCTTTGAGGAAAGGGGTGTTCCTAGCCTGGCAGTGCAGTTAGATAGAAACGAATGAGATGTGAGAAATGATATTAACTCTGAATTGGATGTTAAAAGCCAGGTTCACATTTTGAGGGTTCCCTTTGTACTCAATAGAAGGAAAATGCATTTTCTTTGGAGTTTTAAGTCATTTGATTTACCTCTGGTGGTGGGATCAGCCACATAAAAATATTCCTCATCTTTGGGTGTCATAATATCCCCCTTTTTTCTAACTATATGCTAAAGTGGTCTCTGGAAAAAGTAGTGGTTTCTAAGCTGGTTCTCTTTAAGCAAGTGATTCCATGATAAACAGATAGAAACGTGTTCCTGCCATTCACCGGAAGAAAAGCTTTTTGATCCTTACCTATGTTACATTTCTGAGAGCACTAATTAATTTAAGGCATTCTTCTATTGTGCTGCACTAAATTCTAGAGTATAAGCAGCTCCCACATTGTCAACCACAGCCAGATAATGACTCATTTTTGCATAACACAAATGTCCAATTCCCTGTTTTAGTTCTTATTCAAGCTTACTGACTGACTCTATTTAAGTAACACGTTAGGACAAAGAAACACTAGTCCAGGCGGAAGATTCACTTCAGAAAAGAGTATGGGGATTCACAATGCACTCAGGTTTTAAAAAGTAGAAGAAATGAGAGATGATGCTTGCACTTATTCTACACGAAATTCCTAATGTAGTCTCGCCTTCAAATTGATATCACTGTCTTACTAAGCAAAATTGGCATTGGTGATTTTAAAAATGCAGAATGCTTCTCCCGTCACCCTTTCCTATCCTGTTTTCATCTTCATGACTAGCATTACCTTGAAGAAAGCACAGCTGAGCCCAGGAGACATTATGAAACCAAATCCTGCCCATGACGATGCTACTAACAGGCACAGACTTCATTCAAGTTCAAGAGCACCCAAATGGAGCAATCAGTGAATAATGAGACAGGGTGGGTTGCATTTTTCTTTTTCTTCTTCTTTGTAATTGTCATGAACTGTACATTCCAATTTTCCAGTTTGTGCTTCAGTTAAAATCACATCAGTCCACTTCGTTTCTTCAGGCTTTCTAAGATCCTCTGCTGGTTTTCTCCCTTTTCAGCTATAAACTCTCAGCCATCCTGCAGAGACAGTACATGTTGGTATCTCCCACGTAGGTGCTCACCAAATATTTGTTGAATGAATCTCTGAAAGAGAATGCCTTCTGTACGCCCCTCCTTTCAAAAAACAAGATTTCTGGCTGGGCGAGATGGCTCACACCTGTAATCTCAGACTTTGGGAGGCTAAGGTGGGTGGATCATCTGAGGTCAGGAGTTCAAGACCAGCCTGGCCAACATGGTGAAATCCCAGCTCTACTAAAAATAAAAAAATCAGTCAGGTGTGGTGGCGTGCACCTGTAATTCCAGCTACTTGGGAGGCTAAGGGAGGAGAATCACTTGAACCTGGGAGGCAGAGGTTGCAGTGAGCTGAGATCTCACCACTGCACTCCAGCTTGTGCAACCAGAGCAAAACTCTCTCTCAAAAAGAGAAGGATTTCTAAAATCCTAGAAACGTGTTGGTACGACTCTCCTTAGAGACAAATAAAATTTCAAGATGGATAATGTCTATGAAATTCATCTTAAGAATGTAGTGAGTCACATATCCATGCTGATGCCTAACCCAGGTCCCACTGAAGATCCTGCTGTGCCTAACCCTAACTTTTTGGTTGCTCATTGTGTGTCACTGGCCACCTGGAAAGCCAGGCAAAAAGGCAGCATCAGGCCAGGCTAAGTCCACTTGCAGCCCTGGAAGCACTGTGATGTATGGCTCAGTTGTGGACAAGCAAGTGGTTCAATGGTGTGTGAGCAAGTGAAGAAGCATTTACCAGGTCAGCGGAAGGCCAAGTCTGGAAAGTGGAATAAGGGCAGACAGTAGAGAGCCAAGGAAGCTAGACTCAGGAATGTGAATTCCCCCTACAGACAACCAGAGAGGCTTCCACAATTTTTGACAATGGCAGTAATGCTCATGCAGGCCAGTCCTATAATCACCAAGCAGATATTTAGGAAAAATGGGACAAGAACTTTGGAAAACAATTTGGTAGTTTTTTACAAAGTTAAATATACACTATCATGCAACCTTTACTCCTAGGTATTTGTTCCAAAGAAACAAAAATGTACTTCCGAAAAAAGACCTGTATTTGAATTTTGATACTAGCTTAAGTCCAGAAATTCGACAGCCCAAATATCCATTAATGGGTAACTGGGTAAAGAAATTGTGTTCCATCTATACAGTGAGATATCATACAGCAAAAACAAAAACAAAAAATCTCTACTGATTTACACAACATGGGTGAATCTCAAAAACATTATACTTAATGTAGCCAAAAAGACTATAAATAGCATAACTTCATTTACATGAAACTCTAATGAAACTAATGTATAGGGACAAAAAGCCCATCAATGGTCACCTGAAGGTAAGGCTGAGGAGGGAATTTCTACCACAAAGAAGCAGAAGACTTTGGGAGGCCGAGGCGGGTGGATCACGAGGTGAAGAGATCTCCTGGTCAACACGGTGAAACCCCATCTCTACTAAAAATACAAAAAATTAGCTGGGCACGGTGGGGCGTGCCTGTAATCCCAGCTACTCGGGAGGCTGAGGCAGGAGAATGGCCTGATCCCAGGAGGCGGAGGTTGCAGTGAGCCGAGATGGCGCCATTGCTCTCCAGCCTGGGTAACAAGAGCAAAACTCCGTCTCAAGAAAAAAAAGAAGCAGAAGAGACCTTCTGGGGTGACAAAATTGATATCGAGATTGCAGTGTTGCTTGCCCAAGTGCATACGTTTGTCAAAACTAATTGAACCATATACTTAAAACGGATGTTTTAATATGTGCAAATTATACCACAATAAAGTCGATTGGTTATAAAAAAGAGAACTATATTTGGGCACAGCTTTACACAAGGCCAAGGGGAGGAAGCAGAAGAGACTTTCCTAAAGTGTTTATGATTTGGACCAAAGCTGAGTTCAGATCCATAGCACAAGGCCCTGCCCTTTGGAACAATCAGTGGCAAAATGAATTAAGTGGCCAAAGAAGCCTGTGGACAAGAAGTAGAGAAAGAGGCAGAGACAAAGAGACAGAGAGAGAGGTGGGGGAGTAGGTCCACTATGGCCTGGAGTTAATGAATGATACATTATTTTAGAAGTCTTATTTATTTCACTCTTCTATCAAGGCCTGTTCGAATCCCACTTCCTTTGCAAATTCTTGCTTGAGTCCCTACCCACAGAACGTTTTCATCTTTCCCTCTTTTGTGCTCTTGTAGTAAGTTCTGTTTGTTTAATTTATGTGTAAATAGCTATGGTTTCTTTTCCCGTGGACTGCTATTCAAATTGCTTACTGCTAGTTCATTTCAAATGCGCTTATGCCTTATCTTGTATCTAGAACGTAAGTTCCTTAAGAGTCCTGTACCCTGGGCCTCCCCATAGTTCCTTAACTATAGCAACCAGGCAGTTTTTGTAGATGTTCTTGATTCACTGATTTTCAATTCCTAAAACCGGACTGCGTTAACAATTTGGGGTAAGGAAGAGAAACCTTCAATTCTATTATGATTGCACCTATGGACTAAGTAGGGAGGTACTGCGGTTGGTGAACCCCTTAATTCATTCCACTCCTCCTTTAATTGACAGATCATTCTTCTATCACAAAGCCAAGATCCTCTTCAGGAAAAGTCCTCTGTGAGGCAAAATGAAATTGAGTTGATGTAATTACCCCATCCCATGATTTTATACCTCAGTGTTGTTGTAGTTTTTTTTTTCCATTCAGGAATTTCAGCCGGGGCAGCAGCATTTGTATTCGAAGCCTGCCAACTCTGACCAGAAATCAGGTCTCCGTTTAAGACACACCTTGACAAGTGGATTACATGTTCTAGTGAAAAACAGATAAATGTCACTCATGTCGCTATAAATAAAAGTCTGGGCCTGCTTATCAGCTTGTAGGGTTAGGTCTTACCTTCAGCCCTTCTCAGAGTGCTTTACACTTTATTATCCTTTAAACGAAGGCTTTTCTATCCAGCTTCTATTTACACCCCCAGAGGGAATTATTACTGTTCAGCTCTTTGAAACATGGCTCCTGTCAACTCCCTGTCTTTTCCTTTAAGGGACAATACAACCTGTGGCCTTTAACAGAAATCTGTCTGCCAGAATTTTCTCAAATGTCATATTAGGGAATGAAATGTACGAAGATCCTTTCATAGCATTGGATCTAGGACACCTTGTACCTGCCTTACAAGCAAATCATGTTCTAGCAGGCTTTGGTTGCTTGGGGTTATGGTTTAGAGCATGGGATTTGTCATCTAAATCCATGTAATAACAAGTATGGATTTAGATGGTCAGTAGCAGCGTACACAGATGTATACATTTCAATATCTGAAGGTACAAGGCCCACTAAACCGTTTATGAAAAAGGATTCTCACGGTTAGAGAGATTTAGAAATGGGCAATCACAAAGGGCCTAATACGGTTGCAGAAATTAGTCTGTTTAGCCCAATTTAATCCAGAATTCTCAAAGTTATTTGACCATAGAACCTCCTTTTCACCTATTTTTGGATATACTACTCACAAAATGTTTTTGGCTGACTTACGGCATGAACATAGATTGAGAAAGTTTAGAATAAAATAATCTTTACTTTTTTTTTTTTTAATTTGAGGCAGTGTCTTGCTCAGTTGCCCAGGCTGAAGTGTACTGGCACAGTCTCGGCCCACTGCAACCTTGACCTCCTAGGCTCAAGCTATCCTTCCACCTCAGCTTTCTGAGTAGCTGGGAGTACAGGCATGTGTCACCATGCCTGGCAATTTTTACATTTTGTGTAGAGACAGGATTTCGCCATGTTGTCCAAGCTGGTCTCAAACTCCTGAGCTCAACTGATCCACCCACCTCAGCCTCTTAAAGTGCTGGGATTATAGGTGTGAACCACTACACCAAGCCAGAATTAATCTATGTTTATCAATGTACATTTATTAAGGCTAGTGTTGTGTCCATTTGTACCTGTGAAATACACTTGGTAATAATGATTGCAGACTGTTTTGGGTAACAAGGAACATTTGAGACAAGATCTGTAGATAACAAAATACTGGAAACAGCGTGGAACACGACAGAGAGCCATACAGTGGTGATCACTTCCTGGATCTTAGCAAGTTTTGGGCTATGCACTGGGCAGGGTATTACTGAATCTTCAGAGAAAAACCTATGAAGTCTATGATCCTCATTTTACAGATGAAGAAACTGGAGCTTAGAGAGGTGATGCATCTTGAAAATGCATTAGAATTCTCCCGAAAAACAGGACCAACAGAATGTGAGAACGTTTTATTTGAAGAAATCGGCTCACATGATTGTGGGGGCTTGACGAGTCTGAAATCTGATAGGGTAGGCTGGCAGGCTGGAGACCCAGGGAAGAGGTGCATCTGCTGGCAGGATCTGTTCTTGCTCAGGGAGGTCAGTTTCAGGGGCTGTAGTGCTGCACTGTCCACTTTCAGGTGGGACCTGCCCAACATGCAGAAACACCTATAAACCAGGCTCGAGCTTCCTCTTCTCTGCATTAAATCAAGGTAGGCCTGGCACTTCTCACTCACTCGTTGTGGTCCACCTTCTGGTCCATGTTTGTCAACCAACCAATCAGTTATATAGCACTAACTCCCTGAGTTGCAACATTAAATGCAAAAATGGTGCTCAATTGGCCCGTCAATACATTCGGCCTGATTCAATTTTATGTTTCTTCCATCTTTATCCCACACCTTTAATATCCATTCCCCCACATACTCCCTGGATTTCTGACTAAACTAGAAAACTTGAGTAGTACTTTTGGAATGTAGTATGACTCGTGGATCACATTTTGTGCCTCACCTTTTGGGACTGCTAGGACTTGAGTCTAGTTATAGTTCTAGAAGCCAAGAGGTAATGGGGATGTGTCCTGAGGAGAATCAGCATTGTCTTGGAAGGCAAGTGCATCAGGGGAGGTCATGATTCCTTAAGCAATGAAAGGTTAGTTCCCTCAGGTGGGGTGGAGAGGACACATCTACTGGGGTGGAGAAACTGCTTCTACTGACAAAGACGACTCACTGGAATTTAGGGACTCAATATCCTCAGTGCCATCAAGGCCTTTCCATAAGCTCCCATTCCAACTTTCAGGGTCCTATTAATTCCCAATCAATGGCCTCACTTTAGAAGTAGACAACCTGCAAAGTCAAGAATTCAATCTGCATTTTAATTCAGCCACTTACAGGATGTGATTCAGAGTAGATTTTTAACAATCTTGGCTCTGCAGCTACTGGAAATAAGGGTCTTGTTCAGGGCAGAAAGTTTCAGGTCACTTATATTTTACTTTAGCTGGCAATTGGAATCCCCGAGCTCATCCTTTCTTTTCCCATTTTGTCCAGTAACATAGGGACAACCAATCTTATACTTGTTATTTTGAAAAATGTTTTAAAGTATCATATGCATGATCATCCAGATCCTGCTTCTTTTTAGTTTTGATGAGGAATATCCAATTGGTAATATTTTGTGTATTTCTTTTCTTCTTTTTTGAGCAGAGTTTCACTCTTGTTGCCCAGGCTGGAGTACAATGGCCTGATCTCGGCTCACCACAACCTCTGCCTCTCAGGTTCAAGTGATTCTCTTGCCTCAGCATTCCAAGTAGCTGGGATTCCAGTTATGTGAACCATGACCAACTGATTTTTTATTTTTAGTAGAGACAGGGTTTCTCCATGTTGGTCAGGCTGGTCTCAAACTCCTGACCTCAGGTGATCTGCCTGCCTTGGCCTCCCAAAGTGTTGGGATTACAGGCGTAAGCCACCATACCTGGCCTATTTTGTATATTTCTATTACTTCATAATGCCATAAGGCTATCAGTGTTTTATTTACTATCATCATTCCTGTCTTTAATCTAATCAGATGAGAGAACCACTTCCTGAAACCTCAGGACCAAATGTGAAAATGCATCCCTAAGATTCTGTTCCACTTGAACCACTTCCAGCACCAGAATCTGTAGTGGTCAGTATTCTCTAGAGACATCAACAGGTGTGCACATACAAAGAAATTTATTATAAGGATTTGGCTTACCTAATTATACAGACTGGCAAGTACAAATGTGCAGTGTAGGCCAGTAGATCCAGGATTCAGGAGGTAGATTAAATCTCAAGGCAGTTGGCTAAAGAATTCCCTCTTGCTTGGGGGCCAGTCTTTTTGTTCTATTCAGGACTTCAACTGATTAAATGAAGCCCACCCACATTATGGAGGGGAATCTGCTTTACTGATTAAAAATGTTTATCTCAACTAAATTACTGTTTTAAATACATTAGGTTATTCACAGTGAGTTTTGTAAGGACAAAGAGGGAAAGGAAGCACTTGGTAATTAAGGGACGAACAGTAGGCAAAAAAAAAAATTGAGACTTTTTTCTATGATAATTACATTGTTAATGGAGCTTAAAAATGAATTGATGGATAATTAAAAATATTATAGTTTCTATATATTTTTCATATCATAATCCAGATATCAGCTGTGGCCTTCCTCTCCCCCTTTGAGATCTAGGCAAAAATATTTCAAAATCTCTGGGTTCTCAGCCTGCAGAAGTCCAAAGTCAGGTTCAATATTTCTGGTAATTTATCTTTCTTTTTTTTTTTTTTGAGATACTGTTTCTTCTGTCACCCAGGCTGGAGCACAGTGGTGGAATCATAGCTCACTGCAGCCTTAAATTCTTGGGCTCAAATGATTCTCTTGTCTTAGCCTCCCTATTTGCTAGGATTACAGATGTGAGCCATCACACTTGGCCTTCCTGCTAATTTTTAACACTAATAAATTCTTCTCATCTCTTCTGCTTCTAGAGCTCTGTTACGTTGTCCACCCTGTGGTAGTTCCAGACCAGTGACCCCAACTGGAGACTTTTCCTTTGATTTCTACAAGAAAAACCCATACCCAAACTGAGTCTGACAGGCTTTACTGGATACATTGGGCCAGGGAAGGTGTCACAAAACTTAGTCCACACCCTCCTGCCACCTTTCAAGTTTCTTCTTTTACCCTCCCCTTTTCTGAGCAATTTCACTACCCAGGTGAATTAGCTTACACTCCCCAAATTTTGTTACTGGACTCTTTCCATTGCAAGGGGTGAGAATTTAGCCCAAGCCAGCTTAGGGCAAAAGGAAACTTTTTTGGCTCACAGAATCAAAAGACAGACTTAATCAAATGGCAGGCAGAGAGGGATTTAACTGGAATCAGGGATTAACTCTGCTTCTCTCATTGCTGACTGGCAATAAATCCCAATTTTTATCTTTTAGCGTTTACCCCCTGGAAAGATAGTCTTAAATTTCTTATGGTTCAAAGCTCAGAAATGCTGGTTAAGGCTGGGTGCAGTGGCTTATGCCTATACTCCCAGCACCTTAGTAGGCTGAGCTGGATCACCTAGGGTTAAGAGTTTGAGACCAGCCTGGCCAACATGGTAAAACACCGTCTCTAATAAAAACACAAAAATCAGCGGGCCGTGGTGGCAGTTGCCTGTAATCCCAGCTACTTGGGAGGCTGAGGCAGGAGAATAGCTTAAACCCAGGAGGTGGAGACTGCAGTGAGCTGAGATCCTGCCACTGCATTCCAGCCTGGGTGACAGAGCAAGACCCCGTCTCAAAAAACAAAAACAAAACAAAACAAAACCCCTGAAAAATGCTGGTTAATGACTGTAAATGGCTCGACTTCGCCCGCTCTCTATCCCTGAACAGCCTATGGTGTGCATGTTCCTACAACAGCACCTCCCAGGGAAACCAGACGGGCTGTTTCTGGTAAAAGGAGGAATTCACCGTAGACATAATACTCTGGAATAGTTTTGGCTATCCTTAAGTAAAATATGGGATGACAACTTCTCTAGTTTCCATATCAGTAGTTTAAACAAAGTAGTCATCAGACCACAGAGGAGGGGACGATAAATACTGCCTGCCAGGTAACTCGGAGAAGTAGCTTCACAGAGGCCTCTTGAGGTGAGCCTTCAGCGTTGAGTGTGATGTGCGTCAAACCTAGAGGGGATTCAGGGAGACTTCCAAGCTTGAGCAAACGGACACATATACCTCCTCTTCCAGACCTATCCTTCCATATGAAAAAAATTCATCTGCAACCAGAAAACAGAGGATAAAAGTATCACGTCAGAACGAGGACGAATTAAAAATGACCTTCGTTTGAACTGAAACAGAAGCTATCTGCATAAGTGACTTAACCCCTCTATAACTTGGCTTTCTTCTCATTTACACGAGGGTGGTAACAGTACCCTGGCTCAAGTGATGATTACATAAGACAATCCCTTAGTCATGCCTTGGTACACTGTAAACGCTCAGTAAATGCTAGAGAATCAAATCAGCAATTATTTTACACCCATAAATGTAGCTGGAAGGTTGTATTGGATGCTAAATGCCGGCAACATTTCATTCGATAACTATTACAATTATTTATTTGCATAAATAACAAGGTATTTCTGCAAACCAGTCATTATTACCGTAAAATACTTTAAAGTGCTCCTTTTGATAGTAGGGGTTCGTACTGTGGCACAAAACCGGGAGAAACCAAGAAATGGAAATAAGGAGTGAGTTTGGATGCTTCGATTCCACCCTAGATTGAGATGGGTGAGAATGGAGGCAAAAGAAGACATATTCCTCCAAAAACGAGGTGACCAAACGGGCAAGGGAGAGCTCCCCCGGGGTCTGCACAGCACAGCGATTCCGTGCCCAGGGAGCCGGAGGGCTGGGGCTGGGGAGATCCCGGCGGAGCCGCGGCAGAGCGGTCGCCCTGACCTGCCGTGACTCAGACGTGCTCGGCCTCGCGCTCCGGGGCCGGGACCACCGAGGGCGAGCCGCAACTTTCACCACTCGATCCGCGCGGGACTCCACCTCCGACGAGCAGCCCGGCGACGCCCTTTCCCGCCGCTCCCTCACTCGGCCGAGCCTGCTTCCCAGCGTCCCCGGCAGCGGCGCCGTGACGTCACCTCCGGTCGCCCGCGTCACGTGGGAGGAAGTGCTGGTGCTCGCAGCCGCTGCTCTCGTCTCTTTGGTTACGCTCGTCAGCCGGCCGGCCGCCGCCTCCAGCCGTGTGCAGCTATGGGAGTCCCGGCGTTCTTCCGCTGGCTCAGCCGCAAGTACCCGTCCATCATAGTCAACTGCGTGGAAGAGAAGGTGAGGAGGCGACAGGCGGCCGCCACGCTCCGGGCAGGGGCCCCGGCACTTCTAGGCCGCGGCCCTTGGGCTCCGCCACCTGCCCCGGGGTAGCCTTGCCGAAGCTCGCGCCCCGCTGCCAGCCCCGCGAGCAGTCGCAGCCCCACGTGCGGTGAGATGCGGGCAGTGGGATTCGGGACCTTCGGCGGGGCAAGGGCCTAGCCGGTTCCAACTAGCGGAAGGGCCGCTCCTCGCCTGCCAGCTTTTCCCCGGCTCCGGAAGGCCCCGCCCACTGCTTTGTTTCCTCCCGAGACCGCGCATTTTGGGGCTCGGAAGAGGTTCTGAGGCTGTGGTTTTGGGGCAGGGCGCGCCAGGTCGATTGAGCTAGCAGGTTAGGGGTGCGCGGATCCCGAGGCCAGCTTTTTAACAACTTTAAAAAAGGATCCCTGGCGGCGAGCTTTTCCAAAGCAGCGTGTCTGGGCCAGCACGAGCTCTACAGAATTCTGAGAAGTTAGCCCCTCTCTGTGTGCCTTGACGACTGGATAGGGTGGGTGCTTGTTGAAATTTTCGGGGTTACTGGATGTACTCGAGCGGTACAGCTTTTGTTGTTAGCTGATATATTAGACTTTTGGCCGTCATTGAGTTTTGTTTTTATTGTTTTCGTCATTCCGTGCGAATTCCATTTTGTACTGTTAGAATTTCTGGATTGAAAGGTTCGGGGCACATCATGCACACTCACTCCTTGGTTTCTGAAGGCAGTGCTCGCCTGTCACTGGAAACTTACTACTTTCTAAAAAAAACTTTCTCGGCTTCTGTACAAGGAGGAACCAAAAGCCTTGCTTTGGTGACATTCCCACTACTTCTTCTGTTTTTCTGAAACAGCAACTGCTAAATCGAATGCTTGTGTTTCCTTTGTGAAATTTTAATTGAACTTTATTGAACTTTACTTGAACGTGGGTTAAACAAAAAGCAACAACAGTTCCTTGCTCTACCCCTTCCCATCCCGTTTCTCCACCTTTGACTGTTTTGGTTCTGTCTCTAAGTATCATACTTAACGTTTTATGAGTTTTACATCTGTTGAATTCTAGCTATAATAGAGGATTTAGTCACTTACTTAGCCCTCCCTCTATACTTTTAATGGAGTAAATCACTATGTTTTTTTCTATTGGTAAGCTTTATAACTAAGTAATATGCCTTTTTTATTCCGACTCTTGACACTGTGTAGATTCAGGTTATGTACTGTGGTTCTGTTTTCTTGTGTGTGCTGCTTTTGTCTTTTTTCTGAGGTTGCCTTTTTCCACTTGACGTCTTTCTGCACCCAAACTCTATTTTACCAGGTAGTCTGTTAAGTCATCTTCTTCTTGAGGTCTTATTTATTTTTGTTGCTGTCATACCTGGCTATTCTGTAGGCTTGCTGGAAAGCTGCGTCTGGGATTTTTTTTATTACTATTATATTTTTCTTCACTGGGAGGTACTGTTTTCTGGATCATCATCTTTCTTCCTTTATTTATTTATTTATTTAGAGACAGAATCTTGTTCTGTCTGTTAGGCTGGAGTGCGGTGGCACGATCTGGGCTCACTGCAACCTCTGCCTCCTGGGTTCAAGTGATTCTCCTACCTCAGCCTCCTGAACAACTGGGACTACAGGCATAAGCTACCAGGCCTAATTTTTTTTTTAGTAGAGATGGAGTTTTTCCATGTCGGCCCGGCTGGTCTTGCTCCAGATCTCAGGAGATCTGCCTGCCTCAGCCTCCCGAAGCACTGAGATTACAGGCATGAGCCACTTGGCCTTTTTATTTTTCTATTTTTGATAGATACCAGGTTTTGCCATGTTGGCCATGCTGGTCTCTAACTATCCTGACCTCACATGATCCGCGTGTCTGGGCCTCCCTTTTGCTGGGATTACAGGCATGAGGCATGGTGCTCGGCCCATCTTTCTTCATTTAAGTCCTTTTCTTAGCTTTTATTCTTAATTCTTAAGAAATGCCGTGTGGACTGTGAGATTTCCGAGTCGTTGTAGGCCCCAAAATAGCTCCATTCTACCCTTATACATGTGAATGATCATTAGCTAGGCATGGAATTTGAAGGTTTTTTTTTTTTTAATTCTTTTATTTTTTTGAGACAGAGTCTAGCCCTGTTATTCAGGCCAGAGTGCAGTGGTGTGATTTCGGCTCACTACATCCTCCACCTCCTGGGTTCAAGCTATTCTCCTGCCTCAGCCTCCCAGGTAGCTGGGACTAGTGGTGTGAACCACCACACTGGGCCAGTTATTTGAGTTTTAATACTACGTTCCCTCAAAACTTAGAAAGAATTGTTCTTTTGTATTCTCTCATCTTGTATTGTTGCTGACAAGTTTGTTGTTAATGTAATATATTTATTTAACCAGCACTTATAAAGCACTTACCATTGTTTTAAATACTTTACTAACTTGTTTGATCCTCAAAATCACATGACTCCTGCTGTTATAATTATTTTTATTACGTAAAAATAATAGAAGCATGATCTTCAGGGACCACCAATATTGTTATTATGTTATAATTATTATTAGGTTTATTGACTGGGTTCGTTGTTGTAATCCAGGACTTTGGGAGGCTGAGACAGGTGGATCAAGAGGTCAAGAGGTTGAGACCATCCTGGCCAACATGGGGAAACCCTGTCTCTACTAAAAATACAAAAATTAGCTGGGCATGGTGACACGGTTCTGAAGTCCCAGCTACTTGGGAGGCTGAGGCAGGAGAATCACTTGAACCTGGGAGTTAGAGGTTGCAGTGAGCCGAGATCTCACCACTGCACTCCAGTCTGGTGACAAAGCAAGACTCCATCTAAAAAAAAATTATTATGTTTATTATTATTTTTGTTACAGATGATAAAATGGAAACACAGCAGGTTGAGTATCATACCCAAGGTCACTCAGCTGTTAAATGTCAGAGCTAGTGTAGAAACCAGAAGGCCTTAATTTTTATGGACGTATTCTTTCATTCTTTTGTAATCAGTTTTTCTTTCTGGATTTTAAACAGATTTGTTTGTGATAGTGTACACTTTCATTATTAGATACCTAGGTATATATTTTAAATTTAGATTCATTTTGATTAGTTCGTGGCTCACTCTTTGAGTCAGAGTCTTATGTTCTTCACTTTTAGGAATGCTCTTTGATTAGTTCTTCACCTTTTTCTCTTCCCTTTTAGGACTCAGGATACTGGTCCTCCTAGACTCATGTATATATTTTTTTTTTGCAGTATCGGTGTGTCACCCAGGCTATAGTGCAGTGGCACAGTCTCGGCTCATTGTAACCTCTAATTCTCCTGCCTTAGCCTCCGGAGTAGCTGGGACTACATGCACGCGCCACCACGCCCAGCTAATCTTTGTATTTTTAGTAGTGACGGGGTTTATGGGTAATACCCTCCATGGGCACAGAGGAAGGAGAACTGTGCAGTCCCCGGGCACAATTAGTGCCTAAAGTATAACTCACTGCTTACTATAGCTAGCTTATATATATATATAATCATACTTACTTCCATATAATCTTTCTATATAATCATATAGATACTGTAGTCAGAGCTGTACTGACACATTTAGTGCTGATTTATATGGTCCTTCTATATAACCATATAGTAGTTTGTAGTAGGAGGAATGCCTAGAGCAGTCACAGAATAGAAGCAATACATGGGGAAACAGCCACACCAGGACAAGAACCAAAGACCCAGGCGGTGGCGTCCTGCCTGAAAGGGCATCCGCTGTATGGCAGGCTTGGAGCAAGAGCCTCTCCTCCTGATAAAGGAGTTGTAGTACCTTGCATCCAGTT
>CM052652.1:146436195-146448679 GCA_028533165.1 Leontopithecus rosalia
TGTACACCCTTTCTCGCTTCTGTGCTAGCTCAAATCATCCCCCCATAAATATCTTAAGAGAAGAGCACAGGTCTGTCAGCTCCCACTGCATTGGCTTACAGTATCCTTCTATTAGAAATCCTTTGAAGTCTCCAGCCCCTAAATAAAAAGTGTTACGCACGATACCTGTTGCACACAGCCCATCTCCTTGCCTCAGTGACCTAATGGGGGTGGACCCCTTTTCTGTACATCACCCTTTACTACTGCGCACAGCACGCCCCCCCCCTCAGGTGACATAATGGGGTGGTCCCCTTGCCTGTGACTCACGTGATTATCTATGCCCTATCACTAAGCCTATTGATGATAACCTCACTTACAACCCTTCCCCCTCCCCGCCCGTACCTAATAAATACAGACAATTCTGCGTGTTTGGAGCCTCACCTGTCTCTGCTCATAGGTGGCGTGGTCCCCCACGTCTGGTTGCTCTTCACCAGTTCTTCAGTGTCCCGTCTCTTTACTTCTCAAATCCTGCACTTCAGCACAGCATAAGGGACACCCCACCACCTTGTGGGGCCCAACAGCCCTACAGGGGTTTCAGTCTGTTAGCCAGGGTGGTCTTGGATCTCTTGACCTTGTGATCCGCCCACCTGAACCTCCCAAAGTACTGGGATTACAAGCGTGAGCCCCAGTGTCCCGCTGACACATGTATTTTTATTTTTCTCTCTCATTCTCTGGCTTTCCCTTTCCCTCCCCCAACAGTTGGCCTTTTTGCAGCTTTGTTGAGGTATACTTGACATAGAATAAACTGCAGGTAATTAAAGTGTACAGTTATTTTTAAAACTTTTTTTAGAGATGGCATCTTGTTCTGTCACCAGGCTGGAATGTAGTGTGCAGTCACGGCTCACTACAGCCTCAGACTCCTGGGCTTAAAGTGTACAATTTAATACAATGCATACATTCGTGAAACCAGCACAAGCAAGACAGTGAACATCACCTCTAAAACATTCCTTCTGTCCTTTTGTAGTTCCTCTCTACCGTCCCTCTCGGCCACCTGTCTTTTGTCAACCGCTGATTTGCTTTCTGACTCTAGAAAGTTTTCATTTTCTATAATTTTATAAAGGGGATTATATAGTAAATACTCATTTATTTGCCTTACTTTCATTCGGCATAATTATTTTGAAATTCATCCATTGTTGTATTTTACATTGGCATCAGCAGCATATCAGGGTTCCAGTTGCTCAGCTTCCTCACCAACACTTGATATAGTTGGTCCTCTTAGTTTTAGGTATTTCATTGTACTGTTTGTTATCTTACTGTGGTTTTAACTTGCATTTCCCTTAGGTGCTTATTGGCTTTCTGTATTTCATCACATGCGAGGTGAAGCATCTGTTCAGATCTTTTGCCCATTTTTACCTTCACTTGTCTTACTTAAATGTAACATTTGTTACGTATACTAGATAGAAGTCCTTAGTTTGATATAGCTTTTGCAAATATTTTCTTTGAATCTGTAGCTTGTCTTTTTACTTCTTAACATGTCTTGAGAGCAAACATTTAAAAATTTTAATAAAGTCTGATTTACCAATTTTTTCTCTTTATATTTTGCTTTTTGTATTTAAGAAATCCTTTGTCAAAGCCAAGGTCTCGTTACAGTTTTATAGTTTTAGTTCATTCTGTGGTTTCCATTTTTTGGTGTAATCATATGGTGAATTATTGGTCTTTAAATGCTAAACCCATCTTGCATTCCTTGGATAAACCCCACTTGGTCATGTTGTATTATTTTTTATATACTGTTGAATCTAGTTTGCTAAAGTTTTCTTGAGAATTTTTATGTCTCTGTTCACAAAAGATATTTGGAGCATTCTTGTAATGTCTAGTTTAGATGTCAGAATAATGTTGGCCTCAAATTGAGTTCCGTCAGTTTTCTGGAAGAGTTTGTATAGAGTTAGTATTGTTTCTTCCTAAAATATTTGATAGAATTTACCAGTGAAGTTATCTGGACTTGTAGTTTTATGGGAAGGCTTTCAGTTGCAAATTAAGTTTCTTTAGTAGATCTAGAACTATTGAGGTTACCTATTTTTTTTTTTTATGAGCTTTTGTAGTTTGTATCTTTCACAGATTTTGTCCATTTCATCTAAGTCAAGCTTGTCCAACCTGTGGCCTGCGAGCTGCATGCAGCTCAGGATGCTTTGGATGCGGCCCAACACAAATTTGTAAGCTTTCTTAAAACATCATGAGATTTATGCACAGACCTTTCCTTTTTTTTTTTTTTTAGCTCATCAACTGTTATTTGTATTAGTGGCCCAAGACAATTTTTGCAAAGTGGCCCAGGGAAGCCAAAAGATTGGACACCCCTGATTCTAAGTAGTCAAGTTGGCTGACATAAAGTTGTTCGTAGTATTTTCTTACTATTCTTATTTTTTGTTATTAAAATGTTTTCAATCCTGCTTTTACTTCGTTTTCTTTTTTCTTCCTCACAATTCACTTACTATCCTTTTGATATTGTTAGAATATGTAGTGATGTTACCTCTTTTGTTCCTGATACTTGTAACTCTAGCTTTTTTCTTTTGTCCCATTATCAGCCTGGCTAGATTGTTCTCAGATAACTAGCTTTTGATTTCATTAATTTTCTCTTTTGTTTTTCTGTTTTCTATTTCTTCGATTCTGCACTTATATTTATTTCTTTGCTATGCCTACTTTGGGTTTAACTTGTTTTTCTCTTCCTTGTTTATTAAGGTAGAAGCTGAGGTCATTGTTTTGAGACATTTCTTCTGCTCTGATCTTGAGTGCCATAAATTGCTTTGTAGATATTGTTTAAATACTGTGCCACAAATATTGACATGTTGTATTTTCATTCATTTAAAAATATATTCTAAAACTCCCTTTGGCCCGTCGGTTATTTAAGAGTGTTCCTTAGTTTTCACACACATGAAAGATTTTCTAGGTATTTTTTTCTGTCAGTGATTTTTAATTTAATTCCCTTATCAGAGATCATCACATAATTTGACTTGTTTCAAAGTTTATCAGACTAGTTCAGATTATGGTCTCCATAAATGTTTTATTATATTTGAAAAGGATACATTTTTTGCTGCTGTGAAATTTTGACTAATTTCTGTTTCTCCTTTCAGTTCTGTTGTTTTTTGCTCCTTATATTTTGAAGCTCTTTATTGGGTACATAAATGCATAACAATGTTCTAGTTTTTTGATGAATATAATACACTTATCTTTATGAAATGACCTTCATTATCCTTGGTTAATAGTCTTTGCTCAGAAATCTGTTTTATTTATCATTAATACAGCCAGTTATTTTGGCTAGTGTCAGCATGGTGTATTTTTTTTCTATCCCTTTATTTTAACCTGTTTTCATCTTTATGTTTAAGTGGACGTTTTTATAGGTAACATGACAGTTGGGTCTTGCTTTTTTTATATAGTTTCTACTTTTTAATACAGTTTGAGAATCTCTGCCCCCTCTTTTTATTTGGGGTCAAACCTACATAACATAAAATTACCATTTTGACTGTTTTTAAGTGTACAATTCAGTGGAACCAAGTATGTTTCACATTGCCACTGTTCATTTCCAAAACAATTTTATCATCCCAAACAGAAACTCTACTCGTTAAACAGTAACTCCTTGTCCCCATCCTTCTATCTTTATAACTTTGCCTATTCTAGTTACTTTATGTAAATGAAATAATAATATTTTTCCTTTGGTGTCTGGCTTATTTCTCTTAGTATAGCCTTTTCAAGGCTTGTCCATGTTGTGTGTCTCAGAATTTCATTACTTTTTAAAGCTCAATGATACTCCCATTGTATGTATATGTCACACTCTGGACACTTTGTTTAGTTCTACTTTTAAGCTATTGTGGATAACACTGCTCTGCACATTGGTGTACAAGTATCTTTTTTAGTTCCTGCTTTCGATTTTTTTTTGAGTATGTACTTATGAGTGGAATCATTGGATCATGTGGTAATTCTTCGTTTAGCATTTTGAGGAACCACTAAACTGTTTTTCTAGTCTGCTTTGTAATTGGGCCATTTAGAACATTTATATTTAAAATGATTATTGATGGCCAGGCACGTTGGCTCACACCTGTAATCCCAGCACTTTGGGAGCCCAAGGAAGATGGATCACTTGAGGCCAGGAGTTCAAGAGCAGCCTGGACAACGTGGCAGAACCCCATCTCTACTAAAAAAATAACAAAAAAAGAATTAGCTGGGTGTATTGGCACACACCTGTAATCCCAGCTACTCAGGAGGCTGAGGCACAATAATCGCTTGAACCCAGGAAACAGAGGTTGCAGTGAGCTGAGATCACGCTACTGTACTCCAGCCTGATCAAAAGAGCAAGGCACTGTGTTGGAAATGGATTTATGTCTGGAAAAATCCTCAGCGAGACAATGGATTACTCAGCAAGGCTAGTTTACTTTCTGCAGAAAGGGTGCAAATTGCTGGCAGTCTTGCCACAAAAGCACACCTGAACAAAGGAGGCTGGGATATTTATAACTCATAACCTGATGCAGTTGCCTACTGCTGTGTCCAGTTTCCATTGGCTGGAAGGGACCTCATATTCTGTGCTGCACCCAATTGGCTAAAAACTTGGAAATTTCATGGATAGATAAAGAGAAAAGAAGATGAAGAAGAAGAGGAAGCTAGTCAGGAGAAGGTCAGGAGGGTTTCCAAATAAGGAATGGCATGTATCAGGGTTTGGAGCTTGCCCAGTTCTGTTCAGACATGCTGGATCAAGTCAAGGTAGTTGATTTAAGACGTGCTGATTTAGAGAATGTATATACATGGGTATATGTTTATGCTAATAGTGGACAATGACCGTAGAGCAAGAGATCGTAACTCCTTATAACGTAGTCTAAGAAACTTTGAAGAAGAACTTTCCCATTTCTTACCCTCTGTCTCAAAGAAAAAAAAAGATTACTATACGGTTAGATTTAAATCTGTCATCTTACCGTTTGCTTTCCGACTCATCTGTTCATCGTTTACATTTCTGAAGTCTTATCCCTTCTTTTAGGTTGTTTCTTATGATTTCATTTTATTTCCTTTGCTGACTTATTAAGTACTTTACTGATACGGTCATCAGCTTCTTCACTTTGTATACTTTAACTGCTTGGCTCATGCAGTCCTCCATGTGTGTCCTCATTTGTTATCAGCTAGGAATGTGTGTGTTGGGTGACTCAATTTTTCGTTGCTCTGCACATGTCCGCAAATTACTGAGAAATTAACATGGTTATTAATTTTGGAGTTAAACATAAGTTTCAATGAGTAGACATATTTGCAGATATGGGATTCGTAAATAATGAAGATTGGCTATGCATGTATCACAGAGGGTGGTTGTGTGCATTAGATGTATTCATACCATTTACGTTCCTGGAACAGAAGCATTTGCTAAATGGCATCTATTCAGAAAATCTTATTTTCAGAATTTTATTTGGTAAATTAATTTTTAGTAGTTTTTGTGTCCAAGTAAAGGCAGAGACGTGTTTGAGTCTAACTCTTGGTAACTGCGTTGTAGTATACAGTTATGGTCTTACTGTTTTCACGTAATGAAATCCAGGCTTCCTCCACTGCCTCTTTTCTCTCTTCCCTCCATTACATTGAGTATTACTTTTGTGACAGGCATCACTCTGAGGGAAGGGAGAAAAATAATAAGTGGGACATTTATTCTTGACCCTACATTCTGTTTTCTCCAATATGATCATTTTTTGGAGTTGGTTACCACATTCTTTAAACAGCTGTGTTGAGATGATTTATATATAATAAAATTTACCCATTTAAAGTGTACAACTCAGTGATTTTTAGCATATTTACAGATGTGTACATCCATCACCACAGTCAATTTTATAACATTTTAATCACCTTGAAAAGAAACTTGTACCCTTTAACTGTTGTCCGTCTATCTGCTGTCCCCTTTTCTCCCAGCCTTAAGCAACCACTAGTCCATATCTGTATAGATTTTCCAAGTCTGGACTTTCACATGAGAAGAGTCTATAGTGTGTGGTTACTTCTGGCTGGCTTCTGTCACTTAGCATTATGTTTTCAAAATTCACCCATATTGTAGTATGTATCAGTACTTTATTATTTGCTTATGGCCAAGTAATGTGCCATTGTGTGGATATACCACATTTTGCTCATCCATTTGTCTGCTGATGAACATTTGAACTGTTTCCATCTTTTGACTATTATAAATAATGCTGTTTTAAACATTAATGTAAATGTTTCTCTGTGGATATGTTCTCATTTTTCTCGGGTATGCACCTAGGGATAGAGTTGCTGGATTGTATGGTTTAATCATTTGAAGAACTACCAGCTACTTTCCCACATTCACTGCACTATTTTATTTATTTGAGACAAGTTCCTGTTCTGTTGCCCAGACTGGAGTGCAATGGTGTGATCATAGCTCACTGCAGACTTAAACTCCTGGGTTGAGCGATTCTCTTGCCTCAGTCTCCCAAATGGCTAGGAGTGTAGGCATGTGTCACCATGCTTGGCTAATTTTTTTTTTTCTTTTTAGTGATGGAATTTCCCTGTGTTGTTTACTGGTCTTGAACTCCTAATCTCAAGTGATTGCACTGTTTTATATTCCCACTAGTAGTGTATGAGGAGGGTTCCAATTTTTCCACATTTTTGTTGTGAAGCAGGTTTACTGTGTGCTGCTTACCAGCTTGTCTGAGTCTGGTAAGACAAGGACATTCATATACAATGTTACATGAAGAGGGTTTATTATTTACAAATAGACAGTAATGGACAACAGAAACCTAGGATTGATTCTTAAGGAGTCCTCCATGGCTCAGGAAAGATGCCCAGGGCAGATAGAGTCTCGACTACAAGTGCTGCACTTGCATGGCAGCTGAGGAACCACAGAAGGCAGCCCACTTGGTTATATACCTCAGGGTTCATGTGATACGCTGGGCTAATGCTTTGAAAAACTTCCTGCTTCGGGGGGTGAAAGGAACAAAGCCCATCTTGTCCTGGGTAGTTGTGCCCTCACTCCCGATGTTACATTCCCGGGAGAGAGAGGGGCAAGGCCGTTCTCCCTATTTCAGGCAGTTTTTCCCTGAAAAACTGGATAGTACATTCCCATCACATTCTACAGTCTTTTTTGAGAACTATGAGCAAAAAAGGGAGAGACTGAATTGGTCTAAAGCCAGCCAAAGAGCTATCCCAGGCTTGCTAACACTTGTTATCTGACTTGGCTTTAGCCGTTTTAGTGGGTGTGTGATGTGATATCTCCTGTGGTTTTGATTTGCATTTTCCTGATGACTGTGATGTTGAGCATCTTGTCATGTGCTTACTGGCCTTTTGTGTATCTTTTGGAGAAATGTCTATTTAGGTTCTTTGTCTCATCTCCCCCCTTTTGTTGAGATGGGGTCTCACTCTTGTTACCCAGGCTGGAGTGCGGTGTCACAGTCTTGGCTCACTGCAACCTCCATCTCCCAGGGTCAAGTTATCCTCCCACCTCAGCCTCCTGAGTAGCTGAGACTATAGGCAGGTACCACCACGCCTGGTTAACGTTTTGTATTTTGGGTAGAGATGGGGTTTTGCCATATTGCCCAGGCTGGTCTTGAACTTGTGAGCTCAGATGATCCACCTACCTCAGCCTCCCAAAGTGTTGGGATTACAGGCATGAGCAACCATTACTGGCCTTTGTGCCCTTTTAAAATTGGGTTTTCCTATTACTGAATTATAAGAGTTTTAAAAAATATATTCTGAATATAAGTCTTTTATGAAATAAATGATTTGCAAATATTTTCCCACATTCTGTGGATTGTCTATCCACTTTCTTGATGATGTCCTTTGAAGAATAAAAGTTTAAAATTATGGTCAGGCTTGGTGGCTCACGCTTGTAATCTTAGCACTTTGGGAGGCTAAGGCAGGCAGATCACTTGAGGAGAGGAGTTCAAGACCAGCTGGCCAACCTGGTGAAACCCTGTCTCTACTAAAAATAGAAAAGATTAGCTGGGCCTGGTGGTGGGCACCTGTAATCCCCGCTGCTCGGGAGACTGAGGGGGAGAATTGCCTGAACTTGGGAGGCAGAGGTTGCAGTGAGCTGAGATGGCACCATTACTCTTCCACCTGGGCAGCAAGAGTGAAAAACTTCATCTCAAAAAAAAAAAAAAGTTTGAAATTTTGATGATGAAGTGCAGTTCATCTGTTTTTTTTCTTTTATCGTTTGTGCTTTTGGTGGCATATCTAAGAATTCCATTGCCAAATTCAAGGTCACAAAGATTTACACCTGTTTTTTCAAAGAGTTTTATAGTTTTAGCTCTTAAATGTAGGTGCATGATTCGAGTTGAGTTGAAGTGTGAAGTAATTGTGCAGGTTTGCTTTCTTCCATTGGCTCTCCAGTTCTAAGCTATTTGTTGAAAACTGTTTTTTCCCCCATTAAGTGGTCTTGACACCTTGTCAAAAATCAGCTAATAATAGCTACGTGAATTTATTTCTGGACTCAATTCCATTCCGTTGATCTAAATGTTTATCTTTGTGCCAATACCACACGGTCTTGATGACTGTTGCTTTGTAGTAAGTTTTGAAATCAGTAAATAGAGTATGAATTCTACTTTATTCTTTTCCGGGATTGTTTTGGCTATTATGGGTGCCTTGCAATTTTATATGAAATTTTAGAAGCAGCTTGTCAGATTCTACAAATAAGTCAGCTGGGATTCTGGTACAGATTGCATTGAATTAGTCAGTCAGTTTGGGGAGTATTGTCATCTTAATGTTGAGTCTTCTGTTCTATGAATATGGCATGTTTTCCATTTATTTAGAGCTATTTTCATTTCTGTCAACAATGTTTTGTAGTTTTCAAAATATAAATTTTGCATATCTTTGTTAGATTTAGCCCTAGTTTTGGATACTATTTTGGGTAGAATGTTTTAATTTTATTTTTGGAATATTCATTGCAAGTGTATAGAAATTCAATTGATTTTTATATATTGATTTTGTATCCTATAATCTTGCTGAAGTCATAATCTAATAATTTTCTAGTGAATTCCTTAGTATTTTCTATATACAAAACCGTATCATGTGCAAATATAGTTTAATTTCTTTCTTTCTCTCTCTCTCTCTCTTTCTCTCTTTCTTTCTTTCTATACTAATAAGTTTTCTTTTTCTTGCCTAATTGCCCTGGCTGGCACCACCAGGATAGAAGTGGCAACAGCAGACATCTTGCCACTTCTATTCCTAATTTTAAGAGGGAAAGCTTTCAGGCTTTAACCACCAACTATGATGTTAACTGTTGGGTTTTCTTTTTGTTTTTGCAGATGCCCTTTGTGTTGAGAATTTCCCTTCTATTTCTACTTGAGTATTTTTTAAAATCATGAGTGTTGAATTTTTCAAATGCTTTTTCTGTGTGTACTAAGATGATCATGCCATTTTGCTTTGCAATCTGTTAATATGATGTGTTGCATTGATTGGTTTTTGGATATTCAAGCAACTTTGCATTTCTATGATAAATCCTACTTGGTCATAGTGTATAATTTTTAAAAATATATTGCTGGCTTCTGTTTGCTCGTCCATTCATCTCTCAGTATCTGTGAGGGATTGGTTCCAGGACCTCCTGTGGATGCCAGAATCAGCGGAGGCTCAAATCTGTGTTATATAATGTAGTATTTGCATACAATCTATGCACATCTTCTTGTATTTTAAATCATCTCTAGGTTATTTAAATACCTGGTACAGTGTAAATGCCATGTGAATAGTTGTTATGCTGTATCATTTGGGAAATAATGACAAGAAAAGATCTGCACATGTTTAGTACCAACACAGCTGTCCATTTTTTTTCCTGAATATTTTTGATCCATGATTGGTCTATTCTGCAGATGTAGAATCGATACATATGGAGTACTGACTGTATTGTGTTGAGGATTTTTGCATCCATGCTCATAAGAGACGCTGGTCTGCATTTTTTTTCTTTTATGTTTTTGTGTGGTCTTGGTATTGGTTATATTGGCCCAATAAAATGTGTTGGGAAGAGTTCATGAAGAATTCGTACTAAATTATTCTTTTGAATGTCTGGTGTAATTCAGCAGTGAAGCCAATTAGGCTTGAACTTTTCTTTGTGGGTAGTTTTTGGATTATTGATTGAATCTTTTTAACTTGTTACAGGTTTATTCAGATTATCTTTCTTGAATTATTTTTGGTAGTTTGTGTCTTTCTAGTAATTTGTTCATTTCATCTAAGTTATTTAATTTGTTGGTAGGTGATTATTCGTAGTATTTCTTTATAATCCTTCTGTTTCTGTAAGTTGGCAGTAGTGTCCCGTCTCTGGTCTCTGATTCTAGTAACTTGAGTCTTCTCCCTTTCATCTAACTAGCTGAAGTCAGTTTTGTTGATCTTTTTAAAGCATTAACTTTACTGGTTTCATTGGTTTTTCTCTATTGTTTTCTATACTCGTTTCGTTAATTTCTGCTCTAATCTTTTATTTTATTCTTTCTGCCTGCTTTAGGTTTAGTTTACTCTCTTTTGGGGGTCTTAAGGTGGAAAGTTAGGTAAATTGATTTGAGTTTTTTTTAACTAATTTTTACAAAGCCGAATACTTCTGAAGAGATATTTCTTAATCAAAGCATTTGCACCTATAAATTTCCATCTGAACACTGCTTTATATGTATTCTGTAATATGTCATATACTGTGTCTTTATTTGTATTGATCCCAAAGTATTTTCTGATTTCCCTTTTGATTTCTTCCTAGACGCCTTGGTTATTTATGACTGTGTTGTTTAATTTCCACATATTTGTGAATTTGCCAGTTTTTTTCTCTTAATGGTTTCTAATTTTATCTCCTTGTGGTCAGATGATATACTTTATATTATTTCTATGCTTTTAAATTTTTTGAGAGCATATTTCATGTGCACTTGAGAATGTATGTTCTATTGTTAGGTGGAATGTGTTATAAACATCTGTTTAGGTCTCTGTTGATAGTGTTGTTCAAGTCTTCCACTTTTATATTGATCTTCTGTTTTGTTCTATTATTGAAGGTGGCATATTGAAGTCTCCAGTTATCATTGTTGAATTGCCTCATCTTGTTTTGTGTATTTTGGTGTTCTATTATTAGGTGCATCTGTATTTTTAACTGTTACATCTTTTTCTTGATGGATTTGCTTTTTATCATTGTAAAATGACCCTCTTTACCTTCAGTATCATTTTTTGTTTGTTTTATCTGATACCAGTATAGCCACTCCAGCTTTCTGTGGTTGCTGTCTGCATGATTATCTTTTCTCATCCATTTACGTTTACTCTGTTGGGTCTTTGAATCTCAGGTGTATCTCCTGTAGATAACACATAATTGGGTCATGTTTTTAAAATCCACTTTGACAAGCCACCTTTTTGTTGGCTTGTTTGATCCATTCACATTTTAATGTAATTATTGATATGGTGGGACTTACATTTTACTTTTTGTTTTCTATGTGCCTCATGTCATTTTTCTTTCTCTATTTCTCCTTTGTGCTTGCTTTCCTTTGCAATGAGAGGATATTTTCTAATACAACATTCTAATTTTTTTTCCTTTTCAGTGGCCAGTTACTAGAAGGATTCTGATTTCATCTGCAATTTTTTTCTACTGTATGTTTTTTCAGTCATTGCTCTAGAGCTTACCCTGTGTATCTTACCAGAATCAGCTTCAGATTTATACTAGCTTAGTTCGTGTAATATGTGCTGAAATTTACTGAACTTTACTGCTATGTAGTTCAATTTCCATCCCCTTTTATAGGTTGTTATACATATGACATATATTGAGATAACCCAACAATGCATTTTTTAAAGAGTTACTTTACCATCTGTAGCCGTTTCCTTAGCCCACTGCAACTTTGTTTCCATCCACCCCCTTTTGTGCTGTTAGGGCAAATATATTACACATATATTACATTATGCCTTATAAGCTCAACATGATATTATATAATATTTTATACAATTGCTTTTTAATTCAGTTAAGAGAAGAAAGGAGGAAAATATATATAATTACCTTTACTTGTGCTTAATGTTTGTATGGACTTGTATTACCATCTAGAGTCACTTGCTTTAGTAACTTTAGTAAACTTTTTGTAGCTTTACAGCCACCTAGGCTATAGTGCAGTAGTGGCACAGTCAGCTCCTAGGTAGCTGGGACTACAGGTACATGTTACTGTGCCTGTTTGATTCTTTTTTAAAAAAAAAAGTTTTTGTTTTTTTGGCTGGGCGAGGTGACTCACCCCTGTAATCCTAGCAACTTGGGAGCCTGAGGCAGGCGGATCACGAGGTCAAAAGATTGAGACCATCCTGGCCAACATGATGAAACTCTGTCTCTACTAAAAAAAAAAAAAATACAGAAATTAGCTGGGCCTGGTGGTGCACCCCTGTAGTCCCAGGTACTTGGGGAGGTTGAGGCAGGAGAATTGCTTGAACCCAGGAGGTGGAAGTTACAGTGAGCTGAGAATGTGTCACTGCACTCCAGCCTGGTGGCAGAGCGAGGCTCCGTCTCAAAATTTTTTTTTTTTTTTTTTTTTTTGGAGAGATGGGACTCTCTATG
>CM052652.1:146456184-146552128 GCA_028533165.1 Leontopithecus rosalia
GTTCAAGGAGGTTCAGAGCATCAAAAGAAGGAATGGAAGCAGCAGTTGAGAAGCAGCGAGTCAGGGAAGAAATATTGGCAAAAGGTAAAGAATATGCATCTTAAAGTTGGATGTTTTGTAAGGTGTGCAGAATGGGGGTGGTGGTGGTAACTATTTCTTACAAATAGGTAAGCTTTAAATTTATTGAAGATCCCAGAATATCCAGTATTCACTGTTGAGGAAAAGTAGTTCATGAAATCCCACCAATAGGCTTAATAGGCTTGTTTATTTTCAAACTCTCCAGTAAAAGCGAACTTTGGGAATAGGGAATTCTGGTGGAGACTGCAGATTGTCAGCCTCTTTCAGGGCCAGTGCAGCTCTTTAACAAACTTTTATGTGTTTGTAAAATAGAAATACAGTAAGTAGTTTTTCCTACTTTTCTCTGTGGCAGTTGTCAGAAAGCTATAATTCTCTAACATTTTCCTCAAATCAGCTTTGGCTTGCTTTTTGAAACTCGGAGGATAGCTGGGAAAGCCAAAGATGATTCGATCCACGTTTACAGGCTGTTGCCAAGTCATTTGCATACTTTCAATATAGGTTGATTGAGCAGGCACAGTACTCAGGATTCCTTCAAGTTTGGAGGGGTTGGGTGGGTTGTCGTCATTTTTCCAGTTTCCCAAAACCTTAAAATTCTTGGTGACTGCATGGGTAGGAACTGACTAAGCCTCAGAAAGGCAGGTCAGGGAGTGCTCATGCCAGCTGGGACTGGCTTTCTGCCACCACACCTGTGTGTGAGTTAGGGTATGGTTGTAGCAGGGTGGTTTGTTGGGTGTTCTGATATGTAAGGGTGAGTAATAGACCAGAAAAGCCATATTGTCTTGGCTCCAGATAATTGCACTCTGCAGTTGAAAAAAGTTGCCATAGTATAGTCAGCTCAGGCCTGTAATTACAGTAAATTTTATATTACTTTAATTTTCTTGGAAGTGTTAAAGTATATAGTTCTTTTAGCTGCAACTTGTAATTGAGACTCTAAAAATTGTTTGTATTTGTAACAATGTTTCTGATTTTAAGAATGTCTTCTTTTCTGAAGATGTGATGAAATATATTTGTTTCTTGAGAAGCAGCCAATAGTGATATAGAGGAAAAATGGGATTTTTATATTCCTCTACCTGGTAATTGTATTTCTTATCCTGCAAATCTGCGATGAACGTGGCATTTTAAATTTTATTTTTCTAAGGCATCTTTATTTTAGGAACTGTTATAAAAAATATGGCCCCTAACTGGTGTGTGTGTGTGTGTGTGTGTGTGTATTATCCTCTTGCAGAGTGTAGAACTTCATAATTTTTATGTAACAATATAGTATTTTTTGTGTACCATATATTACTTTATAGTCCTTTAAAACATAATTTAAAAGGCCAAATGTGGTGGCTTAATCTCAGCACTCTTGGAGGCTGAGGAGGGCAGATCACTGGAGGTCAGGAGTTTGAGACCAGTCTGGCCAATGTGACGAAACCCCATCTCCACTAAAAACACAAAAGTTAGCTAGGCATGGTGGCAGGCATCTGTAACCTAGTGTCTCTGGAGGCTGGGACAGGAGAATTGCTTGAACCTGGGAGGGCAGAGGTTGCAGTGAGCCAGGATTGCACTACTGCATTCCAGCATGGGTGATAGAAGAAGATTCTGTCTCAAATAGCGATAATTTAAATTTGAGAGATGGCATCTTACTTTCTTCCTAATGGGGGAACATTGTTCCTCAGATGACAAGACTTTACTACCCCCCCCCCACGCACACACAGGTGTCCCTTGCAAAGGACTTTACTTTCTTTTGTATTTGAACTTTTTGTTTTTGTTGTTCTGGCTTACTGTTGAATAATTTACCCCACACTTTATGGGGAAAACAAAACATTGCCTCTTTTCTCTAGGTGGCTTTCTTCCTCCAGAAGAAATAAAAGAAAGATTTGACAGCAACTGTATTACACCAGTAAGTAGTCTCATACTTTGCTAGCTATTGCTAACTCTTAAATGATAGGTTAATTTATTTCTTTCTGTCATTTTAGGGAACTGAATTCATGGACAATCTTGCTAAATGCCTTCGCTATTACATAGCTGATCGTTTAAATAATGACCCTGGGTGGAAAAATTTGACAGTAAGTTTCACATTTTGATACTTCAGAAAGATTAGGGTGATCATTTGAGGCTGTACTTTGATATGACTGACATTATTTATCTTTCTGCCCTGCCCCATAAAATGTTAGTTGACTGTCAGAGGAAAGAAAAGCTTCCAGGGTTATTGGAGATGGGGTACCCTTGCAAGATTAGGTTTTAGACAACTGAATTTTCTTTTAAAGCCAATTTTGTCCCTTATATCACTATGAAGCCATAAAATGGGATTCATAATTTTAAAAACATATATAGAAAAGTAATTTTTAAATGGAAATTTCTGATTCAAAATACGGCAAGATTAGTAAATTATGGGGCTGCCTTAAATGGCTGTGTTCCCAAATATTTAAGTAATATTTAAATGAACTTGTATCTAATTTTAGGTCCATAAGCTGGCTTCACTATTTATTAGAAATGGTAAATTATATTTAATAGATATCTGTTATTGATTATTCTTGGGGCATACATGGTTCAGCATGATATCCTTGTATAGTAGTGAAAACAGTAGGAACTTGTGAATGATCAGTTTTTCTGATGGCTGGGTCTGACCCAGACATTTCATTCTTTTCCATTCCCTGTAGTAAGTTACTCAATGAAGTCGTTTTGAAGACATACACATGCACATGCACACACAACTCACCTCCACCTTATTTAGAAAATTTTCCCTTAACACTATTTCAGTTTTGCGTGCGCACACACGCACACACATGCACACACACCACCTTATTCAGAAAAGTTCCCCATAACACTATCTCAGTTTTTCTTGAGACGTGTAATTCTTTTGATCTTTATGTCTATAGAAAATTGGGGATAAGATAAAAGTGTTAGGTTTTAGGTTTGAGGCAACTACCTCAATTACAGGTATACATAAAAAAATTGTAAAATGTTTTTATAGGTTATTTTATCTGATGCTAGTGCTCCTGGTGAAGGAGAACATAAAATCATGGATTATATTAGAAGACAAAGAGGTAAATCTTATTTATCAATATTTGATTATATGTTCTATTTTTAAAAGGTCACTGGATAGAAAATATTTGGTATGAAGTGATATTCTTTTGGTATATGTTAATATGAATATGTGTTTCTCTCTTGTTTAGCCCAGCCTAACCATGACCCAAATACTCATCATTGTTTATGTGGAGCAGATGGTAAGTTTCTTCTTTGGGATTTGCTTCTCTTGGATTAAACCATAGCAAGTTGATGGGTTAGTGTGCAGTAATGGATTAATCATGGTTGACTGAAAGTTCCAAAATGCCTTGATTATTTTTTGATCAACAAGGAACTAGTATTGAGTTGCTGTTTAATCTATGATCACTAATCTTTAATTTTTTTCTTTATTTCACATTTTTCAACCTTTTAACTCCTCATACCTTTAAAATAGAAAATTTCCCAAGTGTTTAATCCTTAGTGGCTGTCTTTGTTGTAGGTCCACGGGAGAACTTCCTATTAACTGGGAACTGCCAGGAAATATTAGGCTTTGGGGCTTTGATGCTCATTTGGGTGCTGATTTAGGCTTTTCTTTGTGTTGGTATCTCATAGTAGTTTAGTTATGGTAAGAATCCTCAGAGTACTCACTGTTCAGTGTTTTTCTCATTGTCAATTGATAGCTGATCTCATTATGCTTGGCCTTGCCACACATGAACCCAACTTTACCATTATTAGAGAAGAATTCAAACCAAACAAGCCCAAACCATGTGGTCTTTGTAATCAGTTTGGACATGAAGTCAAGGATTGTGAAGGTTTGCCAAGAGAAAAGAAGGGAAAGGTAATAACCCTGAGATGGTAGTTCTCATTAAGAAAAAAAAATCTATTGTAAAATGTATATGACATAAAATACCATTTTAAAGTATATAATTAAAATAGCCTTAAATATTTAAGTTTCCTTGTTTTTAAAATGGATAAAGAGAAGATTGTGGTTGATTAGTTTTTATATGCTTGTTACCCTTCACAGAGACGTGTTAAAGCACTTTAAAATAAACCTGCATTCAAAACATGCACACACTCATCCTTTCTACGTAGCACTTTTTCTGACATTGCCTGTATCTATATGAGGCTTAGTTCCCATTGATAATAATGCCCATAGCTTGTAATTTGTTTATGGAAGTTATTTGTTTGAAATAGTTATTCTTCTTAACAGAAACTACAGCGTCTTGAGACTTTTAAATTACTCCCACTCTTTATGTATTTTAGGTTTACTTGGTTATGTCTAGTCCCCTTTAAAGGGGCTTCTGTTACAATAATATGGTGCCTCTTGAGTCATAGTTTATTTGGGGGGAAAAAAGAATATGATGCCTTTTTCAAAGACATTGCTAAGTGAAAAAAGAAGATAAATATAGTGTATGATTTCAGATATATAATACAACAAAGACAATATCATGTATCTATGCACATCTGTTCCCAGGGAAGGGGTACTCATTGGTTGAGAATAGGTCATTGGTGGGCAAACAGATTTGGCCTGTGAGCTAAGAATATTTTTCACATTTTTAAGATGTTGTTAAAAACAAAACATGAAAGGCTGTTCGACAGAGATCATATATGTCCCCCAGTAGCCAAAATAATTCAGTGTCTGGCCCTTTGCAGAAAACGTTTGCTGACCCCTGGTCTAGGTGTGGTTGATTTTATGGTTAATTTTTATTTTAAAATGGTTTGGTGAGCTTTTTAAAATTTAATACTTGTGATATTAAAATGGATCTAGCATTAGAAAAAGCCTTAAAATTTGCTTGGTTGGAAAAAGTTACTGGGCGTAGAGTAGACTTGATGAATCTTCGTTCTTATTCCTCAGCATGACGAACTTGCCGACAGTCTTCCTTGTGCAGAAGGAGAGTTTATCTTCCTTCGGCTTAATGTTCTTCGGGAGGTATGTAGCAGTACTCACTGAAATCAGCCCTCTAGAGCAGGGTGCCTTTGATAGCTGTAATGGCAGCATTCCTTTTTGGTTGTAGTATTTGGAAAGAGAACTCACCATGGCCAGCCTCCCATTCACATTTGACGTTGAAAGGAGCATTGATGATTGGGTTTTCATGTGCTTCTTTGTGGGAAATGACTTCCTCCCTCACTTGCCGTCATTAGAGATTAGGTATGTGCATTTGTGCATGTTTTTTACACTGCTGTTTTGGGCTTCTTGACTGTACTGTGCCTACTGGTTCTAATGCATAATGTTCGTCTCCTGCTGACAGGGAAGGTGCGATTGACCGTTTGGTTAACATATACAAAAATGTGGTACACAAAACTGGGGTAAGTTCACTCTTGATTAATTTCAAAACAGAAATATTTGCTTTTACAAGAAGATCATTTTACATATATTTTATTACTTACAGGGTTACCTTACAGAAAGTGGTTATGTCAATCTGCAAAGAGTACAGATGATCATGTTAGCAGTTGGTGAAGTTGAGGATAGCATTTTTAAAAAAAGAAAGGATGATGAGGTAAAGTGTTTCTATTGCAGTAGCTAAAATTGCTCCTGTCTCTAATAGGCTATGATGATCCTGTGATTACTTTTAATCTCTTTGAGTGTGTTTTTATATCATTATGGTATGTCAACACTAATGTAATCATGAGCGGTCAGTGTTTTATTTTATAAAGGTTGTGCTGCTTGCTGTGTGGAACTATGTATTGTACCCTGTTTAAGTTGCATTGTGATGTTTTTTTCTGTCTTCATAATCAGAATATCAATCCAAACGCATTTCTAATCAATAGGGTTTCAAATGTGGGTTCCAAGGTTGGAAGACTGTTGGGATTGAACTAGTGGCTGCCATGTTTTGAAAGCAGGAAGACAGGTTAAGAAGAATTTATAATATAGGGAGTGTGGGTTGAATTATGTACGCCAGGGCAGAGGGTTGGGAGAATGTAGAGAGCTGCATCTCTTAAGAAATTGAAACACAAAAAGGAAATAAAATAACAAAGCATTTGAAAATTGATTGTATATGATGGGTGAGTGCTTACAGGCAAAGTCCAGGTTCTGGCTTGGGCAGTTAGGAGTTTGCTGGTGCCGTTTACTAAGATAGCAAGTGGTAGGGGTGGAATGGGTTGGGATGGGGACAAAGTAGAAATTGGGTTTTGTTTTGGAGATGTTCAGTGTGAGTTGTAAGCAGTTGAATATGTGTAAAGCTCAGGGCAGAAGTCTTTTGAAAAGAGATTTGAGAACCATTAACTGATGGAAGGTACTTGAAATTATGAGTGTGAAATTGAACTTCCTCGGAGCTTGTAATGGAGTAAAAGTACCTTTAACAGAAGCCTAGGGAACCATGGACATTTAAGGAGAAAGAAGCCAGTTCTAGAGAGGTGGAAGGAAATTCCTGAAGAGAAGGGAAGCCATTGGTACTGCTCAAAGGGTCACAGTGAGATGGACAGGCACTTCGTTTATGGACAAGGTTTGGGAGCCCCTTGGTGAGCTGATAGGAGTGGAGGGACAGCAGCCTGGAGGCAGAGTGTGTGGGGGTGATTGCAGGATGTCGCAAGGGAGGCCAGCAGTGAACAAAAGCAGTAAATAATAGTTTCTTAGAAACAGTAAGGAAATCTTTTCAGAAACTGATTTCATAAAAGTCATGTGGCTATTTTAAGCAGATAACAACATTATTATTGCTGCATTGCTCCATGGTCTCCCAACACATTGAAATGTGTTATTGAATCTTATTTTCTGTTTTCATCAGCTTTTTATACTGTAGCTAGTGATCTCTTATTTTTAGAGCTTTGGGTGTCTTTTTATATAACATAGTTGACTGTAAGCATTCTTTCCAACTGTGAGTGCTTACCAAAAGCCTTCAGTACTTGGTAATGTTTTTATGTGATGTCAAGAGGTTTTGCATATAGAATTCAAATTACAGAACTAGCTTTGTCTGGAGGATCAGATGTCAACTGGAACAGACATTTTTAACTAAGTTTTCAACAATTACAGTGGCATCCCTTGATCTACTGCTACATACTGTGCACCTCTTGGTTTAAAAACCTTGAGTTACAACAGCCTTCTAACGTCTCATATCTAACATCTCTGTAGCAGACTGCACCATAAGTTGGCATTAGAAGAGGAAGTATGGGATTTAGTAGGTATCATAGTGTTACAGATTTAATTAATATGATTTTCAACTGACCTGGCAGGAGGGGGCATTTTAAAGCTTTGGATCTTTGTTGGTGTCCCTGAAGTCATACAGTGTCCTTCAGCATGATTGGACATCAGGGGAAACCTTCAGAAATGCAATAGGAAAGTTTCTGGGTATATATATTTTTTTCTGGGAAGTATGTCTCCGGCATTTGACAGGTTTCCAAAGGAGTTCATAGGACAAAAAAAAGGAGAGATCCATAAGGTCCACCCAGGTGGTCTTCTGTTTGTGTGTGACTACCACCCTTAGAGACAGGCATTTGACAGACCAGCAGAACAAATGGTAGAAAAGGAATACATTAATATTTGTTACTGTCCATTCATGGTGGTTCATCCTGTAATCCCAGCACTTTGGAAGGCCAAGGCGGGCAGATCACCTGAGGTTAGAAGCTCGAGACCAGCCTGGTCAACATGGTGAAACCCCATCTCTACTAAAAATACAAAAATTAGCTGGGTGTGGTGGTGGGCACCTTTAATCCCAGCTGCTCCGGAGGCAGAGGCAGGAGAATTGCTTGAACCTGGGAGGTGGAGGCTGCGGTGAGCTGAGATCATGCCACTGCACTGCAGCCTTTGTGACGGAGTGAGACTCCATCCCCCCAAAAAAATTGTTATTAAAGTTGAACATTTAGGCAAGAAGTGTGGTGTTTTTTTTATTATATGAGCTTTGATGTTTGCCTTTTACCTTGGGAATGTTCATTTATTAAGCAATTATTAAGTGTTTTACAATGTGCCAGACAGTGTTCTGAGTGCTAGTGATAACCAGCCAAAAAAACCAAAAAGCAGATAGAAATCCCTGCCCTAATGGAGCTTACATTCTTTTGGAAGAGCTGGAAGATAAACACAGTAGCTAAGTAAACCTTGTTAAGTGTTAGACAGTAAGTGCCACCAAGAAAGCTAAAGCAGGTGAGGAAGCATCTGGGAAGGGAGAGGTTGGGCATCACGCTTCTAGAAAAGGTGACTAAAAAGGCCTCACTGATGGCTGACTTTGATTGAAGACATAAAGGATGTGAGGGGGCCCACTGTAGATGTTTGCAGGAAGCACATTGCAGACAGAGGGAATCACCAGTGCCAAGGCTCTGGGACAGGAGCATACCCAGGATCTTCTCAGAATACCAAGGAGCCAGTGTGGAAGGAGCAGAGGCAAAGGAAAAGCAGTAGGAGATGAAATCAGAAAGAAGATGGAGGGCCCAACTTGGTAGGACCCAACAGGTAGCTTTCAGTGTGCGTCAGTGTAAGGTTTTGAGTAGAGAAGTGACAAGATTTTATACATACTGTGAAAGGATCATTCTAGCTGCCATGGAGGGAAAGGTCAAAGCAGTGAGTCTAGCCCAGTGAGGAGCCTTTTTTTGTAGTAATCCAAGGGAGCCTGGATAGTAGCAGTGGAGATGAACAAAGGCAGTTGGATTCTGAACATGTTTTGAAGGTAGAACCAGTGAGATTGGCTAATGGGTTAAAAACAGTGTAAGAGGAGGAAAGGCTTCAAAAGCCTGAAAGATGTTCTGGGCAACCCGCATGGAAAGACTGGGAGGTGCAAAGGTAGGATGGGGATTTGGACTTGTGAAGTTTGACATAATTAAATGGAGAGGCCCTGGTTGGGGAATCATCAGCATGTAGATGGTGTTTAAAGCCATGAGACTTGGTGATGACTCCCGTGGGAAGAGGGCAGTGGAGAGGTCCCAAGTACTGGGCCCAGGGGAGCACCAGCATTAAGCCACTTATGCCCAGTGTTCCATTATTGGAACAATAAGTTTGTGGGAGTTATTTATGTCCTACTGCTCAAGGTCACCACCAAGGTCTGATTTTTCATAGAAAAAATTTGCAGCCTCCGGCATAAATGAGTTAAAAGGTTGGGGAGTCAAGGAGCATAGCAAGAGGGAAGGAGATCAGGTGAGTGTAGTCTACTGGAAGCCAAGTGGAGACTGTGATCCCAGGAAGAAAGAATCCTGGTCAGACAAGGACTGAAAACTGACTAATGGATTTCATAATCTGCAGGTCATTGGTGACCTACGCAAGAGAAGTTTCACTGAAGATGGGACAGAAGCTTGATTAAATAAATCAGTGTTTTCTATATCAGAGGAGGTTTTAGATCAACTACCATTGATCACCTGAGCTCCATGTCAGAGTAGGAAACTATGTATCCAGCATTCAGCTGTCTGCCTGGCAGAAAGCACCAATTTCATATTTCCTTAAGGCCTTATATTGCAGTTGGTAGGAATGACTTGGCAGTGCACCTACTAGGGTGACCTTTAGTATGGTACCCATTGGCCCCTGTTTTAGGCTGCAATGGCAGCTGCAGCCACCCTAGCTCATTTCACTTCCTTGATACTAAGGGAAACGTGGGCATCAGCATGGGAGGCCTGCGAATGGCCCAGAGTTAGTAGGTTAAACAAGGTGAACATAAAGTTCTGTCCAGTTGAAACCATGGCTGCATTTTGGAAATGAGTTGGGGCGGGGAAAGAATCAATGTAGACTGGACCCTCTCCTGTGAATTAAATTGGCCCACAGTAGCAAGCCGTGCATACATCTGAATTTCCTTCCTTTTTTTCACTGATTGATGTTTTTGGAAGCTGGCAGGGGTGGCGGATTATGTTTGCATAGACTCCCACTTCTCTCTTTTCTCTATTGTGTCATGCATTCTGCAGAGTAAGAGCCCTTTTGGTAATAGAGTCTAAATTGTCTTGCTGAATTAAAAAAAAATGTTACCTTAGTTATTAACTACATTCAACTAAACTTTAAGAATTGTTGAGGTTTTTTTAAAAAATTTGTTTCTTCTCCATTTTAACAGCCTGTTTGCTTCAGGATAAAACCAAGGGTCTTTGTAATAGTTTTGCATTTTCCTGAAATGATTCAAAAGCTTTCTGGTCAGACTTGTGAAGAACAACTAAATTGTATCTAAATTCAGTCCTTCTTCCATTTTAAAGTTCTGATGCAGCGTTTTGAATATTTAGTCTTATTGCCTAGTTTAATCATGTACCTAGATTTCTAAGGTCGTCCTTTAAAACTTGAGTTGTCTTCCAAATCATTCCTGGTAATGCTTAACTCTGACATATTTGTGTAATTATATGACAGAATATATGGATTTTATACTTTTAGGACAGTTTTAGAAGACGACAGAAAGAAAAAAGAAAGAGAATGAAGGTGAGTTGTGATTAATTTCATGAGATTGGTAATAGCATAATTTTACGATGTGTTCATTATAGTAGCTTTATTCCTTATCCAGTAGGACTTGGTCAGGGACATAAATGTCCACCCAGTTGCCCTTTTACCTGTAGAAAGAACACTGGTGTCGATTTTAAAGAAGGTCATCTAGGCTCTGGTGTCTGAAGGGGATACACTTGAGTGGTGAGAGGTGGGTGGCACTTAGCTATTTGAATGCTTTTACAGCAGTCAAGTATTGTTTTTTAAGTAAAAATTGTCAGTCTTCTGTATCCTCTTGAAATTTACTGAACTCTTATTTCTACATCTTTGTCAAATTAAGCTTTCTAGAACACAACACACTAAACTTGTTTCTCTGTTCTAAAGGCACCACTGACTCCTTAATCCCTTCAGAATCCAATTCTGTCTTAGTTGGTGTTCAGGGTACGTTGTCATCTGGTTGAATTCCAGCCATCCAGCATAGCTCTTGTTGTCTTCTAAATATACCACGTCCCTGCCGACTAAGAGTCTTGCCTTCGTTTGGTACCTCTGAATGGATTTCTGACTTTGCAGCTCACTCACATCTCACCTTTTCTATAAGGCCTCCCTTGGTTATGCTCATAGTACAGGTTGAGCAATCCTTTCTTTCAACTCTGGTGTTCTACCTATGATACTTGTTTTCTTACGTGATTGCATAGTGCTTTATAGTCATTTAACTTCTTTAGTTCTTGTTTTCTTGTCTTCCCTATTAGAGTTTCAAGCTTGTGGAGTTTAGGGACTGCATTTTACTACGTTTTGTTAGAATTAAGCAATTTCAGGAAACAAGGAAGGAGAAGAGTAGTTATTTATTGTTGTAGTGGGTTCAGAATCATTTAGACTGGGCGGAGGATATTTGGTTTCTACTGATGTGTTATTATTTTCTTTCAGTCAGTATCTTTTATCAGTCAGTAAAGACTATCCTATGTTAGCTATAATCATATCTAATTAGAAATAAAGAGTTAAATTTTAGCAAGGTGAAGGGTAGATAAAAGTTGTATTTCCACAACAGTTAACCAGGTGTGGTGGCCTGCACCTCTAATTCCAGCTACTCGGGAGGCTGAGGTGAGAGGATCGCTTGAACCTGGGAGGCAGAGGTTGCAGTGAGTGGAGATTGCACCACTGCATTCCAGCCTGGGCAACAGAGCGAGACTCCATCTCAGGAAAAAAAAATTGTATTTCCTAAGTATAACTCAAACTCAACTTTTTAAAAATTTTTTTACCTAAATCCTGATATTATTTTTATGTGCCTAATATTGTGTCTTGAATGTTTTCTGAAATTGTAAATAAGCAGTAGGGATTACCATAATGAGATATGAATAGATTTTATGTTTTAGGACAATGATTATATGTACTTTTAGGGCTGAGTTATTAAGTATTACAGGCTGTTGTTCAGAAGGTGTAAGTTACCATCAAAGTGTAGACAACCTTGTAATGTTAATGAAGATGATTTGGTCTTTTAGTGAGTTTAGTAAAGTGCTTACAGTTAGGATTTTATTCCATTGCCCTCTTTTCTTTCTGTCATCTAACTGCGTTGTGATTTAATTTTAATGTCTACGATCCTTTCCATTTATGTTAGAGAGATCAACCAGCTTTCACTCCTACTGGAATATTAACTCCTCATGCCTTGGGTTCAAGAAATTCACCAAGTTCTCAAGTAGCCAATAATCCGAGACAAGCAGCCTATGAAATGAGGATGCAGAATAACTGTGTAAGTGGCTTACTTTTATGTGGCATTTAAGAGTAGTGAATATCACATACCTCTTGCAGGGGTGTGTGCGTATGAAATTTTTCACAGCCTGGAGTTTTGTTTTATAGTTTTCTTAATTGCTTTGCCTCAAGGTATTTTTAACTGTTAAGTCCATCTTTATCAATGTAAAAATATCCAAATGGTATGAAAGAAAAGCAGTGGGATTGTTGATGCATTCGAATATAAAGAGAGCACTAGTTCCAGGCTGGGTGGCACTGAGACCCTGTCTCAAAAATAAGTTAAGTGGCTGCAGTGTTTCTGTAATGCAGATGAACCACACACTGGTTCCCCTTTCTCCAAATAATAGAGTGATGGATGGTGCTAGGAGCTTGTTAGGGGACATCCCTATGTCTCAAAGCTGGGGCAAGAGGAGGAGGATGGGTTTTATTCCCTTATTTCCCCTTTCCTTCAATGGGTAGTTGTGAGCATTTTGCAAAATGGTATTCCTTAGGCATAAACTGGCTCTCCAATTCAGGATGGAGTAGATCTGAATGAATATCTTAAGGTAGCCCTTACTGTTTAAACTCTGGTTGCTCCCTGTTTGTGAACTCAGCAACTATATGCATTTATTTGCCTTGTGGTATTCTTCCATATTTGAACTTTGTAATCCAAACTCCAGAAGCAAATCCACCTGTCCTGCAAGGCTGTACTTTGTCCACCACCTTCCTATTGTAGTGGAAATAGACCATGAGCTCTCACAGCACCCAGTGGAACAGTAGCAGGGCTGAGGACACAGACCTTGATCTAACAGTGGAGGAAGGAACATACACTTTTTATATGATATCCTAGGAAATTGAATAAACTTGGATATTGTTGTTACTCTGTTAGTTATCCTATTGATGCTCATTTGGAACAGGAATAGCTGATGACCATCATTCAAGATTTTACTGACTACCATCCCTGTAGAGCAGAACTGAGAGTGACTGTTGTTGTCAAATGCTCTGTTGATAGAGTATTTATTTTTAAATCTTGGGAGGCAGGTAGGTTTGAACTTTGCCAGCTGTGGTTGCTTCGAGAAGGATTCCAGTGTTATCTTCAGGTGCTGTAAGATTAGGCCCATAGGACCAGACTGCAGATGGATAACATTTGCCAGGGGAGTAGTAATGGGGAGATAGGTGCTGAGGTTGCTTCTTTGATTCTGTCTTAACTCCTCTGCCACAATTTTTTCTATATAGAGGAGACGTGGAATTTGAATCTTTGCAGGGTGGGATTTTCACCTAAAATGTTCTAAATTTAAGGAAATTATGAAGCCAAATTACTAGCTCATTTCAAGGGAGCCATTAAAGTTAGGGATTTCTGTTGTTTTATTTTTCTGAGCTGTTGGCTTGTAGTCTCTAGTACTTGTCTACTGATGATTAACATTCTTAGTGTTTTAATAAATAGCTTCCATTTCCTTATATATGTGGTTTTATATTTAGTATTCTTCAGTGTGGTTTCATTATATCTAATTTGTCTGATTAAAAAACAGCTCGAGAAATCTGAATGAATTTCTGTGAATCTTGTATGTTCAGAAAATATTTTTGTTGGTAGAGGCAGAGCAGTGGAGATTTAACAGTAAATGGTGAACAACTTCTTTTTCTAGAAAGTATATTATTATTTTTGTTTCCTAAAGATAGAGTTTATTTCTTGTTAGTCAAGAATTAATTTTGTGTAAGTTTGCTTTTTACACAACTTCTCTGTATATAGACAATTAATGGGAATGTCAGTCTCATAATTTAATCCAAATGGATTAGTGTTCGGTGGGAAACAATAGTTTACTTACTGAATGGTTAACCACCATGCCCCAGGGAGGCAGCCTGCCAGTAATCTTTCACATGTATTGGTGCATTTAATCCTTGCAGTAACGTGTAAGGAAACAGAACAGTGTCATCCCCGTTATTAAGATGAGGCTCACAAAGGTTAAGTAATAAATTGTTCAAGGCCACACACCCAGTAAAGGTTGAATTTGGAATTTTAGACTTAAATCTGTCTAACTAAAAATAACTACCTTGTTTTCCGAGTGCAACAGTGCCTTCCTGTATTTATTTTTATTGTTTTTTTTTTGACAGTATTATCTGTACCTTTTCATGAATAACATTGACATTATATGTTTTTAAAAGAGAAATGCTCCAAGCTCTATATGGTATATGATTTCGTATTGTTTTAACTTTTCTTGACCTGTGGAATGAACTGCGTTTATGCTGTGGATACTGTAATTGTTATATCATTGAAATGGCCTTCTGTGCTCTCAGTTTTAAAGCAATTCAGTTATTTGAAATATCTAATAATACTGTGAGTAACAGAAGAAAAAGTTTACTGTGGAAATGCTTTTGCCACTTAGTTTTTGATGATTTGGTCCTTTAGCCTAAGTAACTAAAGTTGCAGATGATTTTCTTTTAATTCTTAATTAAATATTAAAATATGTTAGGGTTATATTAAAATAAGTTAATTAAAATTAACCTATTAATGTTAATTGAGTTAGGTACAAAGGGAAGATAATACTGAATTTAAAGTGACAGCTAAGTCTTTGAAATACCAATAAAATCTGCATTTTTCTAAGATGATTAATAGATTTTTATTTTTAGATTGATTTTTAAAACAGAGCATATAAAATAATTTAACACAGTCTCATTAAACTTGCTTTTCACAGTGGTTGTAACTAGGTTGAACACTTACCATTTAACTGCATTCTCTCACCAGCATTGACTATTTTATGTATTATGACATCTATATTGTTACATATTATATGCTATATAGGTAATACATTTTGTATATAATATAGAACTATACATATATAAAAATATATGTTTTATGTATATATTTTTTCCCTCATAGCTTTGCCATTTGGTAGGTGGAAAATGATTGTGAATTCCTAACAGGAATTGTCACAATTGATTGTCACAAATGATTGTGAACCATCAAAGGAAAATAGAATTCAAGTAGTATAATTTTTAAAAATCTATAGAATGAAAACTTTTTTCTTCAGAAACATTTTTTTTTGGCCCTAATAATGGTAATTGTTTTCTGTTTAAGCACAGGAAGTTTGGGTATTATATTACTTCTTTTGAGGGAAAGTGGAATGAGCAAGATCAGTCTCTGTACTTTCTAAATACGTTTATCATATCTACATAGTAACTTTAAAAATGTTAATGTAAAACACTGTTAAGTAGTGGTGGCTGGATATACCTTCTTATGTAAAATGAATAATGAAATCCTTCATCTGTAATTGCAGAGTCCTTCAGTATCTCCTAATACGAGTTTCACATCTGATGGCTCCCCATCTCCAATAGGAGGAATTAAGCGAAAAGCAGAAGACAGTGACAGTGAACCTGAGCCAGAGGATAACGTCAGGTGAAGCCATTTTTTGGTAGCACTTTGTTAGCAAATTGCTGAAATAGGTGCAGTCTAATTAATGCTGTTTAGCTTAGAGCAGCAGTGCCTTCAGATGCTTGCCTGTGATCTTTTTATCCACCAGTAATTAATGTGGAGGGTTAGAAAAGTCAGTAAATTCCAGAGAGATGGGTAAGCTCTAGCTGTGAAACCTAAGTGTCTAGATTAGTATGCGTGCAGGCTTTCGTCCTCCAATCCACTTTTCCCTCTGAGACCAGGCACAAGATCGGCTAGACGTGAGGTGTTAGCTCTGACTCTGTGACCTGAATGTTGCCGTTTGGAGACTGATTAACCTAGAAAGTTCAGTTCGTACTTAGACACTTAATATAGTTTGCTTTAATCTTCTCAATTGAAAAAGTTCTTCCTCAAAATGAAATATGCAGAAATCATTCTGTTAAGAGATCAATATGTATGTTTTTTAAAAACCACAAACTTGCATATGCACAATTATATTTCATGACAAAGGAGTTTCCCTTTAACTCTATACTTCACATTTATAATAGGAAGCTGGTTCTTTAATTCATCCTGAAGTTTGAGATCATTATATAATAAGATTAACAACCTCTCATGTAATTAAATCCAGATTTGAACCGTGGGCTCCAAGTGCAAAAGGCCAACAATCTCAATATTTGTAGCTCATTAAGAATTTAGGAAAACGATCTATTTCAAAGGTAAACAAGACAGTAGTCACCTACAGCTCATGCTTCTTTTACAGGACATGGAAAGTGTGTGATTTGTGTTTATGATTAAACTTTGCAAGGGTCATGTGTGGTTCTGCATTTTTCTAACATCCTTTGATATCAGATCCATGTCTACTTGTGATCGAACATTTCCTCTGTATATCTTTAGTTTCTGTCCTCTACTTTCTATGCTTTGGATTTTCCCCTTAGAGCATGTCTTTGGTTTTGTTTACTGTGTAGCCATCATGATCAATACTAGTTTAATAGGTAATTTGATTTGTTTAGTATTTTATTGTTTAATCCTGGTACTGAGGATAATCAGAGTGGAAATGGCTCTACCAAAAAATGCTTGGGGCTTTTAGCATTTTTTCATTCATATTTTCTGTAAAATAGTGATAATCCACCTTATGGATAAGGGGATATTTCTAATTGTTCTCTGAATCCTTTGTATTGTGGGAGGGGTATATTACAATTGATATGGTATATTCTGAAACATGACTGCAATTAATATGTGAAATCTGATACGTAGAAAAGAGGCCTAAATGATGATTCAAGAGAATCGTCTTGATGTTCTTGATCTGTTCTGATGTTTTTAAAAGTGTTCTTTGGCTTCTTCGTGTTCCTTAAATCAAATGTTAAATCTTAAGAATAAGAAATGAATTCTTAAAAAAACACAATATATTGGGTGAAAATATGGTTGGTCACATTGTATTTTCAGTGATGAATGATAATTTATTGGTTTCTTTGACCTGCTTCTAGATTTTACCATAACATACATATGTTTGTGTGTGTATATGTATACATAGATATATAGAGATATAGAATGTGTATGTCTCTCTATATATATCTCTATCTCCTTTCCTTAAGCCATCAACAGCTCTTAGCTGAAAGAGGGATAAGGCCCAAGCAAGGATAGAGAGAGTAGGTATACACATAATTTCTGCCTAATGTCTAGATTATTCTTTTATGAACTATTTTTTATATTTAAAAAAGTTACCTGTGCAGTGTTAAGTAATTTAGTTGACTTTCTTTGTATAGTTTAAATATATTCTAACAAACTAAGGAACTTGAACTATATAAAATATCTTCAATATTTAAATCTTAAAATGTAGCTTTAGAATTGTACAAAGAAACATGTAAAGCAGTATTAAAATTTGAGCAAATGTGTTCTATATCTTTTTCAATAACATTTTTTAACATGTGGTTTTATAGTGGTCTTAGCAGAATCAGTGATTGGGGTGTTAGTGTTTAACTGTCTTTGAGTTGATAATGAATCCTATGAAATTAGACTTTTTAGAAATAATGAAAAAGAAATAATGAAATGAATTTGTGTTAGCATGACTGTTTGACTTTTTCATATTTCCCCTGGATGTTAAATATAAATTGAATTGGGGTGTAAATTGGTAGACAGCCTGTTACTGAAGGTGTGTTAATTCAGCATAAATGAGCTGTGCCTGGTTTTAGGTTATGGGAAGCTGGCTGGAAGCAGCGGTACTATAAGAACAAATTTGATGTGGATGCGGCTGATGAGAAATTCCGTCGGAAAGTTGTGCAGTCTTACGTTGAAGGACTTTGCTGGGTTCTTAGATATTATTACCAGGTACAAAAAGAATATTTTCCTCTGAATTTGTAGTCAATATTTTAAGAAAGATACTAATTTCTTTCTTTTTTTTTTTTTTGAGACGGAGTCTTGCTCTGTTGCCCAGACTGGAGTGCGGTGGCACAGTCTCAGCTCACCACAACCTCTGTGCCTCTGCCTCCCAGATTTAAGCATCTCATGCCTTACTTAGCCTTCTGAATAGCTGGGATTACAGGTGCATGCCACCACACATGGCTAATTTTTGTATTTTTAGTAAAGACCGGGCTTCACCATGTTGGTTAGGCTGGTCTTAAACTCCTGACCTTGTGATCCGCCCGCCTCAGCTTCCCAAAGTGCTGGGATTACAGGCGTGAGCCACCACGCCTGGCCTAGTAATTTCTATAGTAATAGATATTATTGAGCTGTATTCTGAAAACAAACCCAGGCTCATTTTTTAAAGTTTTCTATTCAGAGGTTCATAATTGTAAATGTTTGTGGAGACTTTGAAGCTTCTTAGGTATTAATATATAAACAAAGCTAATTTTTGTTAAAAGTATTTTCAACATCAAGTAATGTGGTTGACTGTACATTGTCTTTAAGATGATCAGAGTTTAGTGCTTTTTAAAGTGGAGTTTAAAAATAACTGAGTAATGAATTGACAGTCACTAAATGACCGAAAAAAGGAAAGGCTGAAAAATACCAGTAAGAATTCTAAAGGAATTTGAATGCTACCATCTTCATAATATAGCGATGATACATGAAGTGCATTCTAACTGGAATAACCTGTACTCTACCTTTTGATGATTGAGATGTCAGATTGGTGAGCGATTAGGTGGACATACTGAGGATTGTTAGCACTGATAGCTAATATCTGGTTTTGTGCTTAGAGAGCAAACCAGATTAACTTTGGTATGACCTGGAAATGGATGAAGTTTGTTGACGAGTAGAAAGTAACACAGTGCACTGAGTATTGACTCTTAAGTACTCTGTTGGCATGTTTTACTCCTACTATCAAGATTTAAATTCACTAGACACTGTCAAAACACATCTTAGATCTCTCTTTTCTATGAGTATAACTTGCTTTTATTTTCTTTTTGGTGTGTTTACTCGTGTTTTTATAGTCAAAAGAAAGTTGTCATGTGAAAATATAATGGTGAATTGTAAAATGAAACTCGTGGCTGTATTACTGTCAGACACTGTTCTAATAATGTCTCTAACCACCTTACATGCTCAGTAAATGTCAGCTACGACTGCTCTTGGTTTTATTTGATGATAATAGCTCTAGAGATGGAAAGAAATGTCACTATGTATTTTAAAGATAAAAATCTTCACCAAATTCTGTTTGTGAATATAAAGTTTGACATTAACTACTGATTTTTCAGAGATGCTTTGCAGTATCTTTAAAGTCAAAGAGCCTTTGATATAAATTAGAAACTTCAAACTTAAACAGTTTTTAGGAGGCATGGAAAAGATGGTATTTGGAATATATACCAGAAGTTGTGTGTTTTATAAATAGAATATTATAGGTTAACAGTCTAATTTTTGCTTTTTTTAATTGTCTCCGTCATTAACATAGATTTTCCTTTTTGTTGTTACTTTTTAATGATTCTAGGGCTGTGCTTCCTGGAAGTGGTATTATCCATTTCATTATGCACCATTTGCTTCAGACTTTGAAGGCATTGCAGACATGCCATCTGATTTTGAGAAGGGTACAAAACCGGTAAGCTTAATTATTTAAAGTCATAAAATTTACAGAATTTTGGATTAGATAATAATCTTGGGTATTTAACTTTTTTATTTTTGCAGTTTAAACCTCTGGAACAACTTATGGGAGTTTTTCCAGCTGCAAGTGGTAATTTTCTACCTCCATCATGGCGGAAGCTTATGAGTGATCCCGTGAGTCTCTGTATTTTGAGTATGTGGGTAACAGGATTTTCATCATACATTTTATTAATATTAGTTACAGTTGCCTTTGCAGCTGATAGTTAAAACAGTGAAGTACAGAAACAAAGTATTTTGAGTTTTTTGTATGTTTTTTTACTCCACATACACATATTTTTCTTGCTTTCTTTGGCCCTGCACAGTAAATAAAATCAGTTTGTTTTTGGGAGAAATTTTTATAATAGTCATTTTGTTCTCTGGCTACCTGTAAGTCTTTAACTTTATTTATTCCAGCTGTATATTGTAGCCACCAAAGATAGGGAGACTGCCTTACACCAGGTCACCTGTGAACTTGTTTCATACGCTAGCTGGAAAGAGTGAGACCCAGCAAGGAAATAGGAAGTGTTATATGTAAGCCCTTTACTGTCTGCCTGCCTGTGGCCCATAGTTGTCAGTTCTAAAATTCTTCTACAATAATGCTCTTCCTTTGCATCTTTTAAAATAAATTGTTCCTTTTGTTTTAGTATATTTGTGATTAATGACCTAATAATCTCTTAACATTTTTTAAAAGGAATGAACTTTATTTTCTCATCAGGTCTTATAACTTGAATGAAGCCTATCAAATTCTCTATAACAGAGATGTGTGACTTCTGTTTTGATTCTTTACCTTTCTCCCCGATACAGGATTCTAGTATAATTGACTTCTATCCTGAAGATTTTGCTATTGATTTGAATGGAAAGAAATATGCATGGCAAGGTAAAATTTAGATGTTCTTTTCTGGTAAAACTGTAAACATAATTTTTGAAATGAAAGAATTCTGTGAAAGATAAATATGTTAGCCTAGACATCATAGTGAAATCTCATCTCTACAAAAAAATACAAAAATTAGTGTGATGTGGTGGCTCACACCTATAGTCCCCTCTACTTTGGGAGGCTGAGATGGGAGGATCACTTGAGTCTGGGAGGTCTAGGCTGCAGTGAGCTTTGACTGTGCCACTGCACTATAGCCTGGGGGACAGAATGAGGCACTGTCTCATAAATAAATATTTAAAAAGGTAAATATTTTAAGAATTCTATGTGAAATGTTAATATTTCTCCATCCAACTTGGGATTAGCAATGATTAGTAGTAAATTTAATTATAACATTGTTATATGTAAAATTTCAGTGCTGCAAAAGAAATAACACTCAAATATAAATTTTCTCAACAAGATAATTTACATCTATAGAAGGGTGCCTCTCACAGATGGAGCAATGGTCAGCGCACACTTGAACAGGGGAGGGGAAGAGGTTTTTATCCCTGATGCAGCCCCTGCTGCTGTGTCATTCCCCTGTTGGTTAGGGTTAGACCGCACAATCTAAGCTAATTCTGACTGGCTATTTTTTTTTTTCTGAGACGAAGTTTCGCTCTTGTTACCCAGGCTGGAGTGCAATGGCACGATCTTGGCTTACCGCAACCTCCGCCTCCTGGGATCAGGCCATTCTCCTGCCTCAGCCTCCTGAGTAGCTGGGATTACAGGCACGTGCCACCATGCCCAGCTAATTTTTTGTATTTTTAATAGAGACAGGGTTTCACCATGTTGACCAGGATGGTCTCGATCTCTTGACCTCGTGATCCACCTGCCTGGGCCTCCCAAAGTGCTGGGATTACAGGCTTGAGCCACTGCGCCCGGCCAGGCATGACTGGCTATTTTTAGGAGAGCAGGGATATGAGCCAGAGTGGCGGGGTAAGTGGTTTGGTGGGAAAATCGGTTATGGTACAGGTATTTAAAGGTGACTCACGGTTAGAACCGTTGACCATGGGTGACTCAGGTCAAAGCAGGTGCCTGGAATGAGTCAGGACGGAGCAGGGGACCAGGGCAACAGATGTGAACTACTGATGAGAACTGGTGGAAAAGGCTGTTTACTGAAAGTACAAGGAAGTGAAACTCAAAAATGGGGGACAAAGTACTGAACATACTGACATATGATCCTTTGAAGGGAAATTCAGAACTCATTTCATCCAACAATTTTCTCCTCTTGAATTCTCTTCACAGCTCTCTTCAAACTTTCTTAACATGTCTTGGCTTAGTTGTTCTGCTTGATTTTCTAAAAGAAGAAGCTTCTCTGAATAAGGTGGAGGGATAGTTAAGGGAGGTTTTAGTAAGTGTGGCTTCTCTGAGTCTCTGCACTAACCCCTGGATGCATGGTATGATACAACACCAGACATGAATGAGTACACCCACTACAGCTGTAAGAGAAGTAAGAATTGAGGCTATCATTCCTTTCCATTTACCAAACCATTTTCCTAGGCACCTGTGAAGGGGTCATTTACCCCTGAGTTGTTGGCTAACTCATTGGACGGAGCCATTAGACCTTGCAATGCCTTTGTTATACTTCCATCAGGGGCGATATTGTTTGGAATGAAGGTGCAACAGTGAGTTTTAATCATGATGCAAACTCCTCCTCTTTCTGCTAATATCATGTCTAAGGCTATTCTATTTTCCCAAGCCATCTGGCCAGTAGCTCTTAATTGCTCAGCTATTCCTTTAACAGCATCTCTAGCGTAGTTAATAAACTGCTGTTGGTTGTAATAAATGTAATTTATCCAATCTACGTTTTTATTAACTGTCACCCACCAAAATACAGACTCAAATCCTGCAGCTATTTAATCATGGGCTTTAAATTTATCTGGTACTCCTTGTGGGACTCCAATTGCATCTAAATAGACATGAGAGTCAAAAGACCCATAAGGGGCTTCTTTTGCTTTATGATGTTGTATTTTTTCTTCCTCTGGTTGATGAAATGCCAGGGTGAAAGGGATAGCCAGTTGGATTAGAGCACAGGTGCCACTCCAGTTACTTGGCAGAGCGTCTAGTAAAAGTCAACCCCAGTACCACTACACATCTGCTTGGGGATGACCAAGGGCTGACTGATTGGTAAGCTCTCGAAAATTCTCAAGCTCACTGCATCCCTTTGGGTCTCCATGGAACGCTAAGTTTCCTCCTTGTGAGAGACATGAAGTGAACTTAGAGTAGGGAGATGGAAGCTGCATGGCCCTCAGGGGCTGACCCGCAGGGTGTCGAACTTCGGGATATGGCAGAGAGTTTGGTCTGACTTGCTACCCTAGGCTGTGGAATCCTGGAAAAGAATCCCAAGGGGATTGTCCAAATTGAGGCCTGCATGTTGCCTCATTTGCTCCCTCAGTCTATCTAGGAATCTTATGGACCCTTCATCCTTTTCCTGTTGTATATCAGATGCTTTAGAAAGATTTTGGGTTTGGGGTACTGATTACTGAATTTCCTTTATTGTCATCTCCCTTAGGTCTCGCATGTTTTCCCAGTGATCCGCGTTGTTATTGTCCCACTGGGGGTCTCAGGCAGGGAGTTTCTGGTCTGCAGTAGGAACATTTTGAGCGGGAGGATGCTCATGTTCCCAAACTGCCATAGCAGCTCTACGAATCATATTCCTTTCTTCTCCTGAAAAGAGGATGCCCAAGATGGATATTAACTTGACTCAAGTGTATAACTGAGGTCCTAAGAGTTGATCAGTTTAATCTGCCACTCCGTAAGGGTCATCTACTAGTGGCTTAAGCTCCTTTTGAAAATTGTGCACTTCTGAACTGGTTAAGGGAGCATTTACAAAGCCAATGATTCCCCCTCCTTGTGGTACCTCTTTCAAAGGGAAGAGAGTCAGGTCTGACTCTTTAGGTGTGGAGGGAAATGGGAAATTCTGAATATCTTTTTTATGTTCTACCTCATGCTGGAGTCCTTTTAGAGAGGGGTGTTTAGGTTGGGACGGAACTGGCTCATGGGATGGTAATTCCCAAGAATCAGGGTTATAAGGAGGAGAGAGAACGTGAGCAGAGGATTTGGAACAGGATCTGAGGTGTCAGCAGCCGCCTGAGGGGAAGGATTGGGGACACCGAGTGGGGGAAGATAATCTAGGGGATCCCATGCAATGGAGTCTTTAGGCATGGGAATTGGCTCCTCTGACTTTTCATTTTGAGGTGCCAGATTGGATTCTTCCCTATTTGTTTTTAAGGGAAAAAGGAGGACAGGTCCTTGCATCCAGCAAAGAGCATAGTCCAGTTCTTTTTGAGATGCTGGATTTTTATTGTTAAGGGATTAGAAGGTGACACATTACATCCTCATTCAATCCAAACTTTGGCCAGAAAATTGAGGGTGGAGGGTGGGTCCCTGAGTCCAAATAAAACAGGAATATTTTATCATTTGTTGCTTTTTCTTATGTTTATTCCGTTCATTATCCTTCTAGTATTTTACATGAGACCTAGGGAGCTACCAAGGGGGATAGCCTTATTATCATCCTTACCCTTCTTGCTCTCTGTCTTGCTTGGGGTATTTTCCATCTTGATGGTTTTGGGGTGAGGTTCAATTTCCCTTATGGAAATTTCTCACCTCCCCTGCTGTTGGAGGTTTATTCCAACCAAGTATTACTTTACCGCTCCCATGGCTTTTCTTTCCTTGTCCTTGGTCTGTGAGCAGAGTTACCTAGTTGCCCTGGTATTCGTAAGCCTTTATTTTCCCACGTTGCCAAGTCCAGGCTTGTTTGTCTCACCAGGTGGATCTTGATTCCTTACCCCTGAGGCAGCTGCAATGAGGCAGCAGGATGTGTCTCCTAATGAGAGAGGACCCAAGACTACCCAGAGAACAGCTTTTCCCTGTATGGGTCACCAAATTGTTACATGTAAAATTTCAGTGCCGCAAAAGAAATAACACTCACATAAATTCTCTCAGCAAGGCAATTTACTTCTATAGAAGGGCACATCTCATGGACGGAGCAATGGTGAGCACACACCTGAACAGGGGAGGGGAAGAGGTTTTTATCCTTGACTCAGCCCCTATTGCTGTGTCGTTCCCCTATTGGCTAGGGTTAGACTGCACAGTCTAAGTTAATTCTGACTCTCTATTTTAAAGAGAGCAGGGGTTTGAGCCAGAGTGGCAGGGTGAGCGATTTGGTGGGAAAACCAGTTATGGAACAGCTAACTAAAGGTGTCTCAGGTCAGAGCAGGTGACCAGGGGTAACTCAAGTCAAAGTAGGTGACCAGGATGAGTAAGGATGAACAGGTGGCCAGGCTGAGTTAGGATGGAGCAGGGGACCAGGGGAACAGATGTGAACTACTGATGAAAACTGGTGGAAAAGGCTGTTTACTGAAACTACGAGGAAGTGAAACTTAAAATCGGGGGACAAAGGACTGAACATACTGACATATGATTCTTTGAAGGGAAATTTGGAACTCATTGTATCCCACAGCAGTCTTAGAAGCATTCTTAGGTTGAAGTAGATTGATAATTATGTCTTTTGTTTCCTTTGTGATTAATTAATGGGGCTTGTTATATTTAGTCAGTAGCCCATTAACACCTTTCGGGATTGCTGAGAAATACAGAAACGCAGTGGTGTCCATGTGGAGATTTCTGAATGCGCCATGGAAACGTCTGAAAAATATGCTAGAAACTTTTATTTAGTTTAAAATACTTGACTTTGATCATTACTTTTTCTACTACTTTTTCATTCTATTAAAAAATTTTGTAGGAATAGCTATGTAAAATTAATACTTAGGTGCCGTTCACCACTTAACCAATATGTGCTGATGATTGAATGTAAAATACAATGAAGAAATCCCTCTTACACAGTAAACCAGCTGTTGTTTCATGCTAAAGCCCTCAGGCTGCAAATTATTTAACCTTTTCTCACCATACATTTTCCTAGGGTAATAAACACATTTGGTAAAATCATATTTTCATTCTTTCCTTGATTATTGTTCCCTGTGGTTTGAATGACCAGTAAAATGATTCACAGATAATCTTGAAACAAAGGGAAATAAATAATATAGTTTACAAGTTGGAAAATCATAAGTTTTTAGCATTGACTTGATTTATGTAGTAGCAGAATATCATATCACTTCAATGGAATGATCATGGGAAATGTACCCTTTGGGGTTATGTAAGTGTTTTTTGCTTCGTGGTCATGTATTACTGCATGTAAATGGATTGGAGATTTGGGTTTTTCAGGGTACTTTGTAGAGGATGTCTTGATTAAAGTAGAGAGAGAAGATTCATAGGACAGTGAGGGATGTAAAGTAAAAATACTAAGTAAATTAATTAAGAAGCAAATAATATTTTTGTGTTTGTTAAATAAATTATCAAATCCTTACCTGAGTTTATTAAGTAAATAAACATGCAGGTGACTTGTCAACTCTGTCATTGTGGTGTATATTATTTCTATCACTGATGGAATATATTCAGTATAACTTACTTCTAGAGGAAAAGTGAGATAATGCACAAGAGTTCAGATTTCTTCACATCCTTCTAACATTGGTTATTTTGTTTTTATTAGTAATAATCGTGCTAATGGGTGTGAATGATATTTCATTGTGGAGGCAATTTGCATTTCCCTAATGATTGATATTACTGACCATCATTTCATGTGCTTTTTGGCCATTTCTAAATCATCTTTGGTGAAATGTCTGTTCAAGCCCTTTGCCCAGTTTTGAATTGGGTTGATTTTGTTGTTGCATTACAGAAATTTTTTATATATTTGAGACATCAATCTTTTATTGGATATATGATTTGTATATATATATTATCTCACTCTGTGGCTATTTTTTCACCCTGTGATGATGTCCTTTGATGCACAAAAGTTTTTAATTTTGATGAAATGAAGTTTATCTTCTTTGTTGATTCCTGTGCTTTTGGTGTCATACCCAAGAAATCTTTACCAAATCCAACATCATGAATCTTTCTCCCTATGTTTACTTCTAAAACTTTTATAGTTTTAGCTCTTACATTTACATTTGTGATCCATTTTGAATTAATTTTTGTACATGTTGTAAGGTAGTGGTCCAATTACATTCTTTTGCATGTGCATATCAGATTTTCCCGCACCACTTGTTGTAAAGACCATTCTTTCCCCCATTGATAAGGTAGCACTCTTGTTGAAAATGGATTGACCATATTTTATGGTTTTATTTCTGAGCTCTCTGTTCTAGTCCATTGAGTATGTTTGTCCTTATGCCAGTGCTATACTGTTTTAATTACTATAGCTTTGTAGTAAGTTTCGAAGTCAGAAATTGTGTCTTCCAACTTTATTCTTATTCAAGGTGCTTTGAGATCTCATATTAATTTTAGAATAGGTTTAAATTTTGACCTCAGATATTTTTGTATTTTATGCAATATTTTATATAAATATTTTTACTTAGCTCAGTAGTGAGAACATTATTTTCTGAGGTAAAATTTAGTACTGTTGGGAAATACAGTTTATTCCTTATACATGTTTTTAAAACTAGAGAAAGTAATGATAATACTTAGTCAAGTCCTTGCCTGGGTTGAGTACATGTTAAAATAATAGAAGGTAAAATATATCTAGGTACTACAACATTTTTTGAACGCATGCTTATCAACATTATATGTAATTTTTTTTTTTAAGACAGAGTCTTGCTCTGCATGATCTCGGCTCACTGCAACCTCCGTCTCCCAGGTTCAAGCAGTTCTCCTGTCTCAGCCTCCTGAGTAGCTGGGTTTACAGGTGTGTGCTACCACATCTGCTAATTTTTTTGTGTTTTTAGTGGAGATGGAGTTTTGCCATGATAGCCAGTCTGGTCTTGAACTCCTGACCTCAGGTGATCCACCCGCTTCAGCCTCCCAAAGTGCTAGGATTACAGGCCTGAGCCAGTGCACCCGACCGAATATATGTAGTTTAAAAGCAATATTGTTTCTGTCGGTTTGCTTAGTACTATATAAATACATAGCATAGTAGTTTTGATTGCTGTGTATTTTATATAAGAATAGAGAATTTAGGTAATTTCATCAAGTAACACAGTGGCAGAGTTAAGACCTGAACTCAGACTGTCTGATACTACAGCTCACATTTGAAGTGACTGTGTAATACCTAAGTTATTACCACTACTTGGGCTCCCTCTGGGTATTGAAAGAATTCATTGAGATAATGCATATAACATAAGAAGTGTTCAGAAAACAGTAGCTGCTATTCTCGTGTTTACTATCAGCTCACTTTCTTTCTTTCTTTTTTTTTTGAGACGGAGTTTTTTGCTCTCGTTACCCAGGCTGGAGTGCAATGGCGTGATCTCAGCTCACCACAACCTCTGCCTCCTGGGTTCAGGCAATTCTCCTGCCTCAGCCTCCTGAGTAGCTGGGATTACAGGCAGGTGCCACCATGCCCAGCTAATTTTTTTATTTTTAGTAGAGACGAGGTTTCACCATGTTGACCAGGATGGTCTCGATCTCTTGACCTCATGATCCACCCGCCTCGGCCTCCCAAAGTGCTGGGATTACCGGCGTGAGCCATTGCCCCCAGCCCAGCTCACTTTATTTCTATCATATCTGGATGTAAGGCATTCCTTTCTACTCTGACCAGTAGAGCTAATTTATTGCTTAGTAACTTTTTTGCTGTCTAGAAGCATTTCACATTATTAACTGATTGGATTTAGCTTCTGGAATTGATAATGTAGTAAAGTCTTTTATATGTATAATTCTTAAAATGGATTTATATATGTATATAATGGATAGGACATATACATATGCATACAGATATGTATATATTTATATCCTAAATGTAATGGGTAGAAAACAAGCTAGATAATGCTATAGTTTTCCCTTGATAAATTTCTCTTAAGTGTATGACTAAATATTTGAGCAGTTTCCTAGGTTTTTGTTTGGGTGTTCACCAGTAATTGAAATAGCCTAACTCACATGTTAGATATTAAGATTGTTGAAATCACTTTTTTAGTCCGTTCAAAATTCATACTAGAGCTTAGTTTCTTTTTAACTTAAAAAAAAAAAAGATCAGGTATAGTGGCTCACCCCTGTAATCTCAGCACTTTGGGAGGTGAAGTTGGGAGGACTGCTTGAAGCAAGGAGCTTAAGACCAGCCTGGGTAAGACAAGGAGACCCCATCTCTACAAAAAAACTTTAAAAATTAGCCTGGTCTCCTGGTGGCATGTGCCTGTAGTCCCAGCTACTCAGGAGGCTGAAAGGATGATTGCTTGAGCCTGGGAGTTTGAGGCTGCAGTGAGCAATGAACATGCCACTGCACTCCAGTCTGGGTGACAGAGTGAGACCCTATCGTAAAAAGAAAAAAAAATTCTCTTGTTAGGTAGTAAAATTGAACATGTTTCCTAACTTTGAAAATGCAGTAGCTGAATAAGACTTGGAAACCTTTTCATTTCTCATAATTTTAAAGGGAATAATCACAAATACAGTGGTTTTGAGTAGCAGTAGTTTCAGAATTATCTAACACCATTTAGCATTTGTCTTTGCTGTATATCTTAAAATTTTTATTTAGCCAAAATACTTATACTGTGTATGCTTCAATAACTTTGTATATGTTTCTTATAATACTGTATTAGTGATGTGCTTCTTTAAAAATTATTCATGTGGGTCCAAATAAGTGCCCTTCCTTTCATCATACTCCAGAGGATCATTTTAAGCCCCAAATGAATAGCCTCTGTTCTATCCCCTGCCCCCAAGTTATTTAAGCAAGTCTTTAAAGACTTTTTTGTATATAAATTAATTAGTAGGCTTTAAAATGAAAAAAGAATATATGGAATTTCAGAGCAGGAGGAGATCTATGCATTCTGATTGAACAGAATTGAGTATTTTAGTTGAAATGCTCTGATTTTACAAAAGATATGAAACCAAATACTAGAAAGATGAAAGGACATGTTCAGGTGCTAGGGAGAGTAACTGGCTTGCCTGGGGGTGGCTTAGTAACTAAAGTGAGAACATATACTGGTATTTAGGTAGCCATTTGTTCATTTATTAAAAATTTTTATCACCATGGAGTTAAGATTCAGAAAACATGATTTTCCATAAAAGCGATTTTAAGAATGGAATATATGTCGAATTTTTTCTTCTGCCACATGGAAAGAGTAGCATCTGAGTTTTGGCTTAATGAGACAATAAGAGTTTAGTTCCAACATGTTTTCATATCAGCAAGGACAGTCTACTAGAAACATTTATTTCGACCAATGATAAGTTGGAATTTAGGTGATCCTGGTATTAGGGGTGGTTCATGTACACTTGTTTTTCCAGGTGTTGCTCTCTTGCCATTCGTGGATGAGCGAAGGCTACGAGCTGCCCTAGAAGAGGTATACCCAGACCTCACTCCAGAAGAGAGTAAGAATTATACTTCTTAAGTCAACATTGATCTGTGTGATATACACTTCACATTTCTGTATACAATTAGACCTTTCCCCCCACCGTTTGTCAAATTTTCCATAAAGGGGGCATAAATCATTGATTTTATTTCCTTATTACAGATATTTTCTTTGCTTCTTAATTCATTATCTGTAAGTTAAATAGTACTTAAATAAAATGTTTTAACTTACAAGTGTTTGTTAAATTTTTAAAAAGGCAATACTTAAATAATATCCTTTGATGTTTTGATTCTTATATGATATGGAAACATGAAAGTATTTTTTGGCTGTTGGGAAGACATTATTCATTCTCTCCATCTGCCTTCTTCCCTACTTATCCCTTTCTCCCAATAATAACTGCTTTGCTTGAAAGGTTAGAGTGAAACAAAAGTATTTGCCCTTAGAGTGCTAACTTGAAATGTGACGTAAAAGGTGGCATTTTGTAATTCATACTGACAGTAAAAAGTATTCATATTGGGAATTGCAAAGCTGGGCTCTATTAAAAAATTAAATACTGTTATAATAAGCCTATAGAAACAATTTCTGTGTCAGCTGTCTTTAGAACAATCTTTTCATTAAATGATACGGTTTGTTTATGTTTCCTCAGGGAATGATTATATATTTCTTAAACAAAGAAAACGAGTTCATTATAAGTAAGAAAATATTACCCATTATCTCTTAATATATTCATATATATTTCAGTGTTTTTTTTTTTCTGATAATTATTGATCTTTTTGAAACCTTTTTGTTAATATATTTTTTTTCCCCATAGAGGCACATCACACACTTAGGTCTATCACTATAATTTTTAAAAAGTTTTTAAATTGATATGTTACAATTATACACATTTTTGGGGTCCATGTGATCATTTGATACCTATATACAATAAGTGATGATCAAAATAGGGTAACTGGAATATCTACCACCTCAAATATCTTTTCTTGTGTTGGGAACATTACCGTTTTTTTCTTCTGGCTGTTTTGAAATATGTAATAAATTATTAACTAATTTCCCTACAGTACTATCAAATACTAGAACTTCTGTCTCACCTATCACTTTAAAATTCTTTTTCATAAATTTTTTAATTAAGTTGTTAAAACTTCTATGCTTTCCCTTGTTTTATACTCATAAAAATTGGTCTTGTGGAACAACCATGGCACGTGTATACCTATGTAACAATATTGCATGATCTGCACGTGTACCCCAGAACTTAAACTCTAATAGAAATAAAAAAGAAAGAAAGAAATTGGTCTTGCAGATACAACTTTTGTATATGGAGGTCTCATTTTTTTTATTTCTCCCTAGCCAGAAGAAACAGCCTTGGAGGTGATGTCTTATTTGTGGGGAAACATCATCCACTCCATGACTTCATTTTAGAGCTGTACCAGACAGGTTCCACAGAGGTATGTTATACAATTTGGTTAATTAGAAATGTACTTTTTTTCCATTCTGGTAAAATACGCATAACATACAATTTACCATTGTTAAACCATTTCATAAACTATTTTTAAGGGTTATAATGCTGTGGCAGTAAGTGTATGTACCATTCTACTTTTTCAGAATTTTTCATCTTTCCAAATAGAATTACTGTCCCTTTAAAATAATATTAAATATCTCCTCCTCATTCTGCCCTTCTCAGCCTCTGGTAACTTTTCTTTTGCTTTCTACCTCTATGAATTTGATACCTCTGTTCTTGATACTTCATATAAGTGAAGTCATACAGTATTTTGTATTGCCTTTGTGTCTGGCTTATTTCATTTAGTGTAAGTAATGCTTTCATGGTTCATTCATACTTTTTTTTATGGCTGAATAATACTCTATTTGTGTGTGTACTTTTTTATCCATTTATCTGTTGGTAAATATTTGGGTTGTTTCTGCCTTTTGGCTCTTACGAATGATGCTGCTTTGAGCCCTCAAGAATCTGCTTGAGTCCCAATTTTCCATTCTTTGCATATAAGATCAGGAATGCATTTTTTTACAGCCAGTGGATGTACCCCCTGAACTATGTCATGGAATTCAAGGGAAGTTTTCTTTGGATGAAGAAGCCATTCTTCCAGATCAGTAAGTTTCATTTGCATATAATTAAGGTGACTGGAAGGAAGTTTAGTTAGCATTTTTTCCTTGTCTAAATGTTTATGTTCTAATAATAGTGAGAAAATTGTATTTAAAATAAAGCAAAACCTGGCTAACTGAAAAAGGCTTGGATTCAAAGCCCAGCTCTTCAAAGTAGCTGCTGTATCACCTTGTGCAGGGAGCTCTGGGAGTCCCTTTCAGGATATCCCGAAGGTCAAAACTCTTTTCATACTAATACTAAGATGTTACGTGTTACTTGCTTTTCTGACACTTTCTTTCTTGAGTGGACTTTGCCAGAGGCTTCCCAAGAGATAGAATCAGAGGAGAGTATCTAGCTGTTAAATAGATACTAACCAGATATTAATGAGATTTTAAAAAGTGTACAACAGCATTTATTTTTGTTTTGCTTGCTCAAGCCTGTAATCCTAGCACTTTGGGAGGCCAAGGCGGGTGGATCACAAGGTCAAGAGATCGAGACCATCCTGGTCAACATGGTGAAACCCCGTCTCTACTCAAAATACAAAAAATTAGCTGGGCATGGTGGCGCCTGCCTGTAATTCCAGCTACTCGGGAGGCTGAGGCAGGAGAATTGCCTGATCCCAGGAGGCGGAGGTTGCGGTGAGCCGAGATCGTGCCATTGCACTCCAGCCTGGGTAACAAGAGCAAAACTCTGTCTCAAAAAAAAAATAGCTTTTCAGAAGAATGTTATTTATGTTAACATGTAGGGTTATCTTTAATTTAGTATTTTAAAAATTTCTTAGTCATAATTTTTAATGGGTAAATGTTCATAGATAGAACCACTATAAACAAAAGCCCTTTGAGAGTTAAGAGTGTAAAAGGGTTCTGAGACCTGAGTTTGTGAGCCACATCTCAAGGGTAGATTTCCAGGAATGGAACTGCTGGCCATAGAGTATGTGCATCTTCATTTTTTTTTTCTAGGTAGTGTTTCTAGGTGGTTTTTCAAGGTGGTTACACTGTGTGATGATCCCAGTGGCAGTTTGTGAGAGATCTTGTTGCTCTGCATTTCGGCAAACCCTTGTCACAACTCTAATTTCTGTCAGTCTCGTAGATGCTCATTGACATTGTGGTTTATAGTCGCAGTTCTTTGGGTACTAATGAGATTAAATGCTTTATGGCTAATAGTTAACCATTTCATTTATGTGGTACTTTTCTTTTTAAGATATAAATGGTTTTATTATATTTGTTAGTGCATCCTAATGATTTCTCTTTTCTAACATAGCAACAAATTATTTCCACTTACCTAAAAGGTTGCAGTTTACAGATAGATGTTTTTTTCTTGTTTCCTTTTAGAATAGTATGTTCTCCTGTTCCTATGTTAAGGGATCTGACACAGAACACTGTAGTCAGGTAAGTTTTCCAAAATTTGTGGCATTCACCCGGAACACAGCTCTGAACCTGCAAATCCATTTTAAAAGAACTCTGAATCACAAGGAAATGGCAGCTGTTAATCCACCACTGCTTTGAGATTGGAGAGTCCCTGTGTTGCAGACCTTAGAGCAGAGCCTCTTGACTTTAAATTATGTATATTGTTAAGGTTACTGATTTAACATGCTTGCTTATCTGTTTTCTGGTTTCCCATGACAACCTGTAATTCTTCCTGGATTAGGCAAGTGGGAGGTAAAGAGTAGGAGTATCTAGCAGTTTGTTATATTGGAGCAAACAGAACTCTACACCCCAAAGGTTCACACAGCTTCCTTGTATTGCAACAAACTGTTTTAATTATGTTAATTATCATGGCCTTGCAGAGTTTGAAAACAAAAATATTCTGTAGTATGTTTTAGTTAAGATGACATAGAATGTAATTGTGAAAATTTATATTAGCAGTTATAAGCTTAAATGGATAATTTCTTCTCTGCAAAACTAATTTATATCTCAGTTCTTCGGTGCTGACGTCGTTTCCTATTGAGTAAAAATAATATAAAATGTAATATGACTGTTTAGACTGAAATCCAACAAGTTGACTACTCACTTGTATAGTATAATGACAGAGTTTAGTTGTCATTTTCTCCAATCTTTAAGCAGGACTAAAGCAAATGCATCTCAGGTATTCAAGAATTTGATAAAAGCCTGCTAATTCTGAATTTTCCTTTTTCCATCCATTTTTGATTCTCTCCCTCTCAGGAAATGTTTTAAGTTTTCTTTAGATTTCCCTTTGTGAAGTATAAACATGTTTATTTCCTGACTTTAATGGATTCGGGTAGTAAATGATTGCCATTCTAGAAAGGCTTTTATTTATTTATTTATTTATTTATTTTAATATTTTTATTGCATTTTAGGTTTTGGGGTACATGTGCAGAACATGCAAGATAGTTGCATAGGTACACACGTGGCAGTGTGTTTTGCTGCCTTCTGCCCCCTCACCCATATTTGGCATTTCTCCCCATGCCATCCCTCTCCCGCTCCCCCCCCCCGCTGTCCCTCCCCTATTTCCCCCAATAGACCTCAGTGTGTGGTGCTCCCTTCCCTGTGTCCATGTGTTCCCATTGTTCATCACCCGCCTATGAGTGAGTATGTACGGTGTTTCCTTTTCTGTTCTTGTGTCAATTTGCTGAGAATGATGTTCTCCAGATTCATCCATGTCCCTACAAAGGACACGAACTCATCATTTTTGATTGCTGCATAATATTCCATGGTGTATATGTGCCACATTTTCCCAGTCCAGTCTATCATCGATGGGCTTTTATTTAAAGAAAACTATTTTGAATTTGAAAAATCTTTCTGGAGGAGTTGCTTATGTTTATCTTTATGTATAATTTTTTGTTTATCTTTACACCTAATTTGTCCTGGTTCTTTGTCTTTGTGTTCTTTTGTTGAGGGTGGGTACAGCATTGAAAGCCATGCTCTTAAACCCATCACAAACAATCTGGCTCTGACAGATTCAGTGTGAACACTGTGTTTTAACCCTTGGGGTCTCTGGCTTGCCTTAAAGCATTGGCGCTTCAGGCCTATTAATTCCATGGTTCTGTCTTTGGATTGTCACGTTTGCTTGTGCTTCTCAATTTTTCTGCATATATCCAAGGGCCTTCCTGCCTAGTCCTCTAGAAATAGTTAATTCTACTTAACTTTCTAACTAGGATAGAGAGGCTTGCCCAGAGGAGAGTTACAGAATTAATGGACATATTTTGGAATTTTTATCTGGTTGATGATGATGTTGGTTGGTTGTTTTTGAGCCTAAAGGGGCCTTTGGTATTTGGTGCACACTGTGTTGACGAGATTATTAAATTTATAAAACAGGCTGGGCACGGTGGCTCACACCTTAATCCCAGCACTTTGGGAGGCCAGGGTGGGTGGATTACCTGAGGTCAGGAGTTCGAGACTAGCCTGGCCAACATGGTAAAAACCCATCTCTACTAAAAACACGAAAAATTAGCCATGCTCCTAAATCTATCACAAACAATCTGGCTCTGACAGATTCACTGTGAACACTGTGTATTAACCCTTGGGGTCTCTGGCTTGCCTTAAAATATTGGTGCATCAGGCTAATTAATTCCACTGCTCTGTCTGGTGGTGGTGCATGCCTGTAATCTCATTTGCTTGGGAGGCTGAGATGAAAGAACCGCTTGAACGCTTGAGCCTGGGAGACTGAGGCTGCAGTGAACTAAGATCATGCCACTGTACTCCAGCCCGGGCAACAGAGCAAGACTCCGTGTAAAAAAAATATATATATATAAAACAAATCCCAGATCTAAATCCATATTCAGATGTATTTTGAAAATAACTTTATAATAAAATCAATTAAATTAGGTTGATTTGCTGAAGACTTATGGGAGACCAATGTTAACTTTTCCCTTAGGTAAAAGTAATTTTCAGTGTTTTCTTTGAAGGGCAATGTTGAGGCTGAGATCCAGTTTTATAGCAGATTTTTACGTGCTTGTTTTAGGACTTGTATGTTCCAGCGTTATATTTGCTTTATAACTTTAACTTACAATTTTCAGATTTAAAAAATCTCAAAATGTACTCACCAGTATCAATTGCCATTTATTTCTCTTATGACCGCTGGCAATTCTTTTTCCCTTTTCTTCCTTATTTAAATACATCTAGTATCCCATTTGATATTTGAGAAATTGTTTCCTCAAGTTGAGTTTAGGTAAGTTCTTCCCATTGCATTCGTTCTTACCTGTAGTGCTCAGAAAGTATGTTATACAGGCTGTTGAAGTCCCTTAAATTCATAAACAGACCCTTAGAGAATATAGTCATCTCTAACCTGGGAGATCAGATTTTTTTTCCCATTTCTAATTCCATAAATTACTCAACATATTAGCTTCTGCATATGACCTTAAAATCATAGAAGAGTTTTCCTCCCAGTCTGTCATCTGGAGGGGTAGGCGCACACACACTTGTGTGCTTTTGCTTTTTCAAGGCCTAACGCACCTTGACAGGTCCCTGACTCTGTGCCTGAATCCCCAGGACCTCAGGGTGTTTCCTTCCTGCCAGGCTGATCCCTCCCGTACTCGTTTCTCTGGTTGTTTGGAGTGCTCTTCCTTTCTTTTCTCCACCTGCCCGTAGTCTGCGGTTTATTGCCTTTCTTCTAAAGCATAATTTCTATAGTTTTTATATACGTTGTTTCCAGCAGTGGTGTCATTAGCTTTTCTTTTTCTCATAGTACCTAGCATAATTCTAAACCCATTTTAAAAAAGCTCAGTTGTTCATAGTGTTGAAACCAGTGTTTGCCAAAGTCTTTGAAGAGCCTAACCTTTGTTTTTTTCAGAGAAGTGTTTCTCAGACTTTTCATGTTCACTTTTGGATGAATCAGACAAGGTATAGAATGTTTCATCTCTTCAAGGAGATTTTTTGTTTTAATGTGAGTGTGTATGGAGATGGATATTTTGAAGTAACTGTTTTTGGAGCATTTGCAAGGCTAATGTTTGGCAGGCAGATAACTCGAAATCCAGAGCCTGGAGGAAGTGGAATACATGCATTCAGCAGCGGGTTTGATGGTGGAAGACAGTTGGCAGGGTTTCGCTTTCACTGCCTGCAGTATGTTACAGGATGCTGAATTGGTTAACCTCTCCTGATAGAACGTCACAATCCTGTAAACTCCTTCAATCTTTTAAAATGTCAAGTATATGAATCATGAAATTTCTCTGCAAGAACAGTTTGCCTTTGCCAATTCAGCATTAATTATGGCATGTATCAGGGAAAGGTAGAATAAAAGTGAAACGATACTTGGAGTTTTCTGCTTTCTTTGTGAGGTGTGCTAGTGCTCTCTAACAGTAATACTTAAAATAGCATTTCTAAGGATAATTCTTCAAGTGAATCAGAAAAAAGGTGTTCCACGTTCCATTCCTTTTCTGTTGAGCCTTTGCTACAATATTTTCTCGTTACCCACAGTGCTGAAAGTGCTGCTTGTGATATAAATAAAAACACTGTTCGGTTTCCTTATTTTCAACCATGCTTAGGTTTTAAATTTTTATTTCCTTTGCCCTTGGTGTGTTTATGAAGACAATCAAGTGATTAAAATAGTGAAGAAGTTACCTGTCAAGGAAAGGATCTGTAGTGCTACTCAGGGGAAAGCTGGTCTGGTACATAAAAGCTTGATGAGTCAACAGTGTTTCACCTGCATTTGGAAAACGTGGATAAAAATGCTGTTGTTTAAAAATACTTCAGTTTACATAATTAGATGAAGCAATGTAAATCTAAACACAAATCTCTTAACTCAGCTGGTCTGCCTGTTGAGTCCATAGGCTGTTCGGTTAACTTGTTTGCTTTCTCTGCTTCTCAGAGCTCATGTGAGGGTGCTTCTCTCCTTACCTCAGTGTTACTACTACTTTCCCCCTGCCGGATAAACTCTCCACAAGTAATGCCTTTTACTTCTGAGGGTGGAGTTTAATGACATACACGTGAAAAAAAAAATAAAGACCTTCAAAAGTTTGGATCCATATAAAAAGTTACCTTTTGAGTCTTTGCCTAATGGGTTCCTGCTTAGTCTGTGTGTTTGACTTTTAGTGTTTAAGTCATGGCTTTTATCACATTGGAAAAATAAATTTCTAACAACATAAGAGATCGTAGTGTACATTTTTGGGAACAAATTAAAATACGGAAAATCTTTCACCCCTTGAAAGTTTAACCCATTTTAGGAGACAGTGTGTCTTATTGTTCCTAAAGATCCAAGGGAAAAATGATTTAATCCTTTGATATCATAAAGAGTGTCCTTGTCTTTGAACAGAGACTTAAAAACTTGCTTTTAGATACTCCTTTTCCATCTCCTAATAGTTTGTACTGTATTAAGTGTATAGATCCTTTTGTTGAGTGTGGTTCTGAGAGAAAGTAGGGATGATCTTGGAGATTGTCCTGTTGGCTTGGAAGGAAAGTTTTTCCCTTTCAGAGCATGAGCATGAATAATGGAACTTTTAAAACAATTTTATTAAGGTACTCCTTAATAAAACTGGCAAATAAATGGATTTGTTTTCTCAAAGTTTAGTTTCAGCTATCTTAGTAAATCTCTTAGACCCATTCTCCTGCAGAAGTGATTGTCTCTGTGACCCTGGGATTTTCTCTTCTCCCTGGGAGTTTATTATCTTGGTTATTTCCTTCGTTTTCTTAGTTTCAGGTCTGTGTGTGCGTGAGTTGTAGATCTGCATCTGAGCTCCATCTCCATTCTAGTTCCAGCCTTACCATTTTATTCACTTACCCAGCATTGCTATCCAAGATGTGTGTTGAAGACTGTTGCTTAGACTGTGTTGGTGACCTCTTTATGGGTGTCCCTCTGCTCTCTTGTATACTGCTGCTGGGTTGTTTCTGAAATGGTCTTTGATCACTTTTACTTCGTATTGACTACTTGCAGAGGCAACACATTATACTCACACAAACCCTCCATGACTATAACCTGCTTCAATTATGCTTTCTTCCTGCCCACTTCAGCTCATATGCATTTTTACTCTAATCTAGCCCTTCTCAACTGGAGTTCTATGAGAGAATTGTGCCTTGAGAACTTAAAGCATCTGTTGTATGTATCAGATTATACATATCAGTTTGTGTCCTGTGTCTCTAGAATGATACTAGCTATGTTTTTTCCTTGGGAGAACTGAGAATGTACTCACTCATCATTTTTTATAGGGCTTAATTCCCTTGCACATCTACATTGAGAAGGGCTACCCCAGTAAAACTGAGCTGTTCCTTGGTCCTGGGACCCCTTTCCATATCTTTGTTCCATTTGTTTTCTCTGCCATCCTGTAACCAATCGTGTCTCATCCTAAACCGCAGCCTCTTGAATGATATTTTCCTTAGTCCTCAGGTGAAAGAATTCCCTTCCCTCTTCCCCTGAGTACACACACACCTTTAGCCTACAGTGACAAAGATGTTTGTATGGAAGGTGTGTATACACACATGCTTTGACTCAGCATCTTTTCTGTGCCTGTTGTTGCATTTCCTTATTTCCTTTATTAGAAGGGGAGGCAGGCTTGATGTGCATAATCCCCCCTCCCACCATGAACCATGCATGCAATAGATATTCTAACAATTTGGCAAACTGCTAAAAAAGCTCGGCTGAAAAACCTGTTTCAAAACATTTTATTTGCAAGTCTTGCTTTATTACCAGTTTTCTCTCTTGACTTTTTATCTGCAAAGCCCTAAGGAGCCCAGATACTTAACTGCCATTTTCTCTCTCATCCTCTTAAACCTTTGTCACTGCCTGTCCTACCTTGCCCTGCCCCGTGCCATGTTGCTGGTAGAGAAAATCTGAGCTAAAGACAGTTGCCAGTGAAGAATGAGTTGTAAGAAGAACCAGTTGAGTAATAAGTATTGTTCAGCTGTTCTTGAGCATGTGGTATATTTATTACAAGTGAATCTATCTTTGTGTACTTCATATTGTACATGAAAATTTCTGTAAAGCCGATGGACTCTAGTTAAAGTGGCAGTATTCAAAAAGAAAACAGGTGTCTAAAAATGTCAGCCAGGTCAATAAAACCTTTTAAACTAACTGTAAGTGTAATCATTGGAGGAATTTTGAAAAATATATTTTAAAAAAGGAAACAAGTGACTAACTTATAGAGAAAAATCACTGATAATCTATTGATGAATATGTCTAGTCTGTTGCATATATACATATTTCCCATGTCATTAAGTATTCCGCTACTAAATTTTAAAAAATATTATCTGAGTTCTAAAAAGGAAGAACTCTAGTTTTTTAAGCAGTCCACTATTATTCATACACTTAGATTTTACAGTCTTTCAAACACTGTGAATAATAGTGTTATAAGCATCCTTAAGTGTAAATCTTAAGATTTACAACCAGAGTCCTGGAAGAAGCATTGCTGTGTCGGAAGGCAGAGTTCGGTACTTAGCAACCTCTGGGGTAGGTACACACGTATATACCACTGCCACTGCCATCGCTACCAGAAGAGAAGTTTGACCCAGCTTATATTCAAAGTCTGAGTATATAGCTTTTAAAAATTGGCATATTGGCCTGGTGTGGTGGCTCATGCCTGTAATCCTAGCGCTTTGGGAAGCTGAAGTGGGTGGATCTTTTGAGTCTAGGAGTTTAAGACCAGCCTGGACAATGTGGGAAAACCCCATGTCTAGAAAACATACAAAAATTAGCCGGGCGTGGTGTTGCATACCTGTAGTCCCAACTATGAGGGGGGCTAAAGTAAGAATTGCTGAGCCTGGGAGGTTGAGGCTCTAGTGAGCTGTGAGTGTGTCACTGCACTCCAGCCTGGGCAACAGAGTGAGACCCTGTCTCAAAATAAAAAAGCGTATTTGTGTAGTTTTCAAATTGTGAAAACTATTTTATTATTTAAAAATCACATATTAGGAGAGAAGGGTACAGCGGGTACAACTGTGAAGTTTAATATTTTTAATAGCCCCCCCCCCGCATAGATTTCTTAGCTATTTGTGTCCATTTTTTTTATTTTGCAAAAATGTTTCTATTGGTATATCCATCTTTTCTTTATTAAAATAGGAGCTAATCTGCCTCAAGATGCTAGGGGTCTTTGCCATGGACTGGACAAAATGAAAGGAAATTTTTATTTTTTTTATCTTCCACCTGTCTACAATACCATATTGACATTTGAGTTGGGCCAATGTCTGTTACGTCTCTGTCATCACCAGCAGTTAGTTAGAATATGACTTTTCTCACAGAGAAAGTTACCTAAAGGTTTTATGTACCAGGAATTAGAGGCAGTTTGGTGAGGATGATATTTAGCCATTTGGCAAATCCATTAACTAAAATAATTTTTGGAGAGGAATTAAACATGAAGAATACCTCAGTCTACATGATAATTAAGACAGGCTAATATAATCAGATCATTGAATTGTTTATTGTTCCTTTCCAGTATTAATTTTAAAGACCCACAGTTTGCTGAAGATTACATTTTTAAAGCTGTAATGCTGCCAGGAGCAAGGTAACAACAGTAAATTACCTAGGTTTATTTTGTACAAGTGGTTTTCATCCCTGTTACTAAAAGTTGTCTTTTTAAATGGTCAGAAAGCCAGCAGCAGTATTGAAACCTCATGACTGGGAAAAATCCAGCAATGGACGGCAGTGGAAGCCCCAGCTTGGCTTTAACCGTGACCGGAGGCCTGTGCACCTGGATCAGGCAGCCTTCAGGACTTTGGGGTGAGTTGTCAGTTTGTAGCCCTTATATATTTTGCTTTTTCTGAGTCATCCCACAAAACAAGTCAGTATTTATGCCATCATTTTTTTTTTTTACTTTATGAAAATACTGAGTTTGTTTCACATGTATATTTTTGTCTCACCACCGTATCTGACCACCGCCAACAACTATGTCCTCTCATAGCATTGCTTACATACTTAAAACCAAGCAAAGAGTGGAGCTCCATCTTTAAAACCTAAACAGGCATTTTGGACAACACATTATTGTACGCCACAAATATCTAACAGACCATAAAATACAGCTGTTTTGTGCATATTTTAATAACTTTGATAATGCTCTGCTTTTCTTTTTAAAACTTCACTTCTCCATTTATATGTTGCTATATGTGTTGCATGAGTATTCTATTATTTTCTCTAAGACGTTTTACTGTTTTTCTGAATGTTACTTCAAGGGAATGAAACCTCCTCTTTACCCTCAAGAAAGTTTTAGCTGAATTAATTATTGTATGATGGAGAGTCTTTTTCAGGTGTTAACCAGTATAGAAGCCTCCAGTCTCTTATTAAAGTTTTGTTTGCCTAGTGCTTAAAGAGTGGCATCTCATAGTTGCTTGAATTGGCATTTCCCTGCAATTATCTTTTAATGTGTTTATTAGTCATTTGTATTTCCTCTTTTGTGAATTTCTGTTTTTTATCCTTTGCCCTTATGAGTTATTGAATTGACTTTTTCCTAGTTGTAGAAGATACTGTAGAGAGAGGGGACTTGTACTTGAAATAGCAGGTAAAGCTGATGTAGAAAGAGCAGCAGGCTTGCCGTAATGTTGAGTTAGGGTTCATGCCTTAATAATTACAACTTATAAATAGATATTTCCAATTAGTGGGGAAACCTTAAGATTCAAAAAGTGATGTAGGCAGAAGGTCAGCGTCTGCATGTAATTTATACAGCAGATATTAAGAGGATAGTTTGGCTGAGTGGTTGAGAACATGGGCTTTAGATCTTAAATGTCTGGATTCCGATACCTTTTTTTTTTTTATCACTTAATATATTTGTGAACTTCACTGAACCACTCTGTGCCTCTATTTCTTTATGTCTGAAGTGGAGACAGTAATTATGCCTACATATTCTTAAAATTATGAAGTTGTAAGAATTAAAGTGAGCCTAATACCTGTCAAGTGCTTAGGTAGAGCCCTAGGAGCTACCCTATGTAAACATTAGCTCTTACTGTTTTGGAAAGTCTTCATTCTTAGTAGCAGTAAAAGAAATGTAGATTTAAAATAGTCTTAAGATAACTTTTTGCATTATTTCAGCTATTTTGGAAAGCAACATAGTATTTCCTCTAAATAGAGTTGTGAGTTCAGAAGATACTCTTAACCTTTGATCCAAATTCTTACTTCTTGGATTTGTACTGAGGAAAGAATTTTAGATGAGCATAGTTATATGCCCAAGTATTTCTATTGTATTATAATCTATACTACTAGTATGAAATGAGAGAAATGGTTTAGTAAAGTATAAGACATCAGCATAGTGAAGTACTCTATAGATGTGTGTGTTTCAATTATGAAGGTGAAGAAAAGATACAGGTAAATATTTAATATAGTAAATTTAAAATAGCAAGTAGTCATGTATACAGTGATAGCAAGAACATGGATTCTTAACAAAAAAACTGAAATATAAGGCAAAAAAAGAAAAACATTCTATTTTATTTTTTGTATGATGTCAGGTTGTAAGTATTTAAACGATTATCAAGGGTCTTGGTGTGACAGATGAACATTTACTGTCACTATTACCATTATGTAGTTTCCAGCTTTAATTATAAACCTTTTTGTATTATCTTAATCAGATCTGTTAGTGAAGACATGGCTGTGAGCATTTATTTGTTTTATTTGTGTCAGCTGTGTTATAATGGGTATATCACTATATAATTTTTTTTTCTTGTGTGGGGTCCTTTTATAGCCATGTTATGCCAAGAGGCTCAGGAACTGGCATTTACAGCAATGCTGCACCACCACCTGGGACTTACCAGGGAAACGTATACAGGCCGCTGTTGAGAGGACAAGCCCAGATTCCAAAACTTATGTCAAGTAAGCTTTTACTAATCTGTTATTTTACATTATAAATTGAATATCACAGCAAAGGTTGGTTTCTAATCTTCATTGAAAAAGATTGGGTTTATCAGTGCAGTGAACTTTAAAAACATGTAAGCTAGAAGAGTTGTAAGAGAATACCTTATGCAAAATCTTTCGTATATTTTTCATCCTTATTTTTGCAGGTGCATTGTAGCTGTATATATTTATGGGATACATGAGATATTTTGATACAGGCATATAATTAGTAATAATTACATCAGGGTAGATGGTGTATCCATCACCTCTAGTGTGTATTCTTTGTGTTAGAAACAATCCAATTATACTCTTTTAGTTACTTTTAAATGCTGTGCTATCAAATGCTAGATCTTATTCATCGTTTCTAACTTTTTTTGAGACGAAGTCTCGCATTGTCGCCTGGAGTTCAGTGGCACTATCTCAGCTCACTGCAACCTCCGCCTCCTGGGTTAAAGCAATTCTCCTGTCTCAACCTCCTGAGTAGCTGGGACTACAGGCGTGCGCCACCATGCCCAGCTAATTTTTGTGTTTTTAGTAGAGATGAGGTTTCACCATGTTGGTCAGGATGGTCTCTATCTCTTGAAATCATGATCCGCCCACCTTGGCCTCCCAAGTGCTGGGATTATAGGCTTGAGCCACTGTGCCTGGCCTCTAACTATCTTTTGATACCCATTACCCATCCTCCCCTCCCCAGCTCTTCCCCCACTACCCTTCCCAGACTCTGGTAACCCTCTTTCTACTCTTTGTCTCCAGGAGTTCGATTGTTTTAATTTGTAGTTTCCACAAATAGTGAGAACATGCAAAGCTTGTCTTTCTGTGCCTGACTTGTTTGACTTAAGATGATGGCCTCCGGTTTCATTCATGTTGTAACAGGTGGTAAGATCTCATTCTTTTTGTGGCTGAACAGTACTCCTTTGTGTAGATGTATCACGTTTTCTTTATCATTCATCTGTTGTTGGACACTTAGGTAGCTTCCAAATCTTGGTTGCTGTGAATAGTGCTGGAGTAATTGTGGGAGTGCAGATGTCTTCTTAATGTACTGATTTCCCTTTTATGGGGTGTATACCTGGCTTTAAGGATTGCTGGATCATATGGTAGCTCTAGTTTTATTTTTTTGAGGATCTTCCAGATTGTTCCATATTGGGTAGTACTAATTTACATTCCTACCAGTGATTTGTGAGGGTTCCCATTTCTTCACATCCTCACCAGCATTTGTTATTGCCTCTCTTTTGGATAAAAGCCATTTTTACTGGGGCAAGATGATATCTCATTGTAGTTTTGATTTTCATTTCTCCGATGATCAGTGATGTTGAGCAACTTTTTATATTCCTGTTCGCCATTTGAATGTCTTCTTTTGAGAAATGTCTATTCAGATCTTTTGCCCACTTTAAAATCAGATTATTAGATTTTTTCCCCCTAGAGTTGTTTGAGCTCTTTACATATTCTAGTTATTAATCCCTTGCCAAATGGATGGTTTGCAGATACTTCTCCCATTCCATAGGTTGTCTCTTCACTTTGCTGATTGTTTCCTTTGCTGTGCAGAAGGTTTTTAACTTGATGTGATCCTATGTGTTCAAGTTTTGCTTTGGTTGCCTGTACTTGTGGGGTATTGCTCAAGAAATGTTTGCCCAGACCAATATCCTAGAGATTTTTCCCAAAGTTTTATTGTGGTAGTTTCATAGATTTAAGTCTTTATAAACTGTTTTTATTTGATTTTTCTATATGGTGAGAGATAAAATTCTAGTCTCATTCTTCTGCACGTGGATATCCAATTTTCCCAGCACCATTTATTGAAGAGACTGTCTTCGTCAGTGTATGTTCTTGGTTCCTTTGTCAAAAATGAGTTCACTGTGGATGTATGGATTTATTTCTGAGTTCTCTATTATGTTCCAGTGGTCTATGTAATCTGTTCTTATGCCAGTACCATACTGTGTGGTTACTGCTGCTCTGTAGTATAATTTGAAGTCAGGTAATATGATTATTCCAGTTTTGTTCTTTTTGCTCAGGATAACTTTGATTATTCTGGGTCTGTTTTTTATCTTGATTATATATAGTTAACTGAATAAGATAATTTGGATTTCTTCCTTAATCTTCACTTACAAATCTGTTTGCCAGTTAACACAGGCAAAAGAAGTATGTGGAAATGATTGCAATGTATTTTGTCAATACAAGTATAATTAAATCAGGTGCAATAGATGTGGATTGTCATCATTTAGTTGCCTGAAAGACAAAGGTATCCCTTTCTTGATCCAGATTATATCTCCATACCACCTACAGTATAGCCAGGCACTGCTTTAGGCAGACTATATCTTTAACTCTACAGTTCTGGGAAACTTTAGTCTTTCCTTAACCCCTCATAACCTGTTTTGTGGACAGGTCAGAAATGTTGACCACAAAAATAATTAACATGGCATTTGGATTGCAGTGGGAAAGGGAAAAGATACTTGAATGTTAAGACTTCATACATTTTTCATTAATTTAAATTGTATCCCCATTTAATGTTATTTTTAAGCTTCATTGTTATACCTATTTATCAAAGAAGTGTAAGTCATGTGCCAGCGTTTCAAAACGAATGTCTTCATGAAGGCCTTGTTTGTCCATTTCTGGTTGTCTGGTTGCTACAAGGGCAGCATGGAGGAGAAGAAGCAGTGTGACAGAATGCTCACATTTGTTAAATCTGAGTGTCATATCATTAAAACAATTTTTTCTGAATGTTTGAAATATTTCATAAAAATTTAATTTAAAAAAAACCAGTGATACTTTGTTATAGATATTCCTCAGAACTGTTTTTAAACCGAAGCTGTACTTATTAAAGAACAGCTTAAACATTAGAGTTAATGTGTACTTGGAAAGTACAAAATACTTACAAAAACAGCCAGGTTAAAATGAATAATACGGGAAATATTTGTGCTATGCACCTAGCACTGTTTTAATGACAGCTAAGTTACCAACCAGAAGTTCAGATTTTTTTTGATGTACTACTGAAGAAGAAATTGATTCTATAGGTCTTACTCTTTCAGAGCCTTCTGTTTTTAGTGTATTCACTCTCTCTCGGCCCCTCTCTCCAGCAGCATAGCTTTGCTGCATGGCTTAATGACATTGAATGGAGCTTTGTGAGGCTCTATCATGAAAACTCTGGACTTCTATTCAGTGAAGCACAGAAAGGGTACAGAGTTAATGGTCCTGTGGGAATCTGCTGGGTGCAGTGGTTGTCAGCTGTTTCCCCTAAGATTTAGCAAATAACATTTCTAGGTATTTCCATATATTCAGTATATGGAAGTATATTCAGTCATACTATGTACAACAGGAGAGTCTGATCATTTTGAGTGAACTGTCTTTGCCCTAAGATTTTACCAATCAATGGTCAAAGCATATCCAATGTATTTTTAAAGCCAGCTGTTTATCGACACATTCCTTATCAGTTTCTTTTTTCTTGTGGCTCTGTACCATTCATATGGATACCATGGCCTTCTGCTTCTAGCCTACAAGATCCTGTTATAATAATAACAGAAAGAAAGAAGCCAGAAGGTTCTTTTTTTATTTATTAGCTTTACAGTAGTGGAGAGAATTTCATGCCCTAGGGGCCTGCAGTTCTATAGTTCTTAATCTGCCTTCTTTGGAAATAGACAACTCTTGTTTGCATCTGTGCATTTTATTTCGAATAGTGGAGTTCCTCTCTACTTTTACTAATATTACTTTGGTTAAATAACTCCCTATTTGCCATTGTTGTGGCTGTTATTAGAGTTAATGTGTACTTGCAAAGTACAAAATACTTACAAACAGACTTCACTTAGAATCTATGCCAGTTAGAATATCTTTATTTAAATTATTTCGTGAAAAATTGGGAGATATGGTTTGTAAAGTAGGGATTGATTTAGAGCAAGAAACAAGTGCTCTCTGCCTCATGACTTATACACATGGAGCTACCTCAGGATTAGTGCTGGGACTCTAATGACATTTAACATCTTTTCAAAGGGGATAGGAGGAGTGAAAAAGTTTATGGACAAAAAATCAGCAATCATGTGATATTTAAATTGAGCCAACAAGTGTGGAATTTGGGTTACTCTAGGCTGAGAGAAAATAATGAGCTTTGAAGTACATGGCAAGTATTTGGGTGGTATTAAGCATAGCATAACTGACACAAAATTAGAGGGAGCATACACTGGGAAAGACTGTGAGGGGAGGAAAGCATAGCATAACTGACACGAAATTAGACTGGGAGCATAGCTGGGAAAGACTGAGGGGAGGAAAGCGAATCTTAAAAATACTTTTAGTGATTTAAAAATATATCTTTAACTGCAGTACATGTTAGTTGAATAAAATGTGGCACGTAGCAATAAAACATAAAAAACACCCATAATTCCAGTCCTGAAATAAGCAGTGTTTCTTTTCATTATCTCATGTGTGCAAGTTTTGAAAATTAGGTTATTATACATGTGTTTTTACATAATACTTTTTACTGAAGTGTAACATATATAAAGTACCAAATTGAACTATACAGCTTTGTGTTTATGAAATGGACATACTTATGTATCCACCATTCAGATCCAGTAGAAATGCATCTCAGAAGCTAAGGGACTGATGAGTTCTTTCCCAAGCACTACCCTCAGCCCATTAAAGGGAACCGCCATCCTTACTGCAGTATCATAGGATCATCTAGCACCTTTTTGGTTTTTTTAAACTTTACCTAATAGTTTAAAAAGCTATTACATGACTATGCTTTTAAAAGCTTGCCTTCTTTTTTTTAATCTTTGTTTCTGAGATTTATATTGCTTGTAGCAATAGTTCATCCATTGTCTTTTTTCTTTTTTTTTTTTGTCACCTGAGACAGTCTTGCTGTATCGCCCAGGCTGAGTACAGTGGTGCAATGTTGGCTCACTGCAGCCTTCTCCTCCTGGGCTCAAGCAGTTCTGCCTCAGCCTCCCGAGTAGTTGAGATTACAGGCGTGTGCCACTATGCCTGGCTAATTTTTGTATTTTTAGTAGAGATGGGGTTTCACCACGTTGGCCAGGCTGGTCTCGAACTCCTGACCTTGTGATCCACCTACCTCGGCCTCTCAAAGTGTTGGCATTACAGGCTTGAGCCATTGTGCCCAGCACTTCATCTATTTTTGTTGCTTATAGTGTTGAATCACAGGACTATGTCACCATTTATTTACCTATCCAGTAGGAACAGCATTTGGGTTGGTTTCTCATTTGGGATCACTAGATTGGACTGCTGTGAAACCTGTGTATCCTTCGACGCACATACGTAAATACTCATAATGGATATGTACTCCACAGGAATGGAATTGCAAGAGTGTATATGTTCAGCTTTAGTGAATGAAAGTGCCAGACAGGTTTCCCAAATCACATTCAGTTAGTATGAATTTACACTCCTACAGCAGTGTAGGAGAGTTCTGTTTGTTTCATGTTGTAGCCAATCCTTGGTGTTGTCAGACTTTTCACTTTTAGCCATTTGACTAAGCAGGGAGTGGTATTGCACTGATCTTTTAGTTAGCATCTTCCTGGTGGCTAAGTTGAGCATTTAAAAAAAATGCTTATTGACCATTTGGACATTTTTGTGTGATGTAGTGTTCCAGGTTTTCTGTTTTTTTTTTTTTTTAAATTTATCTAAATTCTTTTTTTTTTTTAATTTATCTAAATTCTTTTTTTTTTTTGTCGCTGTTGTTACCCAGACTGGAGTGCAATGGCGCAATCTCAGCTCACTGCAACCTCCGCCTCCTGGGTTCAAGCAATTCTCTTGCCTCATCCTCCCGAGTAGCTAGGATTACAGGCACGTGCCACCATGCCCAGCTAATTTTTGTATTTTTAGTACAGATGGGGTTTCACCTCGCTGACCAGGATGGTTTAGATCTCTTGAGCTTGTGATCCACTCGCCTCGGCCTCCCAAAGTGCTGGGATTACAGGCATAAGCCACCTCACCCGGCCAATTCTTTTTTTTTAAACTTAATTTATTTAAATTTTGGTGCATACTGTATCTGGCATTTCTCCCCATGTTATCTTTCCCCACCCCTCCACCGTCTCTCCCCTAGCCCCCCCAACTGCCCCCAGCGTGTGATGCTCCTCTCCCTCAGTCCATATATTCTTACTGTTCAACACCCACCTATGAGTGAGAACATGTGGTGTTTGGCTTTCTGTTCCTGTGTCAGTTTGCTGAGAATGATGGTTTCCATACTCATCCAAGTCCCTACAAAGGACATGAACTCATCATTTTTTATGGCTGCATACTATTCCATGGTGTATATGTACCACATTTTCTTTGTCTAGTCTAGCATTGATGGGCATTTGCGTTGGTTCCGGGTTTTTGCTATTGTACACAGGGCTGCAATGAACATATTGTGTGCATGTGTCTTTATAGTAGAACGATTTATAGTTCTTTGGGTATACACCCAGTAATGGGATTGCTTGGTCAAATGGAATTTGTATTGCTAGGTCCTGTCTGGTTTTTTAAACCAGGCGGTTGTCTGTCTGTTTTGTAGGCATTCTTATATTGTGGTTATGAGGGTAGTTTTATATTGGAAATATCTTTTTCCGCTTGGCAATTTGAATTTTTGCTTTTTTATTGGTGTTATATGATGAATATAAAAAGGATGATAAATATACCAGAAATTAAGTTTACTCTAGAAATGCCATGTTGGCTTAACATTTGAAAATCAATCAGTGTAATTTTTATGCCAGCATTTAGGGAATGTGGGTGGGTGAAGGGGTTGTGGGAATTCTTTGTACTTACCGTGTAACTTTTCAGTCTGAAATAATCACAATAAAAAATTAGGGACAAAAAGAATTATTACTATATAATTGATATGTTTTGATGTTTTAAGTAATAGTATATCTTAAATATCTATCATTTTCTAATTGCTTGTTTGTATATAAAAATAAAGTTGATTTTTGGATATTTGTATCTGATGTCCTTAGTAGATTCATTTCTCCTAATAGTTTATATGTTCTTTTGAAATTTTTTGTGTGTACAATTATGTCATCTCCAAGTAGTGACCATTTTTATTTTCTAATCTTAATGCCTTGTGTGTGTGTGTGTGTGTGTGTGTGTGTGTGTGCGTGTGTGTTGCTTATTGCATTAGCTAGGACCTCTCATAATTAATAGAAGTGATGATGATAGATATACTCATTTCCTTCCTAATCAGTTTTAAGGGGGAAACTTTTACTATTTCATCATTGAATATGATGTTTGCTGCAGTGTTTTTTTGTTTGTTTGTAGATAACATTTATCAGATTGAGGAAGCTCTTCCATTCTTTGTTTCTAGTGGGTATTAAATTTTATCAGATGCTTTTTTCCTCCAAAACCTGGGGGTTTTGTTTGTTTTTTCTTTTGTGTTAGTATGGTAAATTACACTGATTGATTTTCAAATGTTAAACCAACATGGCATTTCTGGAGTAAACCTGATTTCTGGAATATATCATCCTTTTTATATGTCACTACATTCTATGTGTCAGTGTATGGTGGTATTTTTTAAATCTGTGTGTTATGAGAGAGATTAGTTTGATTACTTTTCCTTTTTTGCATGTTCTGGGTTAGGGTTTTTTTCTGGCTGGCCTTATAAAACAAGTTAGAAAATGTTTTCTACATTTTTGTTCTCTGTATGGATTATCATAAGATTGTTGTGATTTCTTAATTTTTAGAAGAATTCAATCATTAAGCCAGTTGGACTTAGAGATTCCTTTATGAAAAGGTTTTTAATTATAGATTCAAATTTTTTAATACTGGCTTTTCAGATTTTCCAGTAATTCTTATGTTGGTTTTGATAAGCTCTTTTTTTATATTTGGCAGAAATGTGCCCATTCTAAAATTCCAAAATTATTGCCAGAAATTGTTCCTAAGATTTTTAAATATGTTTTTAATGACTGTAAGACTTTAAAATTAAGTGCTGATAGTGGTAATGTACAGTCACTCTTTTCTTGATTAGTGTTGCTAGAATCTATTTAATTTCTTTTTGAACCTATTTACTTTAATTGTTTTTTCCCCCCCTTGAACTAACCTTTTGTTTTACTGAATTTTTTTTCCCTTCCTCCCATGTACCTCTGTTTTCTATTGATGTCTGCTTTTGTCTTCATTATTCTCTTCTACTTTTGGGGGGATTAAATTGGTATTCTTTTTCAGGTTTTTGAGATGGAGACTTAGGTAATTCAGTCTTTTCTAATATATACACTTCAGTGTTACATATTTCCCTCTAATCACTTTAGCCTTATCCCCCAAAGCTTTGTCTCACATATTTACAATCACCTAGTTCATAGTATTTTCTGATTTTTATTTTGTACCATGGATTATTTAGAAGTATATTGCTTATTATTTTTTTAATGTATTGGGCTCTTCCAATAATCTTCTAAAAATGTATGTCTTATCTGCAGGCTAAATTTCTAGAAATGGTGTTGCTGGATCAGAAGGTGTGGTGAATTTCTAGACTTTTGGTCAGTGTCACCACAGCCTCCCAATAAAGAGTATACCAATTTCTGCTTCCTGTGATAACATATAAGAATGTCTAATATCCCACTCCCACCAGTACCAGGTGTTATTTTTTCAAAGCTCTTGGCCAATTGCCGTGGCCCACACCACTAATCTAAGCACAAATTTAACCAAGCATGGTGGTGTCCTGTAGTCTCAGCTACTCAGGAGGCTGTGGCAGCAGGTTTGGTTGAGACTGGAGTTTGAGGTTGCAGTGACCTATGATAGTGCCACTGCCTTCCAGCCTTGGTAACAGAGCAAGACCCTGTCTCTTTAAAATAAAATAAAAAGTTCTTGCTATTTTGATGAGGAATAATGTGTCTTTGTTTTAAGATGTGATTTTTTTTTTTTTCAGTTCCTGCTTTGGTCATATTTTTACTGACCAGTTTTTGTTCCTCGTAAGTTGGCTGTTCTTGTCTCTTGCTGATTTAATTTGGGCACTCACTAGTCTGTTTGTTTATGAGCTTTTAAAAACTAGCAGAAGAATGAACCAGGTACATCTCCATTCTAGAACCGCAGCACTGTGGGTTAAGGAGAGATGATGAACGTCTGGTACTATGGCAGAGCAGATCAAAGTCTGGAAGGTGGGAAGAAGAGAAGGCTGAGGTCTGGATAATGGAATATGAAGAGTGAGAAGGAAATGAAGAGCCATAGGTGTCCACTCTGGATGCCTGGGTACTTACTGAGGCTTTTCACAGAGTTTGGAAACCCAGGAGGGTGAAGGAATATGGAAGAATGTGATGAGTGATTTTGTGGATGTCAAAGTGCCTGAAAGACTTTAAAAGGCATCTGTGGTAGGTCGTAATAGGAGTCAGGTTTTTGCTCAAGACAGAGAGGAGAACCTAGTTGGAGAGAAATATGGGGATTGTCTGCATATAAGCCAGACGGGTAAAAGCTCAAAAAAGATTTGAATAGGTTAATGGATTTTAATTGCCCTTGGTTATAAGAAAACCTTGGAAGGCTTGGGTTAAGAGGTTGGACTTCTAGAAGGCAACCATGTCATTTCACAAATCAGTCATTCTCTAATACTTTTGTAAGGAATGTATTGGATAAAGAAATGTATTGCCTGATCTAGAATGGTCATTAAAGTATGATAAGCTCAGGCAGATGCTGCAGAAGATGAAGAAAAGAAATCTGATGTTTTGTGATGTTTCCCCAATATCATTACACATAGTCCAATGTATGATTTGTTTTTTTTTTTGTTTTGTTTTTGTTTTTTGTGGGTTTTTTTTTTTTTTTTTTTTTTCACAATCTTGCTCTGCTGCTCAGGCTGGAGTGCAGTGGTGCAATCTTGGCTCACTGCACCTCTGCCTTCCGGGTTCAAGTGAGTCTCCTGCCTTAGCCTCCCTACTTGGGGAGGCTACTTGCTGGGATTACAAGTATCCACCATCACACGCAGCTAATTTTTGTATTTTTAGTAAAGTCAGCGTTTTGCCACGTTGGCCGGGCTGGTCTCAATCTCCTGGCCTCAAGTGATCCTCCCACTTCAGCCTCCCAAAGTGTTGGGATTATGGTCGTGAGCCACTGTGTCTGACCTATGATTTGGTTTTTATTTTCTTTTAGTTCACTGTCATTAACACTTCTGACATTTTTATCGCGTTACCTCGACTCAATATTTATGTAGAACTAATTCTTACCCTTGTATCAATCTTTCATCCATTCATCCTTATCTATATCCTTTTCTAATTTTAACTGATCCCTTCTCTTTGTATTTTCTTTTAATTGCCAAATTTTGAGGGGTAGTATTATCCTTTTAAAAAGAGCAGAGATTCCAGTGTTTTAGCCAAGACCTTTTCTTATTTTTTCTCTGTAAATCCTGTATTTGCCTAGATGCTTACAACTAAAATGTGTGCATTATTTTTCTTTCCTATCCTAATTGGATATGAGTAATAATGTTAAGTTGTAAACCTTTAAGATGTTAAGTGTAGTTGTTAAACCTCCCACCCTGCCTTGTTGAAACCCTAAGGTTCTGAGCTTGCTATTAGGAAGCACAAAATCATGGGTGGTGGTTCTCTGCTTCTGAAATAAATTAACATGATCAACCAACAGCATAAATGCCTGTGAAACTTTGAGATTGCACTGTGTAGTGGAGAGTGGTTATGAGAACATAGCCCCTGGCCTCACTCTGATCCTTAATAGTTGTGTGACCTCTGATAGGTTTGGTTATTCCCCAGTTTCTCATCTCAAAAATAGTATAGAGGATAAGACTGCTTATCACACAGAATAACCAGACTAAATGAATTTAAGTAGCTAAGCACTTAAAATGCTACCTTGTACAGAGTAAGTACTATGAAAATATTAAGTGATAAAAGATCATCTTTCCTTTCATAGAATTTTGAACTTTAAAATTTAGTCAGATAGCTTATTTTAGTAAAACTGAAATCTAAGCCATTTGTTCCATCTAAAATATTTTTAGGATCATAATTATTATCTTCATGTAGTCTGAAATTGTGCTTAAGAAGGGCCGTTTGGTCGAACTGACAACTCTGTCCAGTGTCTGCTGTGGCTGTTTCTTATTGTTGGTGTTTGATTTGCCTTTGATTTGTCAGTTTTTGGCTGATGAGTAATTATCTGAGTACTCATAACTTGTTGGAGTCGAGTGTAGCCCTGAGTACTCAGTCTGAATAAAGCATTTGGTTTTTGTAGCCCAGAGAACCTTAAATGTGACTTCTCTTCACTTTAGTCTGTAAACTTGTCAATTAGCTGCATTGAAAAGTGATTTTTGATTAGTACAATCAGGAAACATGGGATCTTTTCTGTGATTGCCACACTGATTAGGTAAATTGTCACTTCAGAAGCTATGGGCAAAGCTTGGTTTACGTGGCCTTAGAGCTCTAGAAAAGGGATAAGTTTTTAAAGACCAAAGGAAAAAATTAACTGTCATTTTTCCACTCTAGCCTGTACCTTTCTGAAGTGCAATTCACTATCTCAAATTTTTTTTTCTCCTTCTCAAATAGATCTTCTGTTAGAGCCATACAAATGAATGATAATAAGTTTGTTTTACCATCTACTTCAGTACTAATCAGCCAGGAAATATTTCTGCTTTATGAATACTTCCAGGCTATATATGTTACTAAGAGCCATATGAAGAAATTTGGTTAAAAGTAGCCTTGAAGTATTTTTTGGAGCCTTTTTATTTTTCTTTTTGGATTGAAAACAATGGGTATTTTAATAATTGCATCAGAGTTTATTGAAAGTTTGAGAAAATTTGCTTAGGTTTTAACAAAAAACTGTAATTTTTGTATGTGCTGAGTTTATGTGGAAAAAAAAATTGTCCTGGACGTGAGAGAGAGAAAATGGAAAATGGAGAGAGAGGCACCTGGCACTCGAGAAGTCATATATTCAGAGCATTTGCTGTTTTTTAAGATACTTACAGGTGTATAGGTTAGACAGTTAAGGAGTATTTCCTCCTCCAAAAAAAGCATTTATACTTAGTAAACTTTACATTATAGTTCTACTTAGAAATATTACTGCTCTGCTTAATCTAAGAAAAGCATGTTTGAGTCTAATGAATATATATTATGGGTGTTGCTGGCTTCATCTTCATTCACACAGTTTCTAGGAGAAAATCTGTAAGTTTTTTTCCCCCATCTTTATTTTTCTTCAAACATTAGGTTAAGTGTTTCTGGAGGTTTCTGTTAATGTAGATATATCTTTGTATTGTCTTCATTCAATTTTAAATTTATTAGGGAGCCACTGTGGAAGCTTGCATAAGTACCATGGAGAATGTGTATCCTGTGATTAAAACATACATAAAGATGGACTGTGAAAATGGGCTTCTGGGAAAAAAAAACACAGACATGAGGCAACCACAATATGGAATTAAGTCTTAATGGGAAAAAAGGGTGTGTTTCCAGGGTAACCGCAGGGATTCTGGGGCATGTGAAGTACAGAGGTAGACAGGGTTCCGGAAGAAATTTGCTGTATTTCTTTTGCCTTATGTTATATTCGCAAATTTTGTATATAGAAAGATACTAAAATGAAATACTTCTGGGAACATTTTAACTGGTTCTCACTGAACTAATTTTATGCATGATATTTTGAAAAAGTGGCTCAAACATTGATTTTACTTTCAGTAGATTACTTTCTCACAAATGGTAACTCATTGAAAGTCATATATGCAAATGTATCTTAAGTTTTCCCATAGAAATAAACCATACAAATGAAATTTTTACTATTGTAAGAATTTTTTACTTTTACCTCTTCAGAAAATTGATTTGCTGACAGTGTAGTAAGTCTGTAAGACAGTGTAGACAGTCTGTAGTAACGACTCAGAACTTACTCTGGGCCTAGAGTGGGGAACTTTCTTCCTCTGTTTTCTGTGGAGGGTGTGGTGATCAGCATCCTCTGCATTGTTACTCAGTTTGACTGCTAGTAGTTTGACTTGTAAGAGATAAAAAAGGAAAATAATTCTAATTGATTAAAGATTCTTTTCATTCACAATGGGAATCTGCCTGAAAGTGACTGCTGGTGAAGGGCTTCCTGTACCTTTCTGAGAGAGGTGGGTTTGGCTCCCTTCGGTATGACTGCAGGAAACTTTTCCAGCTGGCCATGGACTGAGGTGTGAGTGGGCTGTGGCAGCTGCAGATGGCTGCCTCCACTTCAGGTGGTTTGTCCACATGCAGAAAACTTTCTTCAGTCTGGCCTTCTCATCATATTGAGATGGGAAGGAAGCCCAGGGCTGAGGTTGCCAGTTGTGTGTTAGAATCATTGTGCACAGCCAGATATTTTACTGGTTCTGTGTTCTTGGTCATGGTTTTTAAAGCATGATTCTACTTTTTTCTTTCTTTCTCTCTCTCTCAAGTAAAAACTGTATATATTTTTGGTTTCTAACCAGAGATAAGCTTTCATCTCGTCTTTAAGAAAGTAATTTTGAAAAGCATTTTTCTAGTTTGTATTTCCATGAAAATGTGAGCCTGAATACATTATGGTAAGCCTTGTTGTCCTTGGTCTCGGGAGTCGAGGAGGTTACTGTCCTCACATGCTGAACTCATTAGACAACTTCTGGAACCAGCAGTTTTAATTAGGTCACGGCAGACCCCGCTGAAGGTGAGGTGACTGCAAGTTGTGGTTCGTTGATATAGACAGGCCCAGATGTTTCTTTCATCCCATTTATGGAAGAGCAGGAGCCATTTAACTGTTTCTTCTAGTGAGACGATGTTGCTAGTTCAGCTTTGTGTTACAAGAAGACTATCAGAAAAGATGGAGAAGTGGGTGGTCCCTTCATTAAGGTGTTTTCTTGGTTTGTGTTGGAGAGATTGTGTGTACTCTGCTTTACATTAATGATAGCAATTTATGCCTTCAGAAGGAAAAGTTCAGGATTTCTGTTGTAGATACTATTAATTCAGTTTGTATTCAATATATGAAAAACAACCAAACCTTTTGTACAGCATTTAAAATATAAATGTAAAAACTGTGTTTAATATGTGTCTTTACTTATACACAGACACGTGTGTGTGCGGGCTTGCATAACACACACACACACACACACACACAGCGAGAGGATTATGTGAGTTTAGTGGCCAAGGATTACTAAAACTATTTTATCAAAGGAAAAATAATAAAAATTGGCTGACCTTGTTACTTTTTACGTTTGTGCTGTGTGTTGTTATGATACTAGTTTATTTGGTTTACAATCTTTCTCAGATTCTTTTCAAGAACTTTTAATTATAAAATGTATGAGTAGTTGAATATTGGTTACTTTCAAAAATCTTCTTAACTCTTTTCTGTTTTTTTACCAGATATGAGACCCCAGGATTCCTGGCGAGGTCCTCCTCCCCTTTTCCAGCAGCAAAGGTTTGACAGGTAATATTAAAGCAGACATGACTTTTAAATACTTTCTCACACCAACATTTGGGGTTTATGGGTTTTATGGAAGCTAAAAGCTCTGGTTTGAGATGTACTTTTTCCCACCAAAAACAATTTCCCTCATACCTATCCTTTAGGAAAATATATAGCTAATACTTTAAGACTCGTGTTTAATATACTTTCGTACTTTTCTTGGTTCTTGGCCTTTATTTTATTGATACTTTTGAGATGCCCTGAAAAATGCAACATAGCTTAAAACTGTATTAGGTTTTGGTCAGGCTAAACAAATTTCTTTTTAGAAGGATTGTGCAGCTTAATGAGGCATAACTAATGGTGTTCCACTTTTATCATTTCTGTGCGGGCAATGCAGCGTTAGTACAGACCAACCATTGATTCTTGCTACAAACCTCTTGAAGTCCTAATCAGCTTCTTTGGTACAACTTTTTCAAGGCTGACAAGCCTATTGTAGGGCAGTGTCACTGTAGGTCAGTAGTTATTAGTTGCCACTGAAAACAGTTTCTTTAACTACTTAAGACTGAACTGAATTAAATGCAGAAGGGACTCAGAAGAGGATTATGGGATCTGCAGTCTAATAAGTACCATGGACTAGGAAGAATGTGACATGGTTTAATAACAAGGGATGTTTAACATGTATTTCTTCATTGATAAGTTGTGTGCTCTTAAGTCAGATGGACTCCATACGATAAAACAGCTAGGCACATTATGAATAATTAAACATCTGTAGAATAATTTTTAAAGGCCAGCTTTAAAGTATATCATTTCACGATGGTTTTGCCTTCCCAGCCTTAATCTGTTTTATTCTCTTGGTCTTTGCCATGTTAACAGTCTATAATCTGTTCACATCTGAAATGAATAAAGTGTTTTTATATATGGGGTTCTAAATGCAGCTCCCCTTTTAAGAAAACTTTGTAACTCTTTAGAGACTCCAAAACTTCATTTCACTGTTTTCTTTAACAAGATAAAAGGAATCGTGTTTTTCAACCTTTATAATAGTATCAACTTAGTGCAAGTCTCATTAAATAATAGGACTAGCAATGTGTGTAATGTTTTGTTTTTAGTGTATGTTCTGAAAGAACAAGGTGTGTGTTTCATTTTCTTCAGTAGCACCAATTTTAAGCAAAAATTAAATGAGTAAGGGGTAAATGTTTCCCAAATTATATACTTGGTTTCCCTATCTCATTGCTCACTTTCCATATTAATAATGATGAATATTTGTCTGCTTTACAAAATGTTAACACTGTGTTAAGATCCTTTAGTAAGAATGATTTCATTTATTCCTCCCTACAGTGCACTGAAGTAGATGCTGTTATTTTTAGATTTTTGCAAAGGAAGAAAGGCACACAGAAGTTCAGCAGCTTACCTAAGGTCACTCTTCTGTGCCATTCTTTACCAAGAAACTTTTCACTGGAACAAAACTCATGAGAATATTTACTCTGAGCATAATATAAAGATGTAGGGACTTCAAAGGAAGTAAAGGATCTGTTTCCACTTCTGAGGCCCAAGCAGCTTTCCTCCCCTCTGTTCACATTAAAAGTTTTCCTAAGATCATCATCATTGTCCCTTCCCTTGCCCTCCTATCCATTCAGTTTTGTTCTTATTCCACCCTACTGACTTTATGAACCCAGAAGGTTAGGGACAAGTTTTGTGGGGATGTTTTTTGTTGTAGTTTTAGTTAAATACTTAAAATCCTGCCTGAAACCAAAAGGTAAATGTGAGCATAATAGAGTTCTCTCTTAAAAGTTTTATATCACAGACATTTAAGAAATATACCATTTCGCTCCACAACTAGATTTTACCAGTCTGTAGTTCAGTATGTTTCCACGGCACTATTCTGAGTGTTTGTTGAGAACCTTATTAAAAAAGAATTTTGAGTGTCTTTTTTTTTATGACATTGCATTTCTTGAATAATTTCCTACCTTAAGACAGTGTATATAATCCATCTATCAAGTAGATTTAAAATTACAGCAGGAACATCCTCGCCACACCGGCACAGCCTAAAGTTAATAGATACCCAGTATTGGAGTTCCTTTTGTCACTTGAGGTCTGCCACATTGTTTGGGTTCTTCTTGTCAGTGGAGACCTCTCTTCTTCGGTCACCTGCAAGGCAACCATTTAGTTTTTTACCTATGGGTGTTAAACTCAATCATGAGAAATCTTTGAAAACTCTTATTTTACCATATATATACATTTAAAATATCCAGATTGATAGTAATCACTTCACATCACCAGTAACTTTTCAAAACAGTAATTCGGAAACTTAAGAATGTTGTTGCCATCTCCAATGCCCAGTAGCTCAAATAAGTTGTCTTAGTTATTAACTTCTAATCTTCATTGATTGATTGATTAATTGAGAAAAGGTCTCACTCTCTTGCCCAGGCTGGATTACAGTGGCATGATCTTGGCTCCCGGCAGCCTCTGCCTCCCAGGTTCAAGCAATTCTCGTGCCTCAGCCTCCCAGGTAGCTGGGACTACAGGCCCACACCACCATGTGTGGCTAATTTTTGTATTTTTTTTTTTTTATTAGAGATGGGCTTTCACCATGCTGCTCAGGGTGGTCTCTAATTCTTGGGCTGAAGTGACCTGCCTGCCTTGCCTCCTGGAGTGCTGGGATTGCAGGCCGAGCCACTGTGCCTGGCCTAACTGCTAATTTTTAAAAGTTACGATGTGTCAGTCTCTGTGCTTCCATCCCAGATTTTTTTGCAAATTATATAATTAGTCTACACATATGATAAACTTGTGGAAAATAAAGGCTTTTCTGTCATAAAAGTCAGAAGAGGGTAGTACATAACATTGTTGCTTTGTTCTTCTGTTTAATTTTAATTATTGATAATTTTTTTCATAAAAATTATCTTTGCCACAAACAGTGTAAGTAATTAAAATAAAAAGGAGAACTTTGTGTTTTTAAACTGTGGCTTTGTTCTTAACCTACTTTTTGGAACATAAAATAGTTTTGAATTTCATTTATAATGTATATTATTTATGCCAGCAAATCTTCCTAAAACTCAATTGAGTGAATTTTATTATTGTAAGACTTGAAAGAAAAACTGATTACAGTTAATATAAGATGTGAATTGCATTTTTAGCCTTTGGGTTTTGCATTAATTGGCCCAGTTTTGATGAGACTGGTTACAGCACAAACCTTAGCCCTTCACTCCTGCAGAAACTGGAGAGACCATTCCTGTCTCTGCACATGGGGCTATTTTTGCTAAAACACATGAGGCATCCTTGCTAAAATATGTTTGTGCTAGTAATTATCCTGAAAAATAATTAAAATCCCTAGCCATATGTATTTCTTTCTGAGATACTTATTTTTAATTGTATTCTGAATTACTTATATTGTGAATAGAGCTCTGGTTTCAGCTACCAACTGTAAAGAAAGCTTTAGCCTTTCTAGAGTTCTTTAGAGAGCAGTTCTTATCTTCAAGCCATCACACAAAAATAATTATCTTTGGTGTTGTCTTAATATAAAGAAGGCAAGCTCCAAGTGAAGGGAGGAGAGTGGGGTAGAAAGGTTGGATTCAGGCCTGAATAGGTGTGAGAAGAATCCTTTACCCAGTGAGCCCAGCACCGGGCTTTTTTCCCTAAGACCTCGGAAGTGAAATTCTTATGCTGATCTGGTTATAACTGGTTACCAGCTAGTCAGCACGAAAGTGAATTTAAAGTTTTGTTGAATTCCTCCTAACATGGTCAGTGGCCTCCAAGCTTCTAATGTTAAAATACACTGGAGCATTCGCCTCTGTTTGTTCGTTGTAGTGACTTCCATAAAATGGAAGTTATGGAAAGTGCCTTAAGGAGAAAGTTAAGTCTGAAAAGGTGGTTGCCTTTGAAGGTGTATGCTTGCTACATTGTTTATGTGACAGTTTTTAATTAAGTTATGATTTAGTATATTATGCCTGTTGCTTTGCATCTGCAAAGTTAAAATAGGCACTTGAAGACAATTAAAACATATCTTTCGACTAGTAATCTGGGACAGCAAACTGGGTTATAATAGCCGTCAGGTCTGTGTTCCCATGTAAACTGTACACCAAATGCCAGTCAGCCCATGCCAATTAGTGCTCATGTTGCTAGGTCACCGTGGTCAATTGAAAGCTGCATCAATAGAACTTGAAAAGGTTTCCTCCCAATCAGACCTTCTGACATATTGAACAGAATAATGGATGGGAAAAAACAGCCAAGTCCCCTACCCTGGATTCAAAATACTCAGCAGTAAGAATTCATTTGCAACCTGCAATTAACTAGAAAGAATGGATCCAAGAATGAGTCTGGAAATTTTTGAAAATAAAGCCTCATTCTCCTGTCTTGTACATGTTTCCTCTTTGGATGGCATCTTAAATGTAGCCAACTTGGTGATCTTGGGTCTAAATCTTTAAGTGACCAAAAAGGAAATTTTCCAATTGAAAATGAACAAAATAATTTTTAAAACATATAACTTCTCGGTGGAGTTTAAACATCCATTGTAATAAATGCTGATGCTTCATGAAACATGTTAGATTATACTCGATATAAGGGACACAAAGGCCATCCTGATACTCTGCATTTTATATGATAAATCCAGGCAAATTGGATTGTATTAAAATTTGAGGATGATACCTACCGCTTTTAGGCTTTGTGCTATGTATTAGGCATGGCTTCTGATGGTACTTTTCCTGGTACTTTTCCACAGAGGCGTTGGGGCTGAACCCCTGCTACCATGGAACCGGATGCTGCAATCCCAAAATGCAGCCTTCCAGCCAAACCAGTACCAGATGCTAGCTGGGCCTGGTGGGTATCCACCCAGACGAGATGATCGTGGAGGGAGACAGGTAAATGGGCTGTGGGATGAAAAGCATACTGCTCACCTTTTATTTAAACAAGCCTCTCAGGACTCCATATTTTCTTACTAACATTTCTGGAGAAGATATAAAACGTATATGGGTTGAATACCTGCCTCACCAAATAGGTTATATGACTTGAAGATGCCGAAGAATTTCTAACCCCAAAGCCCTCTGAATCTTAGCAGTCAGTGATAAATAGTCCTCCAAATACAGTAAGTCACCAAAACACATTGTTTTTCCTTTAAGGAGATTGTTCTTTAGTAGAAACTAGATCCCTCATAATGAGTGATGATTTTCTGGAAGCTGAAAGTAAGAGTCTATCTACTTTTTCAGCTGTTGTCTTGATTCATCTGCTATCCCTCCTTATAAAAGAAATCTCTGCTTGATAGATAATCTTTCACATATTTTTCTTCTCAATGTAAGCAGCTGTATCACTGAATGAGTAATTCCTAGACAGATTTATGGAGTATATTTGTTAATATTACAAAGTGAAGTATATGTAAGCTTCATTTCCTTCTCTTCACAGCATCCAGTTTTAGCAGCATGTAAGACTGAGGTCTGTTTGACATAATTTACTCCAGCAGTTTGACACCCTGGCCAGTATTTACATGCTCTTAATGGAATCCTTACTAGAGGACAAGATTGGAATGCTGTGATTCAGAGTGTAATGTTTATGGAGTTTGGCACCTGCAGTGATGTGAAGTGGTTTTTAAATTGCTTACCTGGTATTGCCTTCAGGCCTTTTGCAGTGCTTCACATATTAATTAGTAAGACCTGTCTTCTCACAGATAAGGCACATATTTTTTATACTTTTTTGATGTATTCTTGAAAGTATCTCCACCTCAAGAAAATTGCAAATAGTTAATGTCTTTTGAGAAGATTTTGTTACAGTTTATTTAAATCAGTTTATAGAATTTTGGTTTGAACTTTTTCCACCTAAGACCTCTAAAAATCCTATCAGTGAATTAAGGCTCTTTATATTACTATGGGGTTAGATGGCACTAGGCAGTTTCAGTGATGAGCATTTTTGAAGTGAGGACATATTTGTAACTGGAATAAACCCTGGAGAATGTGTAGTCCAGTTACCTCATGTTCCAAGACAGGAACTGACACCCTGAAAACCTCACACAGTTAGTTGGTCAGCAGAGCTGGGGCTAGCAGCCCAGACTGCTGACCCAAGTTCATCCATTTCCTCCCTCCTTTGGAGAGCTTCCCTTTAAAGAAACTCTCTGCTGTTATAGGAGGTAAAATTCTTATTTACTTTGAAGATAGAAACCAATTGGTAAATTTATTATTCTTTTGGGACTTTTTGAAAATAACATTCTTCTTTCTCAGTCTTTTTTCCACGGAGATACTTTTTATTAAATTCCAGTTGTTGAAGCACTATTAAATTGCAGACGTTTGTTGTTAAAAACGTAGAATCATTACTTGATTGTATTTTTAGTAAAGTTTTATGTGACCAAACAAGGCCTTAGCCTACATTCTGGCCTTGAGAATCTACACATGTTCATATTTAAAGTACTGAAGCAGGCTCTGGGTGGCAAAATGAGGTGGGAGCGGGGTTTAATTTCAAAACCCTTCGAGGCCTAGAAAGGGACTTAAAATGAAGAGGTGTCATGTTTATCTTTTGTTACACAGAAATGTTATTTGCAAGCACACTAGGATGTGTTATAAAGGTCACCGCTAATGGACTGTGTAATAACCTTAATGTATCACTTAATGCCCGACTCTTTATCGCTAAATTAAAAAAAAAAATCCCTAAAATCAATTGCTCACGTGGCTTTAACTGACTTAGCAAGCTTTTGCCTTGGTTAAAGCAAAGTTACTTTCCTTGTGCAGTAAGTCTAAATTGATGTGGGTACCTTACTACTGCTAGGGTAATGGGAAAATTGAGAACCATTGTCTGGACACATTGTTTGTACAAAACACTTTAGTTCATTTGTGATTGTTAAGGTTTTTTTGTTTCGTTTTCAGTAATAGCATTTGTGCTGGCCTCTAACTTTGCAACAAGTTTGTGTTAAAACTCTGGATCAAGGCACCTGTTTATGGGGCCTTTCCACGTGCTGTACCTTTAACAAATACTCAGCTTCCTTATGATGTGTTTTTCCGTGGAAGTGTAAAATTAACTGACTTGCAGGAGTGTTGGTCCAGAAAATAAAACTCTTTCTTTTGTTTATTTTCAGGGGTATCCCAGAGAAGGAAGGAAATACCCTTTGCCACCACCCTCAGGAAGATACAATTGGAATTAAGCTTTTGTAAAGCTTTCCCAAATCCTTTCATCATTCTCCAGTTTTATGCTATTTGTGGAAAGATTTCTTTCTCAAGTAGTAGTTTTTAATAAAACTACAGTACTTTGTGTATTTCTTTTAACTGTGTATATTTCTACTGATCTGATCACACTGTTTATGTTGCTTTCCAAAGATGTTTGTTGCATAATACAGTGGATCTGAATTTATGATTGCTTATAAAACACATTTGATGGAAGAGGAGTACTGGTTTTTCATTATGATTAAAAATGAAGCCAGCTGCGGGTTTCAAAACACAGTGTATTCTAGATCATCTAAGATCCATGCTGATTTTTATTGCACAAGAATTAGGTTTGAACTCTTGAGCTGGAACCCTCAGCAAAGTAGAGTATATATTGTTCAGTATTTCTTTGGAAACATTTCGTTAATGTACTTGTCTTACAGAAATTTCTGGACTGGACTTTAGTAAAAAAATAAACTTTTAAAACTCTGTTCTCGTGTTCTTGTTCTTTTACAGTATTTCAGCTTTGAAAATCTTGACCAAGCACGGGTGTTTTAAAACTAAATTTGCAGGAAACTATTTCTGCAGTCACATGTCCAAAGGAAAAGACAATAAAGTCAATGAAGAAGTAGATTGTAAAAAAATAGGGTCAGCAAGACATAACAAAAGCATTAATTTTGTTGTACTGGTACGTCAGTGACTGGTCTGGCTAACTAAAGAACTCTTTGTGAGATAACTTATTTATATTTTTACAAATTTAATGTAGACTTGTGCTCCAGTTTTAAGGATTTGATTTAAATCTTCAAGTTGACAAATTGTCAAATAGTCTGTGTTCCTTAGCATATTTTTTGTTATTTCATTAGATTGCAGTTTGTACTCATGTTTTTCCTTGCTACCAAGCACAGTATAAATTGTTCAAATGTGTGTTTGGAGTTCACATACAGTACTTACATACACATTTTCATTTGATTGCCAAAACAAATTTAGGTACACATATCAAGACTATTGCTTTGTTTCAGTTTTTCCCTCCTAGCCTAAGATCCTGAGGTAAAGTGTCTCTGACCTTCTGACATAGGACATTTTTGCGTTAATTTTCAGCTGAAGCACACTTGTTAAACTTTGTGGGGGGAGAAAAATCTCACCTTAACCTTGAGTAGGAAGGTGTTTCGTAGCTATTGAGTTCATTGCTAATGATGATCACCAGAGCAGGATCCTTCATTGTTGAGACAGTCTCTCCATTAGGAATTACCAGCACAACGCTTACATAGCGACTTCAGTGAACAAGTAATAATGTCTTCTATTAAATTTGTAAGTTTCTCTCTCAAATTAAAATGTATATAGCCATCTCAGTAAAGCATTGCATATTCCAAGGGAGTTTGTAAATTTTTTTTTTTTTTTTTAGCTGAGTCTCGCTCTTGTCGCCAGGCTGGACTGCTAATTTTTTTTGTATTGTTAGTAGAGATGGAGTTTCACCATATTGGCCAGGATGGTCTCGATTTCTCGACGTCGTGATCTGCCCACCTTGGCCTCCCAAAGTGCTGGGATTACAGGTGTGAACCACCGCGCTCAGCAATAAATGCTTTACTATTCATAGTTCATAGTCAAAACCGTCACTTCCACTCTATATTCTCACATACTTAGTTTTGGCTTAGTTCTATTGTAAGCTATCTTGAGACTGATTCAGTTTTTGACAATGTTTAAAACACTGTTTGGAAGACTTGTGAGCACAAGACCTGAAGGAGAAACCGATGATGGTAGATGTGTTCTGCAGAACAGGCAGGTGTTCTCTGAGGGGTCCCTGCTAGCTCGCTGAGCCAGCTGTAGATCCTGCCCCGGTCCTTCACCTTTGCTTCTTTCTCTCCATCCTTAGTCTTCATCTCTTTCCAACTTGTCTCCACGTTTGAATCTTCCAGGAAAATGCCTTGTTCATTTCAATAAGTAAAAGTAGCTTTACGTGAAATGTTAAAAGCTGTAAATACCTCCTCCAAATTTTCATTTAAAAATAAAGTCATTGGACCAATTTTAAAGTTACTAGCACGCGACTATATTCTCTTTAAACACATTTTTCAGGGTGTTTTATTAAAGTTCTTAAAAAATAAAATCTTAGAACCTGGAAACAGTCTGACTACTGTGGTGCTCAGGGCCTGTAATGAGCAATTGTCTTCCCTTTAAAGATCAAATGGGGTAACGTATGTTAATGTACAAAGCCGTCTACAAACTGGCTTTAGATTGCCATTAGCGTTACAAAGGCAAATTGGGTGTAATGAGCGATAGGTTAATTTTCGTAGGATGACGTGGGATGCCAGGAACTGGCCGGGTGAGGCTGGGGGCCCAGCACTCCCTTTACCGGACGCTTTGAGGCGGGGCGCGCCTGGACCGAATTGAAGGGCCCGGGGCGCGGCGACCTCGCAGCCGGGGGCGAGATGGTGGCTGCACCCGGGACCCGCAGGCTGCTCAGAGCTCAGGTACTAGGTACTTGGCTCAGTTTCCTCCCAGCAGGGTCGGGAAGCGCCAGACCCTTGGTGCACATGGGGCACGCACCCGGCGTCTGAGTCTCCCTGGCGGTCCCTCGCCGCCGGGCCCAGCCCGCAGACCTCCCGGCTGCCCCTCCCGCGAGCCGGCCGCAGGCACAGGCTTGGCGCGGAAAGCTCCTTCCTCCACCCCTAGGCGCACCCTCCTCGTGGTCCTCACAACGCTTAGAAATCTAAAGCCTAGACATTTCCTGAAGAGTCAACTTAGAGTCCCTTATTCCTAGACTGCGGAGCGGCTCCCTGGCTCCGTCCTGCTGACTGACGCCTCCTGCCCACCCTGAAAAGGTCCTGGAGCTGCGATCCCGCCAGACTGTATTCCTGGTGATCGACCGCTCTACTATTTCCCATCAGGGAAAAGGTCAACAAACGAATGAACTAGCAAACGGCCCTTTCTCGACGGATTTCTCCTCCACTCACTAAAGCACCCCTGTGGTGTTTCTCCATGCCGTATTTATGTAATAAGGGCCAAAAGAGAACAGGTGTTAACTGATGTGTGTGAAATAGGAATGCAACTGTTCACTACTGCAAAATAGTTTGCACAACTTAAATTTAGGCAATGTTCCTAAACTTTGTTTAAGAAGTCACCTAAACAATTACTGAAGGTTACATGGAATTTTAAAAAACAAAAAGCATTTCATTCAATTGCAGGTAAACATTCTAAAGCTAAAACAAAACCCATCTCTCCCAGAAACTTCCATTACCTCTAAACTTAAAAACAAAAGCGATCTTGAAATCACAAAGTTATCTCCATGCTTACTGGAGAGTGGGAATTCCTGATGGGATCGGAATGCAGTTCACCAGTCTAGGCATCTTCTTTGAAACTTGCCCAGATGTTCACCAAGTCCCATTAGTAGTGAAAGGGTATTTATATTTTATAAAATGTATCATCATTCTCTCACTGGGTTGCAGGATAACAAGTAACAGTGTTTCGAAAGACTGTACTCAAATAATTAACATACAGGGGGTTTCATTAACACATTAGTGTTATGGTAAGCAGTGAGAAAGTATTATCCATGCTTTGAACTGTGTCTGAAATTCGTGTTGCCACCACATAATGCATTATTTTCTCTTTGGCACAAATTCACATCTAAAAATCCAATTGATAGGTCTTTATATAGTTATGGCTCACAAATTTGTTCTTAAAGTCTTTTAAAATCAGCAGTATTCAATGCAGTTAACAATGCAAGTGTATGGAAGGAGCTTGCATTTAGTGAATAGGATTGTCTCCGATTTGTTTTAAATTGAAAGTAAACAGTCGCTAGCCGAATGGAGTTTGAACACAACATCTGTGTTGATAGAAGTCTAACTGACTACTTGTTCTGACCATTAGGTTTTAGTTCTAAGCAGACTTAAATAGAAGACAACTCGGTTACACCCCCATCGTTCCATATACAAAACACCCTTCTTGTGTCCTTCAAAACTGCACACACACACACACACACACACACACACACACACACACACACACACAACTTCAATTTACATCCCAACACAGATTACAGAAAAGTACCTGCAATTAATTCTTCCGTTCCTCTCTGCAACTTTGATTCTGGGTTTTGGTTTTCCGTGACTCAATTGGAAAAGATAAGTTAAATTGTTGTAAAACCCAAAAACATTTAGGAAAAGGTCACATCTGCAGAGTAAGCATTTTTGAAACAGGTTTGCTGTGGCCTCTGCCAAACTTTGAGGGGCCTTTGTTCCACTCAGACCCTGCGCCAGTCCTCCCTCTTGGTTGTGGAGACACTTATCCTCCTCTTCAGTTAATGAGTTTCACCTAGTCTGGCCGTTTGTGTTTTTATAAAAGATTTGCAAAACACTAATTGCAAAAAGAAGAAAACAGCTCTTGTTTTGCACTATTCAGAAGGTGGGATTCTATGGTAAAAATATTTCTATTTTAAGTTTCAGGAATCAATCCTTTCCCTAATTTCAGGATATACACACATACACTCAGTAAGTCTCTGGGTGTAGAATGTTAAGCCTTTTGCAGCAATTATTTCTGGCTTGGGGTTTTTTTTTTCCCCCCCTGCTTAAAGAAACATTGAAAGGAAAAAGATATGCCCACACAAAATACACTTTCAGAAAATACTGTATATAAAAGTTGTTTCTTCTTAATGGTGACATATTTTTGAAAGAATGTGCACTTCTTCAGTCTAAGGGATTTTTTGTTCCAGAAATAAACTGTCCATGAAGACTCATTTTCTTTAACTGTTAACTGGAACCCTTGGACTATAAGCTATTATTGTTTTTGTAGGTATTGGATTGTAACAACAAATACTGCAAACCATGTGGACTTTTAGAACGTTTTCTAGAAGTAAAATTTCAGAATTATGGTACTATTGTGAGGAAATCAAATACAAACATTTTGAAATCTGGCACATCAGTAATAGTTTTGCTAGCTTAGTTAACATTTCTAAAGTCATTTCTATTAATATACCCCCAAAACCGCAAGTTGAATTTTCTGGGGTGTATTGTACCATTTTCATACAAATTTGTTCAAATTATTTGTTCTTACATAAAATGTTTTAAAAATTAGATCTCATTTTCTAAAAATTCTTTTACAGCCCCTTGATAGAGATGCCCTTCTTTAGTTTTTTTTCTCACTCTGTGAAAGAAACTGGAGTTTAAAGTAATTACTAGAGTCTAGAAAACGTGCAAGTTTAACCTCTAAAATACCTTCTTATGAATTCATGATGCACATTCAGAAAAATGCTCCAACCATGAAGTGACCCACCATGTTTCGGCCCCAAGCTGTAATTCTAAAATTTCAAATGCAGAAGAGGTTTGGGGTCTCCGGGAACTGTTTTGATCATTTGCAAATCATGCTTTATCCGTGTTATTTCTTTAATTTTCATTAATTTTAGAAGCACACATTCTTCAGCTTTTAGTCTTTTTGCTCCAGTACCAGGTGTTTCTATTATGAGTAAACTGAGCTGTGTTGTAACATCATGCCAGCTAGTATTTTACAAACACATCAAGCCTTGTATAAACAATGAAAAAGAAATGACCACTTGACTTTTAGAAAAAAGTACTTAAGTTTCTTTTAAGTTATATTTAAATATCCATTTGAAACATAGGAAATATAAATTGGCATATTAAAGAGTAAATACATTATTTGTACAATAAAACACCAACAAAACCAGTGCAACTCCTAAGTTCTAAATATGGTGGAAAAATGACAAATATTTGAGTTACTTATTCCTTATATCTTTATCACAATTCAATAAATCACCTTACTCTCTTCTTGACATGCTTTGAATACAGATTAATTGACGTTAATTTGAGCAATTTTACTTGTTTGTTCTAGTACTTTATCAAGGTATTCCAATTCAGACAAGAAAGTACCTAAAAAAGAGTAAATGCCATGTCTACAGAAGGATAGGGTTATTTATTTTCTCAGCTGATTTTGGGAGACCTGATTGCATATACAAATAGCATACAACCTTTCTTTCTTATGGCGAGCTGCATCCCCGGGGGGGGAAATCCTCTTTTAGGATAACATACACTCATTTGCCAAATAATGATCAAAACATTTTGAAATCAGCGTTAAATTTAAAGAGCTCCATCAATCCATATAATCAGTATTTTATTTATCTTCATTCCATTGCTCTATTGCCTAAATGGCAATTATTCCTCCGCAATAAAGTTGCTATGTGTATGATCGACCTTGAGCTACAATTCAATTTACTTTCAATCAAACATTAATGAAATTGCACTTAGGGGGCCCTTCGAAAATTAATCTCCCAAGATAAATTCCACTTCAAAACAGACTCATTGTTAAAGCTGGGTTTTTAGAGTTACAAACGCCAACCAACTTTGAGAGCTGCGGGTTTTTTGAACGCCGTGTGAACTTCTCCAGCTTTTCGCGTCATTTAAGAACTTGTAGAAGGAGAAAATCAGCGCTTCAAAGCCTCGTAGCAAGATGTTGCACAACTCGGTTTCGGGGCTGTCGCTCTCCCCCGCCCCCGGCAAAGAGGTTCACAGCCTGCCTCTGAGACCGGTTCGTTTTCGATCGCCGTTTACACGCGCGGGTCAGTTTCTGCACGGTTCCCCCTTCCGTTCTAGCAGTTTCTCGCAGGCCCTTCGGCCCCACCAGGACCCGGCCCGGGGCGCTCGCGCTGTCACCACGTCCTGCCATAGAGCAGGTTGGCGCCCAGGACGCCACCGCCGTACTCCCCGGCGGCCGCGTCCAGGGCCGCCAGGCCGCCCCCCGGGCCGTGCAGCGCGGGCGGGCTGGGCGACAGCTCCTCCAGCTCGGGCGCGGGCGTCGGCGCCGGCGGCTGCGGGCCGGCCTGGCCGGGGGTGGGCGTGCCGGCGCCGTTCTGGCACGGCTTGCCGTCCTTGACCAGCACGGGCACCGCCACGCGGCGCGGCGACGGCGGCGGCGGCGGGCCCAGGCCGGCCTCCTGCTGCAGCTGCTGCGCCGCTTTGTCCTTGGCCTGCCGCTTCATCTTGTAGCGGTGGTTCTGGAACCAGATCTTGACCTGCGTGGGCGTCAGGTGGATCATGCCGGCCAGGTGCTCGCGCTCGGGCGCCGACAGGTACTTCTGCTGCTTGAAGCGCCGCTCCAGCTCGTAGACCTGCGCCTGCGAGAACAGCACGCGGCGCTTCCTGCGCGGAGCGGCCGCCGCGTGCAGCGGCGCCAGCGACTTGGCGGCGTCCGCGATGCCGGTCAGTGACCCCATGCCGGCCACGTTCACGCCCGCCGACGGCCCCATGAACCTGGAGACTGCGGAAGGGGCCCGGGGGAGGCGGGTGAGCTGAGGCCCGCCGGAGCCGCCCCGGCCGCCGCGACGCCGCCGGGCCCCTGCTGGATCCCAGAGCCCTGAGCGCCGCGACTCCCGGCCCCGGCACGCGGCGCGCCCTCGGCGGATCCAGAGCACCGCGCTCCCTCACCGGGTCCCAGGACCCCGCCCGCGCCCCCAGCAGGTCCCAGGACCCCCCGCGCGCCCAGGGGCCCGGGAAACCCCGCGCGTCGCAGGCGGCGCCCCAGGACGCCCCGCGCGGTCGCCCGGCCCAGGACCGCGGGAACTGTGCGCACCCGGCCCCGCGCCCCCGCGCCCCGCGCCCCCGCCCCTGCGGCCGTGGCGGGAAACGCCCGCGCCGCCCGCCCGCCCGCCCGCCCGCAGCCCCGCGCTCCTGGCCCCGCTCACTTGACGAGTAGCGCGGGTCCGGGTTGGCGCCGTACCAGCCGCTGGCCGCGCCGCCGCGCATGCCGTCCGTGTAGGCGGGCAGTTCGCCCATGTTGCCGAGGCCGCCGTTGCAGTAGCCGCCCATGGCGCCGTGCGGGAACTGGGAGACGCCCGGCGGCATGTGGTAGGTGGCGGCCGCCGCCGCCGCTGCCGCCGCCGCCGCCGCCGCGGCCGCCGCGTTGTGCCCCGCCATGGCATGAGGGGGCTGCATGCCCGCCACGGCCGCCGCCTGCGAGGAGGGCCCGGGCGGCGGTGCGCGGTAGGCGGCGGCCGCCGCGGTGCCCAGGGGCGCCCCCAGGCCGGGCGGCGCGCCGTCCATTGCGCCGCCGAACTTCTTGTAGGTCTCCTCGATGGGGCTCAGGATGTCGGACACGGAGAAGGGCGTCGTGTGCTTTGGGCTCAACGACATGGCTCGGCGGGCGGCCAGGTACGGGGGCCCGGGGCGCGCGCCGGCCGGACGTGGCGGCCGCTGGTCGCCGCCACCTCGGCCGCGGCGGCTGCGCCTGTGACGAGGAGTCGCGGCTCGGCGAGCCCCCCGGGCTGCGGGATCTGGGGTTTATTTTAGTCCAGCGCCAGGTTTACGACAGACTCGGGGGGCGGAGCAACATCCCAAACGAGCAAACAATGGTCATTGACATCTTTTTCTCTTCCCCCCACCCCCTCCCCATAATGGAGGCAAAAAAGGTAAAAGGGGCAGTTGGGTGTTTCTTGGAAAGATCACTCCCTGTTGCTTTTCCTGTCCCTCGAGCCTCCATCCCGGCCGTTATCCTAGCCCTGGGGCACCAGAAATAGAAATTCGGAGGCTGGCGTCGAGGCTGGATTTGAAGGACTCTGAGCCTGGCCCTGTCCAGACCGCACTTTTCTAGAGTGACTTTGCAGCAAAGTCCGGTAGAATTGCTAAGTTTGGGGGGAGGGGGTTGTGGGGCTTGCTTCGTCCTTTCCGGCTACCAGCCCCTCATTCGCTCCATCACCTAAAGTGTTAAAAAAAAAAAAAAGCTCTTGGGTCCCACGGTAAGAGCGCATAAAGAGAGGAGGTACAATGACCGTCCTTTGCCATTGTAGGGCTCCCTAATTTATGCATCTTTAGATCCTTAAGCATCATTTTGTGGGCAACCAAACGGGCACTTCCAAATTAGCTCAAAGTGTCCAAGCCCAAAGAAGGGAGAAAACACACATACACTGACAAATACGCAGATGCTAACTTGTAAGTATTCTGTTTTTCGTCTGCGGGGATGGAGATTGAGCAAGGCTTTCAATATGCAAAAGGGGAGCATTTTTATTTCCTAAAATGTTTCATATTCAGTTTGCACTTACAAAGTTGTTTTTACTGTTTTCTTTCCCTTTGTGTGTGTTCTTTCTCTCCCCCTCAGTAAATATCTCTGACTTAAGTTTATTCTCCTGTCACTACCATGATCAAAAAGAAGAAAAAGACAAAACATCAAAACTTCCAAGTATTTCTAGTTGTTCGTAACGGGTCTTTTTGTTGTTGCGGGAAAAATATAACCTGTTCAGGCGACGTGAAAATGGATGCAGAAATCGGGTGAAAAATTGTAGTTTCTCTGGAAAAATACAAAACCATAAACAGATTGTTGAAATATTGTCATCCTTTGACTTGCAATTTTACCCAAATAGCAAATAACTTAGACATTATGAACTCTCTACTAAATACTGAACAAGACAAAGGATAAGACAAAAGAACTGTGCAAAGCATATTGATTAAATTTTGAAAACAATCTTGCAGCAAAAACAATGATAACGGGGAAATGTAGATACAATTTTTAAGTTTTCTTGGAAACTGGAGCAAGAGAAAGAACAACACGGAGAGTGCTTTCTTAAGCAATACTTTGTTTTTTTCCCCCCAGAAAAAGGTGTGTGAAAATGATTTAAGTTTAACCTGACAGTACATGACTTGAAGGCAGGAACAGTATTACGTATTCCTTTTTCTGTATGGTTTTGTTATTATTTAAATCATTGTTTTGTTCATTTCAGTTTAGTTTTGCAAAGAATCTGCCCTTTCTAGGGGGAAAAAGCCATAGGTCAATTATGGGAAGTAAGTGACGGACAAACGTTCAGAATAATGTTTTAGTATAAGAATAAAATGCAAGGTTACAGGAATTGTTTGCAGACATCAGTATTGACTTAGCAAGATTAATATTGCTGCAGTTTTAACATGATGCTACTTTTGCAGGTCTTTTCCGAACTTGAAACATTTGGGCTAGGTCTTCATCCTCACCTGCACTGGAATTACCTACTTAAAACATGATTCACAAAGTATTTATGTATGTATTTAAACAATTGCTGAGCTCCTTCTGAAAACTACAGTTTGGATTTTATGTTTTTGGTTTGAATTGTATTTTTTACTTGTCTGTATTAGCTTAAATAAAAAATAGTAGAAAGTCATTTCAAACGTTTCTCAGGGACAACAGGGGTAAGTAAAAACAATTGTTATAACAAATGTGAATGTAAAAGTGATTTGTGGACCATTACATTTTATTTTTCAAGTTCAAATATATTTCAAAAATGAAACCCATGATCATAATCTCCATATTGATTAGCTGTCCAAATTGAAAAGTCTTTACAATTTTAATTTTTTCCAGATGATTATTGGCTACTCTGTTTTCAGGCTATACATTTAATCTCATGTAATTTTCTTTATAGAACTTGAACATAGCAATTTACATCAAGTGGTTGTGTTACAGTTTTTGCTTGTTTTTCAACTGCATTGGGCCCTGTTACAAGCGCACGTACATCTAGAATACTTCTATCTTTACATTTTTTTAAAAAAGTACCTTATTGTATCTGAAGGTTCTCTGCAGAGAGTCACTTTCTGACTTGTTAGGAACTTGATAACCCAAATTGTATTCCTTTACTGTAGAGGAACAGTTCTGGGGAAGAAAAATCTACAGTCTTTGGCATTTCTCCCTGTCAATTATTTGTATCTCATTCCAGAAATTATGTATCTTCATGCCAGAAACACTATTTGGATGTCTGTGGATGATTCTGAAAATAGATGTAGTCTGAAGGATATATATGTACAGTTTCATGTAGACACAAAACCCAGTCGATACTCCATTGAAGCTTTGTGTTCATCAGATTATTGCGTACCTAAGTTATGTGTGGAAATTTATACTTAGTAGACTCTTAAATATTATTGACTAAACTGCATTTCACAGGAAATGTATTTCTTAGGAGTGTTTTCTCATTGTTTTCCTTTAAAAAATGCTGGCACTCAGCAAAATAATAAAATTAAAAAATAAAATAAAATGCAAATACTACCTGGGGAATACAGTGAAAAGAGATGGTTCTCACTCTCCCTGTTCTTCCCCTCAGAGGCATTTGGTGTTACCTGTATCTTTTAGAGTAGCCTGTCCATCTCGAAGCATACTACCATTTTACACACAAAGGATAGCATGTTCTGTGTGATTTGGTACCTTGCCTTTCACAGTTTAGGTTTTTATAGTTTCACACATTACAACATTGAAAACAGACTAAAATGGGCTATGATAGATACAGAAAATTGTTTCAGACAAAAAGGCAAATTTTTTTCGAGACAAAGCATTCTCTTGGCCTTCTGGCAAAAATGTATTTATTGAAAATATCTGATGTGCTAGATAGCCTTAGTGCCAAAAATATTTAGCAAAAAAAAAAAAAAATTCTAAAAGAGCCTTCTGCAGTTGGGATTTGCTGTTGGCAGACAGAAGCTCAGCGAACAGTGGGTCTCCCCCTAGAAGGGACCTGGGAGGAGTCGAGAAACTTATGACATATCCCCTTTGAAGTGGGGTTCCAGCCAGTAGTTAAATGGAAATTTTGTTTTTCTAGGTGGTAAATAGGTTTCTTGTATTTCCTCATCAAGACTAACTGTTTGAAAATATAACTTTCTGCTTGATAACCAAAAACACTAATGCCTTTTAGAACTGAGACACTGGCTACATCGTAATTAGTTTAAAATAGTTGTGAAATAATTTGATTAATACAAGTTTTATGTTGTGGAATTAGCTTTAAAATATTGTCTTTGCAGTTGGGAAGGAATAAAGAAATGTATTAAGGAGACTAGTATTTTGCAGCAAAATTTGAGGTTATAAAGAGGAAATAAAACTGCCATAGAGGTGAAACACAAAGTTTGAATTATTTTACATTATTTTGCTAATTTCATCAGTTCCTGAAATCTGATTCTCATTTCTTTTTAGTCCCTCTGTGGGCCTTTTCCCAATAATGTTCATTTCAATTATTTTACATTTCTTATGGTAATTTTACACTTGCATTTATAAGACTTTGTTATTTCTCTGTGACATGGTAGTCCTTTCATATTTTCTTCACAAAATACAAACTCTTTGCAGATCACTCTTAAAAAAATCTTGTGACTCTTTTCCTGAGATTTAGGTATTTTAGATTAAAAATTATTTTTTGACCAGTGATAATTGGGACCAATGAACACATTTTAAACCAAACACAGTGATTAGTACAGTGTGAGAATGAGTGGTAGGTGATGAAGACATTTTGTTGTCAAAATTATCATTATAATGTGGTCCAATGAAATGATTCCTCCTTCTGTCCCCCTAAAAATAAACAAACAAACAAGAAACCTCCCCTTCTAGGGCCAAGCTGGTAACACTAGTTTTTACAATCAGAGTAGAGAATAACATTGGGGTGTCACAGGGGAGTAAAAATAGGGAAATTACCCAGTATGCCCAATTGTTTCACCCTAGGTTAGGAGCTTGAGCTACAAATTTAAATTTTTCTATGTTAAAAATTATTTTTTAGAGTAATAATACAAGAATGGGAAAAACCATGGCAATATTGAAATACCCTTTTTATTTCTGAATGACAAGATTACTTGCATATTTTGCTTATATGGAACGTTTAAAATATTTTAGAACATAGTGGTATTTCCATTGAAGAACGTTTTTTAGGTGTTTCAGAATGCCATTAAATGGCTCTTATGGGAAAAAAGAATCCTTTGAATTTTAAGCAAAACTCTATTTCTGTTGGTTATTTTGTGTGAGGAGTTAGTTTTTCTAAGTGTTCTACCATGTTTCCAGCACTACCTAATTAAATACACAAACCTTTTAAAAATACATTGTTTTATAACTTTCTTCTCACCTACTGTCAGACGTGAATTTAATGTGAACTCTTTTTCTGCAACTCTTATTAAAGATGTATCATCTTACATTTGCAAGTTAATTTGTAACTATCAAGGAACGTATCAGGTTTTAACATCTGGGCTATCATTGGGTTTTTTGTTGCCACCATCACTTACTTGAAGGAGAACTCCAATTTTTGATGTTTTGGTAAGTGGATTATTAGGTTGTTGGATTTGTTAATAAAAAGTTTTACTGTGTACATTTTAGAAGGAACAGCTATGACAATATAGTAAGTAGAGAATAATTTGCCAATTTCGTCCCCCTTTTGTTCTTCTATGTACTAATGTTGAGGGGATAGTTGGCAGATACTTGTGTTCGTATGTATCTGTCTGAATTGTAGGTTGAGAATTGTTCTTAAAAAGAAGCAATAGGCTAATGTTTACTTCATGAACCAATAACAATTTTGGTAGATTTTAAGCAATTTAATTATTGCTTAATAATTTGCATTAAAAAGCTTAATATGAAACAATTTCATTAATCTATTTTCTCAAATAAGAAAACCAAAACCCAAAAAACCTAACAAAATGAGAGCCTTAAACCACAACAAATGTGTCAGATGGACTTGAAAGTTACTGAATATTGCCCCAAAATATCCAGTTTATGAAATAAATTGTGGGGTCTGACTCTAGTAAACTAGGCTGTATGCTAACGTTCTTGAAAGTGTAGTACTAAATGTAAAAGGAAGTTTGCTCTTATCACTGTATAGGGAATTATGTAGGGGTAATTTTGAAAAGGTGATTCAAACTGGTGGTTTTACTTTTAGAAATCATGGGAATAACACAAAAATGTCACAAACCGCAGGCCATTGGAATTTATCCCAAAATACCAAGCCAGAGAAATGAGAATTGCTTGAGAAAATCAGAATCAGCTTAAATGAAAGCAGCTTATCATTGGCATGTAATATGTCTTTAAAATGTATAATTATCTGTCCAGAAGAAACAGAACATATGGAGTAGATTACCTCTTCAGAAATAAAGGTATATGCTAGATCCAAAGATAAATTTTTAAAAAACCAACTCAACCATAAAAAATGGCAAACTTCAATGAGTGAAAGATTTTTAAAAACATTAAAAAAATTCAAATCAAATATATATTGTGTATATATATATATTTGATTTAAACACACACACATATATGTAGATGGAATTTAGATCTTGTTGCCCGGGCTGGAGTACGATGGCGCCATCTCAGCTCACTGCAATCTCCACCTCCCTAGTTCAAGCGATTTTCCTGCCTCAGTCTCCCAAGTAGCTGGGATTACAGGCATGTGCTGCCATACATGGTTGCAAATTTATATTTTTTAAGGTTCACTTTTTAATGAAGAAATCTTCAACTGTAAAGAATATATTAATGTTGAATGTTGTGCATAGTTATTGTTCTAGGATTTGGATAATAGAATAATTGACAAGGCCATTGTTTCAATACATTCTTTATATCTATACCATTACAAACATAAACAAAATACTCTGAAAGATCTGAATGGAAAGTATTATATGAAATTTTATTTTTGTATAAATATTGTGGCATATATAATTATTTTTAATTTTTATTAATTAGCTACACTTGTTGGAATGAAATGTATGATGATTTAGTGTTGGCTCTTTTAAGTGCAGTATTTCTTTAGGATGATCAGTGTTAGTGCATATGTGATTGAGCTACTCTTGTGAACATAATTGATGGCAGAATGCCTTGATGCAGCTCTTACCCACAATTTATAGAGATTAAAGGGTGGTAGAACTGGCGGGTTAGAAATTGCTTTCTAAAGAACTGGAGGATGGAAGAGAAACCTGGGGTTTCCAGTGCTCTCTGAAATCATCTTCACATAAAACCCAGGTTTAGTAGGTAAAATTGTTGTTTAAGTGCTCTGCTCATGAAAAAAATTTATGTGGCATAAAGAGATTATTTGGTCATGGATATTGCATGAACAAATCAGGGCTTCTGTACCCATGTTAAAGGAAAAGTGAAGGATGTTCTGTATATTTAATATGCACATGTGATTGTATTCATAGGTAATAAATGATATGGGTAAACACACTTATGAAGATCAAACACGTTTCATGCCCAAGAAAGTCTAATCATGAATTGTCCTTAGCTTCCTGTATGTGGATTGTCCTGTTTCCATATGTTCAAGCAAGGTGTATCTCTCTCACATAGATATTTTGACATAGAGACTCAAAGGACCTATGTAAGGCAAAAAAGAAAAACATATATTCTTCCTCTGCTTTGATTCATAAAAAATCTGAGGCAGTTTATAAATAAATATATTTGTGCATTTTAAACATTTAGTAAGACCCAGGACCTCATAAATAAGGATTTTTAAAAAGAGTAGGAAGTTATGTTGAAAAAACATCAAGAGGCTATAAAGCCTACTGAATTCCTACAGTGGAGCCTCACGTTTGACTGTAAGCTTCCTCAAGGTCAATTGAAAAAACCCGTTATATTTTCCTTGCTTTTAGGAAGAACATTCTCCCAGTACACACACACATACACTCAACATTCCTCAAGGAAAGTGGCATTTTCTAACACTCAGCTCTAAAAAAAATTGTCATGAGGGTCTTCATGGAGGGAGCACTGAATATAAACGTCCTAATAGTTCTATAGCAGATGGAATTATTTTAAAATATTGGCTTATTGTAGTGGCCATTCCTAAAATGTTTGAGACCTCAACATCAAATCATCTCGATTAAGGACTGTAAGATGTAGGAACAAAATAATATGGTTCGGGTTTGTAGCCTTCTGATTCAGGAAGGCTTCATACTTTAAAAAAAATGACTTCATAGAAACCATGACATCGTTTGATATCCTGGTTATTAGAAAGTTCTGATACTAAAGCTAAATGTGTCACCACGATTTGAAGGTAACAGTCCTAGATGAGTTCTTTGATGACAAACGATAACTCTAGTTCCTTCCCACAAAGCCTCTAAATATGAGAATATTATATTATTCTACCTATGTTTTCTCCTTTTCGTACTAAAAAATCCTCCAGAGCAAAAAGATTTAGAATGAACACATATATTAACTAAGAATTAACCTAGTGATTATGCTTAAGATTGTCTTAGTGCCTGAGAAAATTGGGGAAGGTCCCCCTCTGATATTAGAGAAAGTGAACTTATTCCTCGCACTCATATCCTGACCTTGAACAGTATTTTTAAATTATATATTGATGTAGTCTGGATGCTTGACCCCTCCAAACCTCGGGTTAAAATTTGATCCCCAATGTTGGAGGTGGGGCTTGGTGGGAGATACTTGGGTTGTGGGGAGGCATCCCTCGTGAAGGGCATGGTGCCCTCCTCCTGATGGTGAGTGACTGCTTCCCTTAGTTCTTCCAAGATCTGATTGTTTAAAAGAATCTGGCAACACCCTCTTCTCTCTCTCTCTTGCTTTCTCTTGCCATGCGACACCTGCCCTCCTTCACCTTCCATCATAAATGGAAGCACTCTGAAGCCCTCACCAGAAGTAGATGGTGGCACCATGCTGCTTGTACAATCTACAGAACTGTGAGCTAAATAAACCTCTTTTATTTATAAATTACCCTGCCTCAGGTATTCCTTTAGAGCAACAGACTAAGGTATTCCTTTATAGCAAATGGACTGTATGCAAATACAGTATACAAATACAGTCTTTTGCAAATACAGCAAAAGACATGTATGTATAATATATATTGCTGTATGTACTTTTACATACTATTTGAAATTAGATGTTTATGTCCATGTGAATATATCCTGTGTATATATATATATATTTATCTAAATGAAAATGCATGTCAGGTTCTAAACAGTTGACTTACTAATGAACATTTCAGAACACATCCCATTTGTAAGGTGGAGATAAGGCAAAAATTGTAAAAATTACTTATATTTATTAATCTTTTACTAACATGCTAGGTACTTTCATCAGCTTTATGTGTTTATCTCATTTAATAGGTACAATAGAAGAGAACTTGGGGCCGGGCGCGGTGGCTCAAGCCTGTAATCCCAGCACTTTGGGAGGCCAAGGCGGGTGGATCACGAGGTCAAGAGATCGAGACCGTCCTGGTCAAAATGGTGAAAACCCATCTCTACTAAAGATACAAAAAATTAGCTGGGCATGGTGGCACATGCCTGTAATCCCAGCTACTCCAGAGGCTGAGGCAGGAGAATTGCCTGAACCCAGGAGGCGGAGGTTGCGGTGAGCCGAGATCGAGCCATTGCACTCTAGCCTGGGTAAGGAGTAAAACTCCGTCTCAAAAAAAAAAAAAAAAAAAAAAAAAGAACTTAAGTGTCATCAACATTGACAGTGAGTTCAAAGGTAAAAATCTTCTAAGTAGGGGTGAAAAATCTTAAAGTTATTTATGGCTACTTCCCTGCATCTCTACAAGGTTAATAGATGATGATTTATGCTTTTTTTTTTTTTTCAGATGGATTCTCACTCTGTCATCAGGCTGGAGTGCAGTGGTGTAATCTTGGCTCACTTACAACCCCTGCGTTCAGGTGATTCTCCTGCCTCAGCCTCCCGAGTAGTTGAGATTACAGGCACCCACCACCACACCCCGCTAATTTTTGTATTTTTAGTAGAGATGGTTGTTGGCCAGGCTGGTTTCAAATTCCTAATTATTTTAACTCAATATTAGTAACTCAAGTGATCTGCCCACCTCAGCCTCCCAGAGTGCTGGGATTACAGGCATGAGCCACCGTGCCAGCCTGATTTGTGCTCTTTTTGGGTAGCTCTTGTTAATGAGACCGTTCTTACATTGCCAGATGATTTTGATGACTATTTTAATTGAATATATTTGTTTTGTATACATTTTCTTTTTAAGGACAGCAGGTTTGGAAGTTTCAAGTGGCTAGAGTAAATGGAGCAGTAATAGAAGGTGTTTTTTCTTCTAGGTACTACAGTAATGAAATAATTTTCTTTTTTGGTTTTTTCTTTTCTTTGAGTTAGGGTCTCCCTGTGTCTCCCAGGCAGGAGTGCAGCGTGGCACAGTCACGCTGCACTTCCCAGGCTCAAGCAGTCCTCCCATCTCAGCCTCTGAGTAGCTGGGACTACAGGCTGGTGCCACCATACCCTGCTAATTTTTTGTACATTTTGTAGAGACAGGTTTTGCCATGTTGCCCAGGCTAGTCATACTCCTGAGCTCAAGCAATCCATCACCTTGGCCTCCCAAAGTGTTGGGATTATAGGCATAAGCCACCATGCCTGGCTTGAAATAATTTTCTTAGGAAATTGAATAATATAGTTTCTCAGACACAGTGAATTACAAATATTTGTAGAACACTGGCATTGATTATCATTAGCTCAATATTATTAAAATTAGTGAGGTGATAAATAAAAGCTTGTTTTAAAACAGTTCAAATAATGTGGATATGTATAGAGCAATGCCATCTAGTAGAAAAATGTGAGCCACAAGTATAGCTTAAAATTGTCTAGTAGCTGCAGTAAAAATGATTTTAAAAATAGGTGATATTAAATAGAAATATATTTAGGCTGCACACAGTGGCTCATGCCTGTAATCCCGGCACTTTGGGAGGCTGGTATGGGAGGATTGTTTGAGGCCAGGAGTTGGAGAACAGCCTGGTCAACATAGACCCCCCCATCTCTAATCTAAAAATAAAAATAAATTTTATTTAACCCAGTGTTTCCAAAATATTATTTTCATAAACCATATACTCAAAATTAAGAAGGCTTTTTTTTAATACTAAGTCTTTGTAATTTTATACTTACTAGACATCTCAATTTGGACAAGCCACACTTGAAGTGCTCAGTAGTGGTGTGCCACTCATGGGTACTGTATTGAGCAGCATACTTCTAGAGTAAGGTTCCGAAAACTGTGACCCACAGGCCAAATCTGGCTCAGCACCTGTTTTTGTAGAGCCCAGGAGCTGAGTAGCCTTTCCATTTTTTAATGGTTGAAAAAAATTAGATGACTAATAATATTTCATGATGTGTGAAAATCCTATGAAATTCAAATATCAGTGTCCATAAATAAAGTTTTAGTGAACACACTTGCACTCCTTTGTCAATGACTGCTTTCTTGCTATGGCAGCATAGGTGAGTAATTGTAGCAGGTTTTATAGCCCACAAGTCTAAAATATTTAATCACTAGCCCTTTACAGAAAATGTGGGTCAACCTCTGCAAGAGTAAAAGAGAAGTTACTTACGCATATACCCAATCTCACACCTGTTTCTAGGAACAATCGCTATTAAGAGGGTATTTTTTGTTTTTCTAGATCTTTCTTTATATGTCTGTATATCTGTGTGTATACACACCCATACATATGCTATAGTTTTGTTTGTGTATCTGTAACATATATTTACACTTTTCAGTTTCCACATCAGTACCTATACATATGTTCCTTGTCAGTACAAATACGTGTTTTCACAGCAGTGCACACTTCATAATTCTTTGCTTTTTTTTTTTTTGTGAGATAGGGTCTCCTGTTGCCCAGTCTACTTGCTCTGAGTGTATTGGTGTGATCTCAACTCACTGCAGCCTTGACCTCCTGGCTCAAGTGATCCTCCTACCTTAGCTTTCCAAGTAGCTGGAACTACAGGTGTGCACCATCATACGTGGCTAATACGTTTTTTTTGTAGAGACAACATCTCCCTATGTTGCCCAGGCTAGTTTCGAACTCCTGGATTCAAGTGATGCTCCCACCTCAGCCTCGCAAAGTGCTGGGATTAAAATGTGAGCAACTGTGCCCAGTTGATCTTCATTCTTTCTAATGATTATTTATATTCTATAATACGGTTTTACTGTAAGTTATTTAACCAGTTCCCCACTAAGGAGTTAAGGTTTGTTCTTTTTCTTTCTTCATTCTTTTGTTCTTTAGTTCTTTTCTTCCTTTCTATTATACATGACATTGCAGTGAACATACAGATCTTTGTGTATGGGTACAGAAATTTCTGCAGGATAGATTTCTAGAATTAAAATTGCATCAGAGGGTAAGTTTTTTGTTGTTGTTGTTTAGAGACAGGGTCTTGCTCTGTTGCCCAGGCTGGAGGGCAGTGGCTCAATCATAACTCACTATAACCTTGAACACTTGGATTGCAGGAATCCTCTCCCCTCAGCCTCCGGAGTAGCCAGTACTACTCAGAGTAGCCAATACATGGTGCATGCTACCATGCTCTGCTAATACTTTTAGTTTTTGTAGAGATGGGGGTCTTGCTATGTTGGCCAGGCTGGTCTCGAGCTCCTGACTTCAAGCTGTCCTTCCACATCAGCTTCCCAAAGTGCTAGGATTACAGGTGTGAGCCACTGCGTACAGGCAGTCAGAGGATAAATTTATTATACATTGGTGTAGAGGTTGCCAAAGTGCCCTATAAAAAGACTATTAGTTTGCATGTTACCATTGTATGACTTTTCTCCCTGCATCTCTCACCAACGCCAGATAATAATTTAAAAGGTTTTTACCAGTCCAAATTCAGTTGTACTAAGTACTTTAATATTTCTTTAATACTCTTTTACTTACAAAAAATACTGTTGCTCATTGAAACAACCAAAAAGAAAAGAAAATTAACCAAGAAATACATAAACTGTGAGGGGAAAGTCCCCTGAAAATAACACCCAGAAAAACCACTATTACATAAGTATTCAAACTGAAAATTTTAGCCTACACACTAACATAGTTTTATTTTCATCCTTATTACTTTTCCTTGAGAGGAACATGTTTTAGTAAAAAGCAATGTGCTTTAGAATTAGATGGACCTCAGGCCAGGTAAAATAGCTCACACCTGTGATCCCAGCACTTTTGGAGGCCTTAGGTGGGTGGATCACCTAAGGTCAGGAGTTTGAGACCAGGTGGCCAACATGGTGAAAATCCATCTCTATTAAAAATACAGAAATTAGCTGTTGTGGCACTTGCCTGTAGTCCCAGCTACTTGGAAGTCTGAGGCAGGAGAATCTCTTGAACCCACGAGGTGGAGGTTGCAGTGAGCCAAGACTGCGCCACTGCACTCCAGTCTTATGGGTGACAGAGCGAGACTCCATCCGAGAAAAAAATAGTTTGATTGATTTCAGTTGAATCCTATTCTACCAAACTAAAATGTGGTGGCAAATTTTACTTAACCCTTCTGAATCTTAGTTTTCTCATCTGTAAAAATGTGAGTTTAGATTAAATAGGTTTAAGTAATAGATGAAATCACCTATCATAGCAAATGTAGAAAATACTTGCTTTATTATTTCTTTTATTATTCCTTTCTCCTTTTTTGTATATCCCAAAAGTATATATATATATATTTTTTCAGGTAACACCTCGTAATTGGACCTATTTATGAGATAGAGTGATATTTAAATACATGTACAATGATCAAATACAGTGTGCAATGACCAAATTAGCATAACTAACATATCTGTCACCTCAGACATTTATCTATTTCTTTGTGTTGAGAACATTCAAAATCTTCTAGCTGTTTGAAAATATACCACAAATTATTGTTAACCATATTCGTCCTGCAGTGCTATAGAGCACCAGGACTTATTCCTTCTGTCTAGCTGTAATTTTGTGTCTGTTAACCAACATCTTCCTACGCCTGCCTTTCCCAGCCTCTAATAACAACAATTCTACTCTCTACTTCTGTGAGCACAACTTTTTAGCTCCTGTATGAGTGAGAGCATGTGATATTTATCTTTCCATTTTGTCAACTTTTTATTTGGATTATTAGGTTTTTTTGCTATTGAGTTCCTTATGTGTTCTGGATATTAGTCCTCTGTCATATGTATAGTTTGCAAATACTTTCTCCCATTCTACAAGTTGTCTGTTCACTCTGTTGTTTCCTTTGCTGTGCAGAAGCTTTTTAGTGTGAGGTAATACCATTTGCCTATTTGTTTTTTGTTGCCTGTGCTTACCCATAAAAGCCGTACCCATAAAATCTTTGCCTAGACCATTATCGTGAGGCATTTCCCCTATGTTTTCTTCTAGTAGCTTTATACTTTTGTGTCTTAAGTTTTTAATTCATTTTGGGTTGATTTTGGTATATGGTAAGACATAGGAGTCCAGTTTTCCCGGCACCATTTAGTGAAGAAGGTGTCCTTTTCTCAGTGTATATTCTTGATACCTGTGTTGAAAATATGTAATTTTGCTCTAAATATGTGGATTTATTTCTGGTTTCTCTTTTCTGTCCCATTGGTCTATTTGTCTGTTTTTATACCAATACCATGCTGTTTTGGTTACTATAGCTTTGTAATTATATATATACAAATTTTTTTTGAGACGGAGTTTCACTCTTGTTACCCAGGCTGGAGTACAATGGCGCAATCTCGGCTCACCGCAACCTCTGCCTCCTGGGTTCAGGCAATTCTGCCTCAGCCTCCCGAGTAGCTGGGATTACAGGCATGCACCACCATGCCCAGCTAATTTTTTGTATTTTTAGTAGAGATGGGGTTTCATCATGTTGACCAGGATGGTCTCGATCTCTTGACCTGGTGATCCACCTGCCTTGGCCTCCCAAAGTGTAATATACTTTAAAGTCAGGTAGTGTAATGCCTCTAGCTTTGTACTTTTTGCTCAGAAGTGATTTGGCTATTTGTCTTTTCTGGTTTCACATATATTTTAGGATTAACAAATTTCTGTGAAGAATGTCATTGATAGTTTGTTAGAGATTGTATTGAATCTGTAGATTGCTTGGGGTAGTATGATCATTTTAACATTATTAATTTTTCCAGTCTGTGGACATGGGATGTCTTTCCATGTTTTTGTATCCTCTTTAATTTTTTTCATTAGTGTTTTGATGTTTTTGTTGTGGAGATCTTTCACTCCTTTCATTAAATTTCTTCCCAAGTATTTTTAGGTAGCAATTGTAAATGGGATTGCTTTCTTGATTTCTTTTTCAGATAATTCATTATTGGTGTATAGAAACTCTACTGATTTTTGTATGTTGATTTTCTATTTTGCAACTTTACTAAATTCATTTACTAGTTCTAGGAGGTTTTTGGTGGAGTCTTTAGTTTTTTCTATCTATAAGATCATGTTGTCTACAAAGGGACAATTTGACTTCCTCTTTTCCAATTTGGATGCTTTTTATTTATTTCTCTTGCCTAATTGTTTTGGCTAGAACGTTCAGTACTATGTTGAATAAGAGTGATGAAAGTGGGCATCCTTGTCTTGTTCAGGTTCTTACAGGAAGAGTTTTCAGCTTTTCTGTGTTCAGTCTGATGTTAGCTCTGGGTTTGTCATATATAACTTTTATTGTGTAGGTATGTTCCTTCTATACATAATTTGTTCAGAGTTTTATCATGAAGGAATGTTAAAACTTATTTTTTGTGCATCTATTGATCATAAGGTTTTGTCCTCCACTCTATTGGTGAGAGGTATCACATTTACTGATTTGCATATATTGAGCCATCCTTGCATCTCTGATATAAATCCTACCTGATTGTTATGTATTATCTTTTTGATGTGCTGTTGGATTTGGTTTGCTGGTATTTTGTTGAGGACTTTTGCATCTATGTTCATCAGGGATATTGGCCTGTAGTTTTTTTTTCTGGTTGTGTCCTTGTCTTGTTTGGTATCAGGGTAATGCTGGCATTATAGAATGAATTAGGACAAATTCCCTGCTCTTCATCTTTTGAAGTAGTTTCAGAAGAATTGATTTTAGTTCTTCTCTGAACAGTTTGTCTTTGTTGGTCTGTTTAGGCTTTCTGTTTCTTCTTGGTAGGTTATATGTTTATAGGAATTTATCCATTTCCTTTAGGTTTTACGGTTTTTTGGAGTATAGTTATTAATAGTTTTTAATGATCTTTCTATTTCTGTGGTATCAGTTGTAATTTATCCTTCTTTTTGTTTTTGAATTTATTTATTTGGGTTTTCTCTCTTCTTTTCATAGTCTAGCTAATGGTTTACAGGCTTCATCTTTTTGTTTCATTGATCTTTTTTGTTCCTCCCCCCACCTGTTTTTTTTTTTTTAGACAGGCTCTTGTTCTGTTACCAGGGCTACAGTGGAGTGGCACAATCATGGCTCACTGTAGACTTGACCTCCTAGGCTCAAGTGATCCTCTCACCTTAGCCTCCTGAGTAGCTTGGGATCACGGGACTACAGATATGTGCCACCATGCCTGGTTAATTTATTTTTATTTTGATATTTTGTAGAGGTAAGGTCTCACTATGTTACCTAGGCTGCCGCTTGATCTTTATTATGTTTTTATTTTTATTAATTTTGGATTTGGTTTTCCCTTGCTTTACTACTTTCTTAAAGTACATTATTAGGTTGTTTATTTGAAATAGTTCTACTTTTTTGATGTAGATGTTTATTGCTATAAACTTTTAGCACACGCTTTTGCTGGATCCCATAGGTTTCGGTATGTTGTGTTTCTATTTTCATTTCTTTCAAGAAAGTTTTTGATTTTCTTCTTAGTTTCTTCACAGACTCATTGGTCATTCAAGAGCATATTTAATATCTATGTAGTTGTAAAGTTTCTAAAGTTCTCCTTGTTATTGATTTCTAGTTTTATTCCATTGTGATCAGAGAAGATAATTGATATGATTTCACTTTTTGAAAATTTGCTGAGGCTTGTTTTGTGGCCTAACATGTGGTCTGTTCTTGAGAATGTTCCATGTGCTGATAAGAAAAATATGTATTCTGTGGCTGGCAAGATGGCTGAACAGGAACAGCTCCGATCTGTAGCTCCCAGTGAGACCAAAGCAGAAGGCAGGTGATTTCTGCATTTTCAACTGAGGCACCCGGTTCATCTCATTGGGACTGGTTAGACAGTGGGTGTAGCTCACAGAGGGTGAGCAGGAGCAGTGTGAGGCATCGCCTCACCTGGGAAGCACAAGGGTTGGATAACTCCTTTCCCTAGCTGGGGGAAGCTGTTAGGGACTGTGCCATAAGGGATAGTGCTATCTGGCCTAGATACTCTGCTTTTCCCATGGTCTTTGCAACCCATAGACCAGGAGATTCCCTCAGGTGCCTGCACCACCAGGGCCTTGAGTTTCAAGCACAAAACTGGGTGGCCATTTGGGCAGGCACTGAGCTAGCTGCAGGAGTTATTATTTTTTTTCATACCCAGTGGCATCTGGAATGCCAGTGAGACAGAACCATTCACTCCCCTAGAAAGAGGGCTCAAGCCAGGGAGCCAAGTGGTTTTGTTTAGTGGATCCCACCCCCTTGGAGCCCAGCAAGCTAAGATTCATTGGCTTGAAATTCTTGCTGCCAGCACAGCAGTCTGAAGTTAACCTGAGACACTTGAGCTTGGTGGGGGAAGGGGCGTCCACTGAGACTTGAGTAGGTGATTTTCCCCTCACAGTGTAAACAGAGCCTCCAGGAAGTTTGAACTGGGCAGAACCCACCACAGCCCAGCAAAGCTGCTGTAGCTGGACTGCCTCTCTAGATTCCTTCTCTCTGGGCAGGGTGTCTCTGAAAGAAAGGCAACAGCCCCAGTCAGGGGCTTATAGATAAACCTCGCATCTCCCTGGGATAGAGCACCTGGGGAAAGGGGTGGCTGTGGGTGCAGCTTCAGCAGACTTAAACATTCCTATCTACCAGTTCTGAAGAGAACAGTGGATTCCCCAGCACAGTACTTGAGCTCTGCTAAGAGAAGACTGCCTCCTTAAGTGGGTCCCTGACCCTCTTGCCTCTTGACTGGGAGACACCTCCCAGCAGGGGTCGACAGACATCTCATACAGTAGAGCCCCAACTGGCATCTAGTGGGTGCCCCTCTGGGATGAAGCTTCCAGAGGAGGGAGCAGGCAGCGGTCTTTGCTCTTCTGTAGCCTTTGCTGGTGACACCCAGGCAAACAGGGTATTGAGTGGACCTCCAGGAAACTCCAGCAGACTTGCAGAAGAGGGACCAGACTGGTAGAAGGAAAACTAACAAACAGAAAGTGATAACATCATCAACAACAAAAAGGATGACCACTCAAAACCCCATCTGAAAATCACCAACATCAAAGATCAAAGATAGATAAATCCATGAAGAGGAGGAAAAATCAGCACAAAGAAGGCTGAAAATTTCAAAAACCAGAATGCCTCTTCTCCTCCAAATGTTCACAACTCCTTGCCAGCAAGGGAACAAAACTGGACAAAGAATGAGTTTGATGAATTGACAGAAGTAGGCTTCAGAATGTGAGTAATAACAAACTCCTCTGAGCTAAAGGGGCATGTTCTAACCCAATGAAAGAAAGTTAAGAACTTTGATAAAAGGTTACTGGAACTGCAAACTAGAATAACCAGTTTAAAGAAGAACATAAATGACCTGATGGAGCTGAAAAACAGCACAAAAACTTCACAAAGCATACACGAGTATTAATAGCTGAATCTATTAAGTGGAAGAAAGGATATCAGACACTGAAGATCAATTTAATGAAATAAAGCATGAAGACAAGATTAGAGAAAAAAGAATGAAAATGAGCCAAAAAAGCCTCCAAGAAATATGGGTCTATGTGAGAAGACCAAACCTACATTTGATTGGTGTACCTGAGAGTGACGGGGAGAACAGAACCAAGTTGGAAAACACACTTCAGGATATTATCCAGGAGAACTTCCCAACCTAGCGATACAGGCCAACATTCAAATTCAGGAAATACAGAGAACACTGCAAAGATACTCCTCAAGAAGAGCAACCTGAAGACATAATTGTCAGATTCACCAAAGTTGAAATAAAGGAAAAAATGTTAAGGGCAGCCAGTGAGAAAAGTCAGGTTCAGGGTACTCAGAAAGGGGAGCCCATCTGACTAACAGAAACCCTACAAGCCAGAAGGGGGCCAATATTCAATATCAAAGAATATTCTTAAAGAAAAGAATGTTGAATATTGGTCCCCACTCCCTTCTGTCTGGTAGGGTTTCAACCCCGAATTTTATATCCAGCCAAAACTAAGCTTCATAATTGAAGAAGAAATAAAATCCTTTACAGACAAGCAAATGCTGAGGAATTTTGTCATCACCAGGCCAGCCTTAATGATCTTCTGAAGGAAGCACTAATTATGGAAAGAAAAACTGGTATCAGCCCCTGCAAAAGCATGCTAGAGTATGAAGGCCAGCTACACTATGAAGAAACTGCATCAACTAATATGCAAAATAACCAGCTAGCATCATAATGACAGGATCAAATTCACACACAACAATATTAACCTTAAATGTAAATGGGCTAAATTACTCAATTAAAAGACACAGACTGGTAAATTGGATAGAGTTAAGACCCATTGGTGTGCTGTATTCAGGAGACCCGTCTCATGTGCAGAGACAAACATAGACTCAAAATAAAGGAATGGAGGAATATTTACCAAGCGAATGGAAAGTAAAAAAAGAAAAAAAGCAGAGTTTGCAGTCCTAGTCCCTGATAAAGCAGATTTTAAACCAACAAAGATCAAAAAAGACAAAGACATTATATAACAGTAAAAGGATCAATGCAACAAGAAGAGCTAACTATTCTAAATATGTATGCACCCAATACAGGAGCACCCAGATTCATACACAAGTTCTTAGAGATCTACAAAGAGACAAACTCCCACACAATAATAGAGACTTTAGCACCTGACTGTCAATATTATACATATCAACAAGACAGAAAATTAACAAGGATATTTAGGACTTGAACTCATCTCTGGACCAAGTGGTCCTAATAGACATCTAGAGAACGCTTCACCCCAAATTAACAGAATATACATTTTTCTCAGCACCGTATCACACTTACTCTAAAATTGACCACATAATTGGAAGTAAAACAGTCCTCAGCAAATGCAAAAGAACAGAAATCGTAACAGTCTCTCAGACCACATTGCAATCAAATTAGAACAAAGGATTAAGAAATTCATTCAAAACTGCACAACTACATGGAAACTGAACAACGTGCTCCTGAATGACTGCTGGGTAAATAACAAAATTAAGGCAAAAATAAAGACGTTTTTGAAACCAATGAGAACAAAGACATGATGTACCAGAATCTCTGGGACACAGCTAAAGCAGTGTTTAGGGGAAAATTTATAGCACTAAATGTGCACATGAGAAAGTGGGAAATACCTAAAATTGACGCTCTAAAATCACAATTAAAAGAACTAGAGAAGCAAGAGCAAACAAATTCAAGAGCTAGCAGAAGACAAGAAATAAGGTAAGAGCAGAACTGAAGGAGATAGAGACATGGAAAACCCTTTAAAAAATCAATGAATTTGGTAGCTGGGTTTTTTTTTTTTTAAAGATTAGCAAAATAGATAGACTGCTAGCTAGACTAATAAAGAATAAAAGAGAGAAAAATCAAACAGATACAATAAAAAATGATCAAGAGGATATCACGACTGATTCTACAGAAATACAAACTACCATCAGAGAATACTATACAGACTTCTACGCAAATAAACTAGAAAATCTAGAAGAAAAGAGTAAGTTCCTGGACATATACGCCCTCTCAAAACTAAACCAGGAAGAAGTTGAATCCCTGAATAGACCAGTAACAAGTTCTGAAATTGAGGTAGTAATTAATAGCCTACAAACCAAAAAAGCCCAGGACCATATGGATTCACAGCTGAATTCTGCCATACCTTCTGAAATTATTTCAAACAATAGAAAAAGAAGGACTCCTCTCTAACCCATTTAATGAGGCCAGCACCATCTTGATACCAAAACCTGGCAAGGACACAACAAAGAAAGAAAATTTAAGGCCAATATTCCTGATGAACGTCAATGCAAAAATCCTCAATAAAATACTGGCAAACCAAATCCAGCAGCACATTAAAAGCTTATCCACGACGATGAAGTTGATTTCATCCCTGGGATTCAAGATTGGTTCAGTATATGGAAATCAATAAACATAAACCATCACATAAACAGAACCAATGACAAAAACTACATGATTATCTCAACAGATGCAGAAAAGGCCTTTGATAAAATTCAGCACTCCTTTGCTAAAAATAATCAACTATGTACTGACAGAACGTATCTCAAAATAAAAAGAGATGATACATTTATGACAAACCCACAACCAATATTATACTCAATAGGCAAAAGCTGGAAGCATTCCTTTTGAAAACCAGCACTAGACAAGGATGTTCTCTCTCACCACTCCTATTCACATAGTATTGGAAGTTCTGGCTAGGGCAATCAGGCAAGAGAAAGAAAGAAAGAGTAATCAAATAGGAAGAGAGGAAATCAAATTGTCTCTGTTTGCAGATGACATGATTGTGTATTTAGAAAACCCCATTGTCTCAGCCCAAAAAATCCTTAAGCTGATAAGCAACTTAAGCAAAGTCTCAGGATAGAAAATCAATGTGCAAAAATCATGAGCATTCCTATACACCAATAATAGACAGAGGGCCAAATCATGAGTGAATTCCCATTCACAATTGCTACAAAGAGAATAAAATGCCTAAGAATACAACTTACAAGGGATGTGAAGGATCTCTTCAAGGAGAACTACAAACCACTGCTCAAGGAAATAAGAGATGACACAAACAAATGGAAAAACATTCCATGGTCATGGATAGGAAGAATCAATATAATGAAAATGGCCATACTGCCCAAAGTAATTTTTAGATTTAATTTTCTAATTCACAGAATGAGAAAAAACTACTTTAAATTTAAAACTGAACCAAAAAGGAGCCCATATAGCCAAGACAATCCTAAGCAAAATGTACAAAGCTGGAGGCATCACACCATCTGACTTCACACTATACTACAACTCTACAGTAACCAAAACAGCATAGCACTGGTACCAAAACAGATATGTAGACCAATGGAACAGAACAGAAGCCTTAGAAATAATACCACACATCTACAACCATCTGATTTTTGACAAACCTGACAAAAACAAGCAATGGGGAAAGGATTTCCGCCCCCCCCACACCTTTTTTGAGATGGAGTCTCACTCCATCACCAGGCTGGAATTCAGTAAGGTGATCTTGGCTCACTGCAACCTCCACCTCCCAGGTTCAAGTGAGTCTTCTCCTCAGCCTCCTGAGGACTACATGGTGGTGTGTGAATACAGGCACACACCACCATGCCTAGCTAATTTTTATATTTTTAGTAGAGACAGGTTTTGATCATGTTGGCCAGGATGGTCTTGATCTCTTGACCTCATGATCCACCCACCTCAGCCTCCCAAAGTGCTGGGATTACAGGGGTGAGCCACCGTGCCCAGCCTTGGATTCCCTATTTAATAAATGGTGCTGGGAAAACTGGCTAGCCATATGCAGAAAACTGAAACTGGACCCCTTCCTAACACATTATACAAAAATTAGCTCATGATGGATTAAGACTTAAATGTAAGACCTAAAACCATAAAAACCTTAGAAGAAAACCTAGGCAATACCATTCAGGACATAGGCATGGGCAAAGACTTCATGCCTAAAACACCAAAAGCATTGACAACAAAAGCCAAAATAGACAAATGGGGTTTAAATAAACTAAAGAGCTTCTGCACAGCAAAGAAAGACTATCACCAGAGTGAACAGGCAACCTATAGAATGGGAGAAAATTTTTGCAATTTATCCATCTGACAAAGGGCTAATATCCAGAATATACAAAGAACTTAAACAAATTTACAAGAAAAGAAATGTCAAAAACTGGGTGAAGGATATGAACAGATACTTCTCAAAAAAGACGTTTATGCAGCCAACAAACATGAAAAAAGCTAATCACTGGTTATTAGAGAAAATGCAAATCAAAACCACAATGAGATACCCTCTCATGCCAGCTAGAATTGCAAACATTAAAAAGTCAGGAAACAACAGATGCTGGAGAGGATGTGGAGAAATAGGAACACTTTTACACTGTTGATGTGAGTGTACATTATTTCAATCATTGTGGAAGACAATGTGCAATTCCTTAGGGATCTAGAACCAGAAATGCCATTTGACCCAGCAATCCCATTACTGGATATATACCAAAAGTATTATAAATCATTCAGATATAAAGACACATGCACATGGATGAAGTGGGAAACCATCATTCTCAGCAAACTAACACAGGAATGGAAAACCAACACTTCATGTTCTCACTCATAAGTGGGAGTTGAACAATGAGAACACATGGACACAGGGAGGGGAGCATCACACACCAGGTCTGTTGGGGGTGGGAGTCAAGGGAAGGAATATCCTTAGGATAAATACCTAATGTAGATGATGGATTGATGGGTGCAGCAAACCACCATGGGACATGTATACCTAAGTAACAAACCTGCATGTTCTTCATATGTACCCCAGAACTTAAAGTATAATAAAAACAAATTCAAGAATAATGTATTTTGCAGCTACTGGATGAAATTTTTG
>CM052652.1:146552628-146578142 GCA_028533165.1 Leontopithecus rosalia
GTCCAATAATTGGTTGATAGATACAGGAATACAAAGGTCTGCCCTCCTTGCCTCAATGGGGACATTTTTTGAAGCACCACATTGGCTCCAGAGCTCCCTGTGGGATCTACTGACACCTTTGTTGAAGTTCCTTTGTGCCAATCCTGTTTCCACCATTCCCTTACAGGTGTTATTCCTGAGAGTACTCTTAAATGCAACACAATCTCAGTCTCAGAGTCTGTTTCCAGGGAACCTGACCTATGTTAGTTAATTTTTGTTTATTTGATCTGTCAGGGTTAGAGGGAGAATCAGAAAAGATTCTTTCCTTGCTGCTATTCTATCTCCTGCTGTCCTGCTCATATGAAAACTGGTAAATTTATTCTTGCAACTGAAAGGTACAAATATATAACTTTTATATGTTTTTATGCAATTCTATTGAGAAATTACAGGTTCATGCAGCTAATTCACTTTGAATTGTATTCTTTTATTTGCTCTGATATTCTTTGCCCACTTAATATTTAATACTAATCTGATATTAGTATTTTACCCCTGCTTTTTTATTCTTTGAATCTGTCTGATGGACACTGGCTTGATCTTTAGCATTTTTTTGTGATATCACATTGTTGTTACTGAATCAAAGAATTTGTCTTTTAGTGTATTTTAATTATTATAATTGATAATAATTATTATAACTTGTATATCTTGTCTTGCTTCTGTCGTTTGTTTTGTGTTTCCTGGTTTTATCTTTTTTCTTTTGCCTTTTGTAGACAGTTCTCTCTGTGTGTACTATACGTTTTGTATTCTTCTTCAGTGATCAAAAAGTAATATATTCTGCTTTAAATTCTGCTAATGATTACCTTTAAGTTTCCAGAAATAGTATTTAACCCTTATTTCTATAGTCTTCAGAGACAGAAGGAAATGTGTATTTCAAAGTCTCTTCTATTAAGCAAGAGACTTGGCACAATTTTATTCCTCTGTCTCTTCATTTCTGTTTTTCTGTTACTGAATTTTAGATCCAAATAATTGGTACATTTTTACTTCATATTTTATTATAATTTGTGTGAAGGGTCATTGCATAATGTTATTTGCATTTTAGATTTTTAAATTTTTAAATAAATTTAAAAGATTAGCATTTTTTCTCTTTTCATTATGGTAATATATATATCATATATAGCATAATATATATAACATAATTTACATTTAATTTTGGTTTTATAACCAAAGTTTTTTTTTTTTGAGGCAAGTCTCACTCTGTTGCCCAGGCTGGAGTGCAGTGGTGTGATCTTGGCTCACTGCAACCTCCGCCTTCTGGGTTCAAACAATTCTTTTGCCTCAGCCACCAGAGTAGCTGGGATGACAGGTGGGTGCCACCATGCCTATCTAATTATTTGGTATTTTTATTAGAGATGAGGTTTCACCATGCTGGCCAGGCTGGTCTCAAACTCCTGACCTCAAGTGATCTACCTGCCTTGGCCTCCCAAAGTGCTGGATATAACCAAACATTTTGAATTCCATTTCAGTTTGTTACAGTATAACTCCTGGCCTAAAGTGATCCACCGCCTTGGCTCTCAAAGGGCTAGATATAACGAACATTTTGAATTCCATTTCAGTTTGTTACAGTATAAACTACCAATCCATATACCATCACCTCTTTCTCTCTTTTCCACCTCTTAATATAAGGTGAATTTATTTGTCTGTCTGACAAAAGAAAGCAACATCATTTAGGTGTGAGCTCAAGTTCTCTCAGCAAAAATTTAGAGTTAATGTAAGATGGAAAAATGTATTTCAAATAATGTCATATTCTCATTGAATGTCTGCTTGGCAGATTACAAATGTTATACAACTTTCTTTGAGAGTGATCTTTGGGTTGTGTAAAATCCCAAGGGGCCTAGAGTCATTCACTAGATATTCTGAATTTCAACAAAACAGTCCACAGAGGTTTTGATTGCAATTATGTTGCACTTATAGATGAATTTACAGAGAACTATCATTCTGATAATATTGAGTTTGCAATTCATGAATATTATTTAGGCCTTCTTTAATTTTTACCAGTAATGTTTTCAGTATATATGTATTCCATAGATTTAAATATATCTCTAAATATGTTATAGTTTTGTTGCTATTGTAAATAATATATTTTAAATTTAATTTTTGGATTGTTTGTTGTTTGTATATAAAAATACAATTGACTTGTGCATATTTACCTTGTGTTGTGTGACCTTGCTAAATTCATTTACTAGTTCTAGTGTATTTTGGTAGATTCCTTTTGTATTTTTACATATATGATCTTATTTATGAATATAGTGTTATTTCTTTTTTCAGTCTCTTTGCTTTTATTTCATTTTCATGACTTATAGCAAGGATAAGGGCTTAATATTGAATAGAAGTGATGAAAGTAAACAGCCTTGCTTTATTTCCAAGCTTAAGGGGAAGGCATTCAGTCATTCACTAGTAAGTGTTGTGTTAGCTACACTTTTCTTTTCCTGGTGCCCTTTATCATTTTGAGAAAGTTTTCTTCTAATTCTAGGTTGCCATGAGTTTTTATCTTCAATAAATGTTGAATTTTGTCAAATGCTTTTTAGGCATATGGTTTTCTCCTTTCTTCTTTTTTTTTTTTTTTTTTTGAGATGGGGTCTTACTCTGTCACCAGGCTGGAGGGCAGTGGTGCAATCTTGGCTCACTATAGCCTCTGCTTTGTGAGCTCAAGCTCGAGATTCTTGTGACTCAGCCTATGGAGTAGCTGGGACCACAGGCACGCACCACCACACCTGGCTAATTTTTTGTAGACACAGGGTTTTGCCATGTTGTTCAGGCTGGTCTCAAACTCCTGAGCTCAAGTGATCTGCCTGCCTCAGTTTCCCAAAGTTCTGGGATTATAGGCATAAGCTACAGTGCCCGGCCTGGTTTTCCCCTTTAGTCTATCAATGTGGTGAATTACATTGATTTTTAAAGAATATTAAACCAATTTTGCCTTATTGGGATAAACCTTCCTTTGTTATGATGCATTATCCTTTTTATAAAACAATGGATTTCATAAATTTTAAAAAGACTTTTGCATTTCTGTTCTACTTCTCTATTTTTTGAGCTCTGCTTTCCACCCCGATTTTTTGCTCTGCTGCAGTATACCTTCTAATGCTTCTTTTTTAAGGTATATGATTTTTTTAAAAAACCCCATAATACTATATATTATCAGATATAAAATTAAGTAATAATTCAGTGATATAAAATATCCAGTCAGTGTTCATACATGACTATATATCTACCTATCTTTCTATCTATCCATCCATCCATATATCCTCTCTATATAAATGGGAGTATACTATACACACTTATTTTTACTTTTTTTAAATCTAACAGATATCCTAGAAATCACTCTATAGAGATATGGATATATTTCCCATATTCTCTCTCTCTCTCACTCTCTCTCTCTCTCTCTCTCTCTCTCTCTCTCTCTGAGACAGGGTCTCACTCTATTGCCCAGGCTGGAGTGCAGTGGTGCGAACATAGCTCACTGCAGCATCAAACTCTTGGGCTCAAGCTATCCTTATATCTCAGCCTCCCAGTTAGCTAGGAAGACAGGCATGCACCACCATACCTGGCTAATGAAGAAAAATTTTTTTGGTAGAGGCAAGGTCTCCCTGTGCTGTCTAGGTTGGTCTCAAACTCCTGGCCTCAAATAACCCTCCTGCCTCAGCCTTCCAAAATGCTGAGATTACAGAGCCACAAGTCCAGCTCCATTCTTTTAAATAGCTGCATGGTACTCCATCGTATAGATGTGCCAAATTTATTCACCTAGTCCGCTACTGACAGAAATTTAAGTTGTTTCCAGTCTTTTCTATTAGAAATGATGCTACAATGAATAGCATCATTTTTTGTGGGTTTGCCAACATGTATTTTAAATGGAATTGCTGGCTCAAAGGTAACTGCATATGTAATTCTGCTACATGCTCCCAAATTCTCCTCCAAACGAGTTGTGCCATTTTTTATTCTCACCATCAATGTATGAGACAGACTTCCAACAGTGTGTGTTGTCATCTTTTGTATTTTTTGAGAACTACTAGTATTTCAGTATTGTTTTAATTTGTATTTTTTTATTGTGAAGTTGAGCATCTTTTTATATGGTTACAAACCATTTGAATTTCTTTTTCTGAAATTTTCTGTTCATTTTCCTGGCCCATTTTTCTAAAAGGGCATTGACATTTTTCTTCTTTATGTCTATAAGCTCTTTCTGCATAGGATGTCAACCCTGTGCCTTGATGTAAATAGCAAAAATATTTTCCCAGTTTGTCATTTGTCTTTTTACTTTGCTAATGGTATTTTTGACATGTAAAGCTTTTAATTTTTATTTTTAGGTAATTAATATCTTTCCCTTATCCTTTCTGAATTTTTAAGTCACAACCTTACTCCTGGGTTATAGAGATATTCATGGGTTTTTCTAGTATTTATATGTTTCATATAAATTTTTTAGATTGAAATCATCCATAAATTTATAATTTATTTCGATGCATAGTGTGAAGAATAGATTCAATTAAAAACTTTTCCATATGACTGCCTAGTTGTCTTAAAATCAAATACCTCTCTGCTCCTAAAGCAGCTAAGATGCTGCCTTTATCATGTACTAAATTTTAATATGCAGCTGGTTCTATATTTGTGTCTTTATGTGTTTGCTTTTTTTTTTTTTGAGACGGAGTCTTGCTCTGTTGCCAGGCTGGAGTGCAGTGGCGCAATCTCAGCTCACTCCAACCCTCTGCCTCTGGGGTTCAAGCAATTCTTCCGCCTCAGCCCCCTGAGTAGCTGTTATGTGTTTTTAAAGAAGAGCATACAGATGGTACATTTTGGGCCCCTGTAGTGTAACTCTATGTTGCCTTTATACATCTTTGCTTGTTATAAAATTCTCAGCTCATTGCCTTCCCCTCACCTTAGGCTCTGCAGACATTTAGATTTTGACATAGGCATTACAGAGAAGTCCCTGTCTTAAAAAAAAAAAGTACCTTCCTACCTCTTTTCAGGTATTATATCTTTTGGTAGGTGAAACTTGGATGGTTTTGTCTGTTTTAGGTTTGCTCCGTCTACCTTATGATAAAAGCAGATTCTGATAGGAAGCATCTGTTGAATTTGAGGAATGCTGGAAAGTAATCTGGTCAAAAGTGTCTTCCTCGGTTTTGAATCCATTTGGGATATATTCTCAAATTGAGCAAAGAAGCAAATGTGTTAATGTTGTTAGGAGCCAGGATTCTCACTGTGGAAGAAGAAATATATAAATATGGAACAAGATAAAGCAAGCAATAACCCTGTAGGGATGAATTGGAACTGGAATTATTGGTATAAACTCATGATTTCTAAAATAAGTATGTGTATGTTTATGTGCGTTAGTAAATATATAGGTATGGGTATATATGTGTGTGTTGTATGCATATGTATGTGTACATATATATGTGTATATATATATATGTAAATATGTATATTTCCTAGCTCTTTCCCCTACAAGGCTCAAGAAGCAAAGAAGTCCCAACAGCAATGAGCACACCTACAGCCTAAATCTTGGTCTCTAATACTATTTTCCATTAAAAGGACCAGGGCTTTATGGAGAAGTGGCTGATTCCAGGGCTGGGGCACGGTAACTGCAAGATGATCCTGAAGCACCTAAGCACCTTGTTATGCCAGCAAATAAGGTAGTGTTCAAACAAAGGACGAGTCGCATCACAAGGACAAGGAGCCGGCCTTGCATAGTTCCCACTGGCCAACTCTGGAACAATTTGAGGACCAAAATAATTAAGTATAGTAATGAATCTTCCTAAGTAGGAATCATTATTCCCTGCTGATAATAGATGGATTAATACACAGAGGCAAAGGAAGGTCTTTTGCTTGCAATAGAATGCTGACTTGTAAATGTGGAGGGAGTATAGGAGTTGGAAAATCATCATTTTTCAATAATTATGGTAAAGATGAGATCAGGCAAGAATAATTAATGGGTGCTAAACCTAGGGGGAAATTTTGGTGAGGAGCAGTATATTTGTATGGTCTTAAAGTGTCTCCTCACAGGCTGCTTATTAATTACTGGGAGAAAATTAAACCCCAGTAATTATTTAGTGGAGAAATGTGGGCAACATCTTGCCCAGGTGATCAAAATTAACAGCACCAATTGAGGGGAAGACAGACACTGTGTGCCTTCAAATGCAATATCCTGAGAAGGACAGGACATCATCTATGCAGTTTTCTAGCTGAGTATTTTCAGAGGCTTCTCACTCTAACAAATGTCTGGGCTGGTCTCCAATTCCTGACAGTCATTAGAATGTTTTCAGTCTAGTCTCAAGGAAACATCAGACAAACACAAAATGAGGAGAATTTCATTTAAAAGGGGTACTGCTACTGGAGAAAACCAAACCAAACCATTAGTGCTTAATGGCATTTACTGTAGAGCAAGCTCGTCCAACCTACGTCTCATGGGCTGCATGTGGCCCAGGGAGGCTTCGAATGTGGTCCAACACGAATTTGTAAACTTTCTAAAACATTATGAAACTTTTCTGTGATTTTTCTTTTTAGCTCATCAGTTATCGCTAGGGTTAGTGTATTTGATGTGTGGCCCAAGACAATTTGTCTTCTTCCAGTGTAGCCCAGGGAAGCCAAAAGATTGGACATTCTGCTGTGGAGTGAGGGAAGTGTATCATCACATGAACGGTTGTCACATTAGACTCACATTAGGCATCATTAAACTTCTGTTTGTAGTTGGATATACTTCTTTTAAAAGCTGGGGAACACCTTTTATTTTGGAAATGGCTCATGGATTGTTTAGAAGAATATTTTAAAATAAAGCACTTAACACATGCCAAATACAACTAGAAAGGACATTTACGTGATATTTGGGAAGGTAGTGTTAAGTAAAGGTGAAACCAAAAAGTAATCGTTTCTGTCTTCTTTTATTTTTAGATTTAATTTTTTTTTTCTGAGATGGAGTTTGGCTCTTGTTACCCAGACTGAAGTGTGGTGGTAATATTTGGCTCATTCCAACCTCTGCCTCCTGAGTTCAAGCGATTCTCGCACCTCACCCCCCACCCTGAGTAGCTGGGACTACAGGCGCCTGACACCATGCCTGGGTAATTGTGTGTATTTTTTAGTAGAGATGGGGATTCATCATGTTGGCCGAGCTGGTCTCCAACTCCTGCCCTCAAGTGATCTGCCCACCTCAGCCTCCCATAGTGCTGGGATTACAGGCTTGAGCCACTACGCCTGGCCTGATTTTTTAATTTTAATGAAGACAGAACAAATACAGAAACATGCAAGGAGGTTTGACTATAACATGTTTTGTAAATTTCTTCCTAATCACTGCTTTCTGTTTGCTATGCTTTTATGCTCAGAAAACACCTGAAAATGGTAGTTGCTTACACAATCAGATGCTTGACAATAATCTCAGGAAAATTATCCTTATCTTTCTTTTATAATGAATTCCAGGAACAATCAGGTCAATGGAGCATCTTAGGTGCTGCTGAGAACTACCAATTTTGTGGCAATCACTGAAATTGTGCTGCATTACAGTGTCTTTGAGGACATACAAACAAACCAGTATGTAAATAACATTATTTCTCATTTCAGCTTTCGTGTTCTTTTTTCATGTTAATCAAATCCAGTGTTATTGAAGACAATATGGCATAGAAAATTATATGTGACTTTTTTCCTCAGGTGGTTATTATTTTACAATTATCTGCCAAAATAGAGGTCAATATTTAGTTTCCATATGTGAGACATTGTCCTGTATTATTTACAAATACATAAAAGCCTACTTAGCAAACATGAAGAAATAGAATATATTCAGTAATCAAACATTGGAACATGACTCCTGTTACTAAATAAGATGAGCTAGGGCTGTGAAATAGGCTTTTTTTTTTTTTTGAGACAGAGTCTTACTCTGTTGCCAGGCTGCAGTGTAGTGGCGCAATCTCGGCTCACTGCAACCTCTGCCTCCTGGGTCCAAGCGATTCTCCTGCCTCAGCCTCCTGAGTAGCCAGGACTATAGGTAGGTGTCACCATGCGCAGCTGATTTTTGTATTTTTAGTAGAGATGGGGTTTCACCATGTTGGCCAGGATGGGCTCTATCTCTTGACCTTGTGATCCGCCTGCTTTGATCTCCCAAAGTGCTGGGATTACAGACATGAGCCACACTGCACCTGGCCTGAAATAGGCTTTTATTTGAAGACTGTTTCAAAATGATGAGTGATGATATGGGAAGCTTTTTTTTTTTTTTTTTTTGAGACAGGATCTGGCTCTGTTGTTCAGGCTGGAGTACAGTGGTCCGATGTTGACTCACTGCAACCTTCACCTCCTGATCTCAAGCTGTCCTCCCACCTCAGCCTCTCAACTAGCTGGGACTACAGGCACACGACACCACACTCAGCTAATTTTTGTTATTTTTTTGTAGAGACGTAGTTTCACCATGTTGCTCAGGCTGGTCTCAAACTCCTGAGCCCAAGCAATCTGCCTGCCTCCACCTCCCAAAGAGCTGGGATTACAGGCATGAGCCACTGTGCCTGGCCTAGGAAGCTCTTTTAACAGAGGTGATGTAAAGTAGAAAAAGCAATGGACTCAAAAGGCTGCCGCCAACTGCCTAAGTGACCTTGGACAAGTCTGCTTACCTCTCTGAGTCTCGGTGTTCTCACCTGCAGGTTGAAGGCTTTATACTGGATGCTTTGTGAGGTCTCTCGAGGATCTTAAGTACAGTGGCTGTGCAGCCCACAGGGTCACACCCAGTGCAGAGCACAGCTCGCCTGGCAAAGGCTGGAGAATGGGGACAAAAGAATAGGATGAAAGTCTTTGGAGAGAATTGAATGATTGCCTCTACCATTCTTGCAAGTGAGGGTATAATCCTACCTCTTCCAGAATGTCTGTTTCCAGTGAAGACAGCAGGAAAAAGGGAGGTGGAACATCAGGATAGTGCAGGATACCAGACAGGACTCAGGTCAGGAAAGACCTTTGAGCAGACTGGAAGCCAAGGCTTTATGTATGGAACCAACTGAAAATGAGCAGCAGAAAAAGGAGTGAAGAGACAGCTCTTCACTCAGAGACAGACTGGGCTGACAACAAAGGCACTTCAAATAAGATTGGCGGACTTTGCTAGAGACACCTGAGGGCCACCAGTGTAACTGCAGCATGCAGAAATGAAAGTCCTTTTAAACATCTTTTGACAGCCTATGACGTGCTTGGGATTTGCTGGAAATCAAAAAACTGAATCACACATAGCCACGCCTCTTAGGAGTTTAAAATGTGAAGGAACAGACAGGTATGTATGCCACTAATCGGGCTATCCTTTAGTTTGCAGATGGCATCAAAACAGCAATTCAAATCAAGTGCTGTGGGAGCACAGAGGATTAAATATGGTTCGATTAAATCTCATAGGAAGGATAAAGGCTAGGTTTAAGTACTTGATAATGGAAGTGATATTTAAACTGGGCCTTGAGAAATGAGTAGGATGATCAGATGAAGGACTAGGGGAGGGTAGAAAGGACAGCACGTGAAGAAGAGTGAGGGAATGAGATGGTACAATCTGTCTGCCACCCAGTGAGAAGCCGAGTGTAACTGGAGTGGAGGGAGCACTGGGGAAGTTGCAGAGGTAAAGCCAGAAGACATGCTGCCCCTGGATGGGAAGGGCTGTGACTCTTATGCTAAAAAATGTGGGCCACCATTCAGTAAGAGACTGGACGGTGTCATTAGTACCAGCTACCAGGGGCAGGTCTCTAGCCAGCCAGGCCCAGCCCCTGTTAGAGGCTAAGGGTGGAGGAGAGAAGGGGCGGCAGAGGGAGGGAAGAAAAAAGAAGAGTTAAATCAGTCTTGCAGTTGGAAGCTAAAATAAATGGTTAGGAATTTTATTTTTTATTGCATTTTAGGTTTTGGGGTACATGTGCAGAACTTGCAAGATAGTTGCATAGGTACACACGTGGCAGTGTGTTTTGCTGCCTTCCCCCCCTTCACCCACATTTGGCATTTCTAATTTTAGTGAAATTCCTAAAGAAGGAGGAGATGGTTTGAAGGGAGAGGGATAATAAGATAATTTGGGTAAAGTTGGAAACATCCATGAGAAGCTTACCATTAGGCTATTGATAATGTGGTTTTGGAACTTGAGCAAGAGCCAGGGCTAGGTTGAAGTACTTGGGAGAGAGCAGTGGGAATGAAGGAGGTGCCGAGGTTCGCTCAGACCTGATCCCCTCATTGCTTTCCATAAAGCATGTGGTGGTGTCAGCCGCATGTATGCCTGGTCCTGTGGAGGTAAAACTGTCATAATTCCTGCCTTTGGGTGAGCAGTGAAATACATAACTAACTTGAGTGCCAAATACTGTGGTGAATGCTAAGTGTAGGTCCTCAGTCCCTCATCTGGAAGACTTGAGGCAGATGTGTTATGAAATTCAGAATGTAAGCATTATGCTACTTATGCTATATTTTACATAACTCCCCCGTGAGATCTGGGCCAGCATGCAGTACTCAAACCCAATTTTGATTTCTAAAGTAAAGCCAGTATTTCTAAAGTGAAGCATAAATGTCTCGATTTGACTACAAAGAGTCTCATGTCTGTCAGTTCAGATTAGTCAGGCCACCAAAAAAGTTTGCATCAAAATTACACAACACTTAGTTTTCAGGGCATCTTACGTTTCTGAACTCTCAACAAGGTAGTGTGGGTCTGTACAGAGTCTTATGAGAGCAAGGACTTCCAACTTGGGCAGTCAAAGAAGGCTTTGCAAAGGAGATAGCACTTGAGCAGGGTCTTGAAGAAAGTGTAGGCTATCAACTAGCAGAAAAAAGGAATCAGAGGTAGGAAAAGGAGAGGACATTTCTTTTTTTTTTTTCAACTTTTATTTTAAGTTCCGGGGTACATGTGCAGAATGTGCAGCCTTGTTACCTTGGTAAATGTGTGCCATGGTGGTTTGCTGCACAGATCAAGCCATCACCTAGGTATTAAGCCCGGCGTCTGTTAGCTATTGCTCCTGATGCTCTCCTTCCTCCCACCCCACTGAAAGGCCACAGCGTGTGCTGTTCCCTCCATGTGACCATGTGTTCTCATCATTCAGATCCCACTTACAAATGAGAACATGAAATGTTTGGTTTTCTGTTCCTGTATTAGTTTACTCAAGACAATGGCTTCCACGTCCCTGCAAAGGACGGGATCACGTTTCTTTTTATAGCTGCATAGTGTTCCATGGTGTATATGTACCACATTTTCTTTATCCAGGCTATCACTGATGGGTATTTGGCTTGATTCCATGTCTTTGCTATTGTGAACAGTGCTTCAGTGAACATACATGTGCATGTGTCTTTATAATAGAATGATTTATATTCCTTTGGGTGTATACCCAGTAATGGGATTGCTGGGTCAAATGGTATTTCTGCCAGTAGATCCTTGAGGAATCACCACACTGTCTTCCACAATGGTTAAACTAATTTACACTCCCCCCAACAGTGTAAAACCATTCCCTTTTCTCTACCTCACCAGCATCTGTTGTTTCTTGGCTTTTTAATAATTGCCATTCTGATGGGAGTGAGATGGTATCTCGCTGTGATTTTGATTTGCATTTCTCTGATGATCAGTGATGTTGAGCTTTTTTAAATATGTTTGTAGGCCACACGAATGTCTTCTTTTGAGATGTGTCTGTGGGTTTTTTATTTCTTGTAAATTTGTTTAAGTTCCTTATAGACTCTGGATAGTAGACCTTTGTCAGATAGATAGATTGCACACATTTTGTCCCATTCTGTAGGTGTCTGTTCACTCTGATGATAGTTTTCTTTGGCTGTGCATAGGTTTTTAGTTTATTTAGATGCCATTTGTCAAGTATTGCTTTTGTTGCAGTTACGTTTGGTGTCTTCATTATGAAATCTTTGCCTATTTCTATATCTAGAAGGGTATTGCCTAGGTTGTCTTTTAGGGTTTTATAGTTTTTGGGTTTTAATTTAAGTGTTTAATTCATCTTGAGTTAATTTTTGTATATGGCATAATGAAGGAGTGCAGTTTCAAATTTCTGTATATGGCTAGCCAGTTCTCTCAGCACCATATATTGGATAGGGAATCCTTTCCCCATTGCTTGTTTTTGTCAGGTTTGTCAAAGATCAGATGGTTGAAGATATGTGGTTTTGTTTCTGAGTTCTCCATTCTGTTCCATTGGTCTATGCGTCATTTTTGTACCAGAATTGTGTTGTTTTGGTTACTGTAGCCTTGTAGTATAATTTGAAGTCGGGTAGCATGATGCATCCAGCTTTGTTCTTTTTGCTTGGGATTGTCTTGGCTATTTGGGCTCTTTTTTGATTCCATATGAATTTTAAAATAGTTTTTTCCTAATTCTGTGAAGAATGTCAATGGTAGTTTAATGGAAATAGCATTGAATCTATAAATTTCTTTTTCATGATATTGATTCTTCCTCTCCATGAGCATGGAATGTTTTTTTATTTGTTTGTGTGAGAGAGGACATTTCAATAGAGGGAAGAATTGGAGGGAAGACGCAGGGGCAGGAAAGTCCCTGGTTTGTGTGGATAATTTGGAGTAATCCTGGATTACTGGACATAGCGCTCATGGGAAGGAATGGCAGGTTCAGGTGGCTTGTAACCTGAACATTAAGAACTTTGAACAACCTTTGGCAAGATTGAAACTTGAAATTTTATCCTGCCATTAGTGGCGAATGGCATGGTCACATCTCTGCTTTTGGAAAGGGGAATCCGGTCTGGTTCGTTTCTTGCTCTTGCCAGTGCAGAGGGTTGATTAGAATGGAGGGAGACTGAGGTGGGGAGGCAGTAGACGTCATGGAAGAGAAAGATGATGTGTGCTGTGCAAGCTCAGTCATGGAGAGGATGGAAATTTGAGGGCCATGCATGGGCAGTTTTGAGAGCCAAGTTAGAATCAATGGGACTCAATACGTAATTGAATAGAGGTGGTGGAGGAAAAGGAGATTCAAAGATTGATTCCTGGCTGAAGCTCAAGGACAGAAAGCAGGATAGTATAGTGAGGGATGAAGACCGAGTGCTCAGGGATCCATTCTGGGCTTACATCTCAGCTGCCACTTCCTACAGGAAATAGCTTAACCTTCTCCTCATCTACAAAGTAAAATAATAATAGCATCTTCCTAAGAGAATAAAAATACGGCTTAAATGAGTTAATCCATGTGAATATTAATCACAGGGGCTGACACATAGGAAACACTATAGCACACGTTTGTGAATCTTGATGATTTTGCTGACGAGACCCTAAGAAGATGTGTGTGTGTGTGTGTGTGTGTGTGTGTGTGTTTTGAGACGGAGTCTTGCAGTGTTGTCCAGGCTGGAGTGCAATGGTACGATCTTGGCTCACTGCAACCTCTGCCTCCCAGGCTCAAGCAATTCTCCTGCTTCAGCCTCCGAAGTAGCTGAGATTACAGGCATGCACCATCTCACCTGGCTAATTTTTGCATTTTTAGTAAAGACAGGGTTTCACTATGTTGGCCAGGCTGTTCTCAAACTCCTGACCTCAAGTGATCCACCTACCTCAGCCTTCCAAAATGCTGGGATTATAGGCATGAGCCACAGTGCCTGGCTCCCAAGATGTTTTTAATTCTGAAATTGTTTATAAATTAACTTGTAGTTATAATATCTGGAAAGTTGTGGTCCTCAAAGAAGACCTGTAGTCCTTTCTGTCCTTAAGATTCCTGCAATTACATGAAAGATTCTTATTTTTACCTCTTTGAATACTTAATATCTCTAGTTTCTTCTCAAAAATTTATGCAGCATAGACAAAAGTCTGTCAGTGTACTCCAAGTTGTGATAATAGATTATCTGTTTCCTGGATGTAAGAAAACATATGTACTTATTCTTTGATCTATAATGTGTACTTTAAGAAAGCAACCAATTGCCAAAACACTGTTATTATTGAAAAAAATTTAAATATTACTGGAGGGGGCAGGGACTGTGGGTTGAAGTTAAAGGAAAGAAAAAGAATTCCTCATGGACAGAATTTTGTGAAGGTGAAATTCAGAAAACTAGTCACAGATATTCAAAATGGTATTGATCAGTATGACAAATGCTGAAAGATGATTTGGAATTTCAATCTGGTTGGAGAACTGCTTGTCAATTAAGCTGTCACAAGGATCCCTGTGTGGCTTGGCCTCTTTAAAATTCTTCAAAAGAATTACTTAGTCTCCTGGATGAAAAATATATTATTGGACTCCTACCTATCAAGCAGTGTCCAGCTCTCCAGAACTTAGGTCAGATAGCTTGATGTTCAGTGCTCTCTGAAGCAGATGTGATGGAGTCCTCATGAGCATCCTTCAGAAAGCATTTGCTGCAGGAAAACGGGAAAGTTGACTCAGAGGTTGATCATGGTGTGCCTGAAGTGGAACTTAAGCAAATAGTTGAAAAACTTAAAAAATCACTGACCACATTCAACTACTTAATCAGGAAAGCATTGCAATTTTCTGAGACTCCAAGTAGAAAATTCAAATGTAGACTGAGAGACATATGGGAGAATGTCTGGCAATTAAGTTTCAAATATGTTGAGTTGTGTAAACTTACAAACATTCAGGTTTGAGAGCTAATGTTATATATGAAGTATTTTCTCTTAGGTGGCATCATTTTTATTAATCTCGTGTCACTTCAGCAAAGTGTTCTGCATTTGGAAAACTTTCTAATATTTTCTAGAGTTAAAAGATGTTTTTGGATTATTTTTTATCTTGAAATGCAATTCATACATGTATTTTATAAATAAAGTAGTGATGACACGAATGTATTCAGTAATAACAAATGTTCTCTGAGAATGAGATGAAGAAATCACCAGCATCAATCCCAAATTCAGGAGAAAATGAGTCACTCTAAGACAAAATCATCTGGGAGCATTACTCATACAATATAATAATAGCAAACATACATAAAATGTTATGTTTTCATATGGATCCTTGAATTATGGAGGATTCTTTGGTGACTTTAATATCAGGGAGCCAGATTAATTGAGCTTTGATTCAGCCAGTCCGAATAAGCCAAAACCCAAATGCTTCTGAAACTATTTGATTTTAAAAAGCTATGGGCAACAAGCACTGTGAACATTTAACCTTTCGCATTCTGCACAGATGAATTCATAGTAAACTAGAATGGCCATCACAAAGCTAAGCAGCTTGTTTTAATGAGCTTTGTCTATTTAGGGAAAGTTAATGTAAGGCCTGTACCAAGGATCCAATTCAAACAAGCAGCGCTCTTCTTTCTTTTCCTTTTATCTGAAATATCCACGTAATTGTTAGTTTGGTCTTGAGTTTGTTTCTTCTTTATAGTTTGCGTGTATAGACAGGACCTAGAAGAAGTCACTAGAGGTGGTATAATTGAAATTAATATGGAAATACACACATGCATAACAGCCAGGAAAATAAATTAACTGATCTTTTTGAGCACTTGAAGACAATTCATATAACATCTAATTTGAAAATGTTATAGTTAACAGGATTAACACACTCCATTCACAAAATAAAGCTAATCTTAGCAAGAAATCTCAGCAATAAAAAAGATATGAAAGAAACCTCCAGTAAATGAAAACACTTGTGTTTCTGGGAAGGATGGATAAATTGGGCAATGGGACCCAACTCTTCTCAAATTAGATAACTTACTTAATACAATTTAAGGTTTGTTTTTGAGGACTTTTAGAAAATAATTCTAAAGTTCACCTAAGAAAAGGCAGATATTTTAAAGGCAGTGATGGGAGATCACCTATTAAATAACATGTGAAAGCATGCATTAAAGCTATAGTATTTAAAACAGGGTGATTAAGGTATAAAAGGAACCAAATAAATGTAGCAGAATAGATACCCTCCAAACAGATTGGATTAGAGAAGCATCACAGATCAACAGGTAAAAGGCAAGTAATTTAATAATGTTTTGAGAAAGTTGGCAAGCTATATGGTGGAAAGCATAGTTTTTCCTTCTCTGCCAAAATCTTATGTAAATTTTGTAAGAATAATGCAGTGGACTTTAGGGATTCAGGTGAAAGTGTGGGAATGGAGTGAGGGATTTGGTACAGTGTATACTTCCCGGGTGATGGGTGCACCAAAATCCCTAAAGAACTTATTTGTGTAAGCAAATACCACCTGTTCCCCAAAAACCTATGGAAATAATAAAACATCCAATGGGCCGGGTGCAGTGACTCGTTCCTGTAATATTAGCACTTTGGGAAGCTGAGGCAGGGGGATCACAAGGTCAGGAGTTCAAGACCAGCCTGACCACATGGTGAAACCCTGTCTCTACTAAAAATACAGAAATTAGCCTGGCGTGGTGGTGTGCACCTGTAATCCCAGCTACTCAGGATTCTTGGGAGGAGAATCACTTGAACCTGAGAGGTGGAGGTTTCAGTAAGCCGAGATCGTGCCACTGCACTCCAGCCTGAGTGACAGAGTTCTGTCTCAAAAACAAACAAAAAGAAATCTTATGTAAATTTTAGATACATTTAGGATTAAATGTAAAAAAAGTAATAACATTTGGAAAAAATTTTGATGAATATTTAATCGATCTCAAAAGAGAAACTTTCTAAGCATAAAACTAATGAAAATAATCACAAAGAAAAAGATCAGCATTTTTGAGTTTATAAACTTTTATCTCTGTAAGTACTAAAAAGTAAACAGAACGTATGAAAATTTATGACATTCAGGCTGGGGGTCATGGCTCACACCTGTAACCACAGCACTTTGGGAGGCTGAGGCAGGTAAATCACCTGAGGCCAGGAGTTTGAGACCAGCCCGGGCAATGTGGGGAAACCCTGTCTCTACTAAAAATACAAAAATTAGCCAGGCGTGATGGCTTGAACCTGGGAGACGGAGGCTGCAGAGAGCCAAGATCATGCTACTGCACTTTAGCCTGGGCAACAGAGTGAGACTCTGTTTCAAAAAAGAGAAGAAAAAAAAAGTAAAGAAAATTTGTGACTTCCAGTGTGATGGCACTAGAATCCCTGTAGACACTTGGACAAAGAACAATAGGTAATTTTGAAAAATAAACCTAAATGTCAAATAAGTTTGTGAAAAAATCGGACTCATTCATAATGAAAGAAATATCCACTAAAACTTTGTGTATAAAATTAGAAAAGACTGAAATTTGATGATGTCACTGAGGATGTGTTGGGGCTGGGGATCTCATCATGGCTGGTGGGAACACAAATTGGTACAGCCAACCGGGAAGAGGATCTGGCAGTGTGGACCAAGGGCAGGAAGAAGTTTATTATAGCCTTAGACCTGGTAATTCCTCTTTTAGGGGAGTGTACTGAGAAATAATCAGAAATGCAGTAAGAAATACAGAGTTGTTCACAGCAGTATTACATTATCTTCATATCAGCAAGTTCCATTATGTAGTTCCTTAGAAATGCAACCTAATTTTTGTAGTTTACCAAAGATCAAATTTCTGAAAATTGAAATTGTAATTGTTTGCAAATTTTACAGCTATGCATATAGTCCCAGTTAACACTTAAAAGTTTCCATGTACCTATTCATACTTCTTTGAATTCTATTTAATAAGTTAACTGCACATAGTCCCAGTTAACACTTAAAAGTTTCCATGTACCTATTCATACTTCTTTGAATTCTATTTAATAAGTTAACTATATAGGCTATATTTATAGCTAGACTAAAAATAAGAATTATCATTAAAGACAAAGGTATATCCAGGTATCAACTTTAGTAAACCATAGGTTTAAAAAATATTTAATGAAATTTAAGGGTATGAAGGATCTCATTGTGATTCACTTTTAAAAAGTTGTATTTCCTTTTTTCCCTTCTTCTAGATTTTCTCTTTAACCACAGATAGAGGAAGTTTTGAAGGGAGAATAAATAGCCCAGCTCCTTTCTCTTCTGGTTCCCTCATCTCCCAACTGGAAGCCAGAGGGGCACAGGAGCCCAGAGCATATGGCACAGAGAGGTCAGACTCCCCAGGCACAGAGCAGAGCAGGGTGGAGAAGGGTGGAGAATGGACCTGGGGGAGGGGCACACAGAGACTTAGCAGGAAGATGAAGGAAAATGGCTGCCTATTCCCTAAGGACAAACATAGTTACTGTGTTTCTTGCTGCTCAGCTGTACAGGCTCAAACTGTGTTTCTGATCATTCATGGAAGAAACATAATCTTTGTGTCTGTGACCTCTAAACTTCTGGGCTGCTTCTCCATTCCTCTCCATTGGAAAGAAACGCATGTGTCAGCCACAAAAGAGACCTTACTCATCTTTGAGAAGAAAGTGCTAATCCATAGTGCTTAAGGTAGTAAGGTCTGAGACCTACCTAGCCAAGCCTCAAAAAATCTCATCTAATAGCTCATTAATGAGCTTTAATAAATGATTATAAGTTGTTTGAAAAAATCCAATCAGAAAGAGAAAATAACATGAAATTACTGATCAATAGATGCTCCTGCTCCCAGAAATAGCTGCAAGTTTTATTTAATGTAAAGTCGCAATGGTAGTGGCAAACAGAAAAATATCAGTGGTAATGAGTGGCAGATTGCATTAGCTATAATGTCTCCCTTCCTGTGTGCTACAGTGTAATCTTGAGTTCCTCCTATCCACTTAACCTGGATAGATTTCTGTGAGTCAACCAATAGAGATAGTATAACCGATGTTATTTATGTCTGAGAGGTCATAAAAATGTCACAGACTTCTGCTTTGTTCTCTTGGAGAGAACAGAGCCTCCATGTTGTGAGGAAGCCCAAACAGCCTGTGGAGAGGACCCAAACCTTTGGCCCACAGCTCCAGTTGAACTCTTAACTGATAACCTCTACCATGGTTGGTAGAACCATGTGAATGAGCCATTTGAGAGCAGATCCCCAGTACTCAGTAACACTTTCCCAGGTGATGCCACATGGAGCAGAGATGGCCTGTTTCTGTCCAACTTCACATCATTGCAGATTCCTGAGCAAAAAAATAATTGTTATTGTTTTAAGCCATCAAGTTTGAAATAGTTTGTATGCAGTAACTGGAACAATGAAGAATCCTTGAAAAGTGGAAGACAAGTGAAATTGAGCAAAAAAAGAAACTGTATCCCAAGATATTCCTGGGGAGGCCTACTACAGAATGGGTGCACCTGTTCAGAGAGTCCTGGCCCCTCCTCCCTGGAGCCTTCTCCTGGTATTCTGTGATGTCAGCTACAGAAAACAGGAGCTCCCACAGCAGTGGAAGCGCTCAGCCAATGACATCAGAATCTCTGGAGGAGGACCCAGCATGTACACTTCCAAAACCCTCTGGTTAATCCACTGTGCAGCTAAATATTTATACTGAGAACCTGTGCTCTAAATATTTATACTGTAGTTGCTCTGGGTCCTGACTGCAGATTCAAACCACGTTTCTTGAAAAATTACCCATCTTTAGGCCCATCCCCCAAGACTCTGCTATCACTGGCATGGGGTGGGCCAGCCCAGGCATTGGTAGTTTTAAAAACTCCCCAAAATGATTCTAGTGAGCAACCAAGGTTGGGAACCAATGTTATAATCTTAAGAAAGCAGCTAACAACTAAAGCCAGAACCTCCCCTCCACATGTCACCCAAGAGGTGGCAGAAATAGCTCAACAAACCCTCCTGCAAGCAGCCTACCTCTCATCTGTTCATCAGGAGGACTCTGGGAGGGGAGAGTGGGCTTTGTAGAAGGGGAGGTTAGCAGGGTTGGGTTATCCTTTTCCTCCCTATGGGGAAGTGGGAGTGCTGATGGTTCAGAGGGCACTTCTGTAGGATTCCAGTAGAGAGAGGGCCTGCAAGAAGGGAGAATGATGACAGTTCTTAGCAAGGTGGTTCTCCCATGTCAGGAAACTTTAGGAGGTACTGCGGCTGGATCTTCCCCAAATTATCCACGTTTCCTAGGAGAGCTGAAACATCACATCGACTCTGCCTTGTTGGGGGCCTCAGGGCAGGCACTGTCAGCCAGGGCAGCAATGACTTCAGGGAAGAGAGAATGTCAACTGCTGCCAGCTGAGGAAGGAGACAGGCTTCTTCCTTCTCTCCTCATCCCAGCATCCTTTTCCAACCCTGGGTATCCCATTCCCCCACACTCCATACAGGTGGGGTCTCTGTTGAAGCTCACACTGGGGACGGGAGGAAAGGATATTTCAATGGAATTCTATGGACTGAATTTAATAACCAAAAGCAACTAGAGGAGAAGTGTAGGCCTAAGATGAGGACTAGAACAATGAATCTGATGTGGCCAAATTGGAAGCAGCGGCTAGAGAAATAGACACCAGCTTCTGTCTATTGCCTGCTAAGTAGAGACCATTTGCTGCATCAGTAACCCACACGCCGTGTTCCTCTACAAGGTTCGAAAGTCTTTGAGGGCAGGGAATACACCTGATGCTTTTGAAACAACCAAAATCCAGGACTACGCTGGGCATAGAGCAGAGGCAGTTTTCCTCCCTCCATCCTGGATAGTCTTTACATTCAGCTCGGTCTACTGGTGGCACAAAGGTTTTGTTTTAAACTAGGGATTTCTCATCTCATTGTGGCAGGGATTAATTACAAAATAAAGGCATATCTCAGGTAAATTAGTTTACAGTACATGAGCAATATGGCATTGACAACGATGTTTAAACATTTTTGGAAGGTTACTTTTCACTTTGAAGCTAGATATCTGTTCGTTCACAGATATTCCCTGACCCGTGGACCCCAGGTATTTTGTACTGGCCTCAAAAGTTCAAGTAGTTCTGGAGGTCTTCATTAATGTTTTAGGTCAACCAACCTCTCTCCCTTAGAATACAGGAAGGACTCCAAAGTGAAATGGTGTTTATTGAGTATATATTGCAATGACACACCCTGAAACCACTGTGTTGGGGAATTAATATACATGAAACATTGCAGGACATTTTACTGCTTTAGTTCTCCCATACTATCTTTGTTCTGAGAATCTGGAGGTTCCTTGGGAATAGGATGAAAAGACTTCTACACCTTGGCCCTCTAAATCAAGAGGAGAAACAAACTTGCCATTTTAGTGTTAAAATTAGTGCTGATGCAAACATTTACCTTTTTATTTATACTGATAATCTAATGAATATTCTGAAAATATGGCTGGGGGAGGAGAATTTCCAGTAATGATAAGCACTTAGTAAAGTAGTTGGATATGCAGGAAACCACTTCTAAAATATACTAGCTGGTGCTTACTGAGGGAAACAGGTACTCTTTGGATAAAACGTGCTTTCATTCTATAGACACCTTTTCCTTTATACAAATATTTATCTTAATGTCATATTTCCCTACAGATTTTTTTCATATTCATATTTTACAGGGATACAAATTATCTATGTGCAATTTTTCATTCCTTTAAAAATTTAATATGTTGCATAAATGTCTTCATGTTATTATGAGGGATTCATATCTATAATTTTAATGGCCAAAATTATTTTGTTAGGTAACTTATAATAATTTGTTTAAATATAACCTAATGTAAGAATTTGAGATTGCCTCCATTTTACTATTATAAAATGTATGTTTATCATGTGCCATTTTCTTATTTTGAACGTTTTAAGAGCAGGTTCTCCAAAGTGAAGTTTTGGGGCACAATGTTTGAAGTTGTTTTAATTCTTGAAAAAATTGCCAAATTTCTTTCCAAAATGATTACACCAATGTACAACTCTCCCATACACAACCTTATTTTTATGGTCTTATGAAAGCCTTCCTTTATTTACTGAGAAAAAGGTGAAAGCCGTTTGTGTTATCATATGCATGATAAACTCCCTGAAGTCTCTCTAACATGAAAATGAAATTCGTGCATATTTTTAGAGAGAAGAAAAGGTAGAGAAAAATGGTGTGGGACTATCACAACTCTGTGTGTGTGTGTGTGTGTGTGTGTGTGTGTGTGTGTGTGTGTATGTGGTGGCCTTTGTAGAGAATTGGGGCTTAATGTACCTAACAAACAACTAACCTTTTGCCTGAAAAATAGGCTGAGCTGACCAGATGGTGAGTGGAATGAAATCACTTTCCTACCATTACGGGCAAGATCTCTAACTCTTTGTCACCTACTCTGCTCTTCTTAGGCAGTAAGTCAATGGGGATGCTTGCTTGTAAAAGACAGGAGGCAAAAGCCCATCTCTGCCCTAATTTCTCATCACTTGCTCAGTACCTATTCATCTAGACTTTTGTCTTTAATACGTGTATTTTCCCTTGGCAATACCATAATTTCTTTTTTTTAATTTTTGTCTCTTCACCGTAATTATGATGAACACAAATGTAACGCACATAGTATTCCTTCATTTGAGTCTTTCTTTTATTCTTTTAATTCCAAACTGCTGTTCTTACTAAAGGAGGATTGTGTTACAAAAGAATGAAATTTTCCAGACAACGTTTAGTACATAATAGTTTTAAGAGGCTTCATGTTTGCAAGAGGCAAATTAAGCAGCCTCCCCTAATACGTAGACAACATCTGTTACACAGTCACCATTAATGATAACACTGGGATCCCTTTTGTGGCTGATTTTCATCCAGCTGCACCTACCCATAAAAGGCACCAGCAAAGAGGGCTACACATTTATCTGTCAGTTCAGAATGACTGTGGAAAACGGCACATAAACCTAAAGCAAATCTTTGTTAACGTCTGAAATTAGAGCCTCCATAAATCACTGCTGAGGACAGCTTATACTCTCCTCAGAGCCATTCAGTGTTTTATACGATGCTCCAAATCTTAGGCTGGTTATACGGAAGAAAGCTGCTCACCAAGAAACTAAGCCTTATGTTACGGTGCCCACCTGTAAAGAAACAAACATACCCACTGACCAGTCAATTACAAGTTTTTGCTAGAAAGCTTTATTTCAAACAGCATCCCCACCTGCACCAATGGATCTATTACTAAGTAATAAAAACCCTACAAAATCCTTGGTAGGGCTAATTAGCTTTGACTAATTATTTGATTTGATGATTGTTATTATTTGAAGTTAAACATTAAGATTCTTAAATAAAAACCATTCAGAAAGCTAGTAGAAGGGTTCCACTTTCTTTGCAAGACTGAGCTGTATGAAATCTCCTACAATTTGGTTGTAGAATGTATTCTGGTATATTTTCATCTCTGGGTTTCTCTGTGGATATGTATCTTATAATGTAACATGTCAGTTTACTCACTTAAGACCTACTCAAGTGACTGCTCTGTTTTGGTCTTGGTGCTAGATGCTGGGGCTCTGTGGAGGAACAAGTAGATCAGGTCCCTATGCTCAGGTAGTTGTACCCACCACAGGGGTAGAGAGAAAAGAACAAATGGCTCAAATTATAAATAAAGCAAGAGTGATTGAGGGGTGGCATGTTAAATGTGGTGTTCAGAGAAGGCCTTTATTTGTACAGAATCCTAAGTGAAGCAAGGGAGAGAGAAGTGTGAATCCGCAGGAAAGGAACATCCCAGGCAGAGGGAATAGCAACTGAACAGGCCCCAAACTTGGCAAGTGCAAGAAACAGCACAGAAGCCTGTCTGGCCAGATGCTGATGCAAGGGAAAGCAAGCTTGTGAAGGCGGGCAGGAGTGAGGCCTTGGAGAGCCTCGAAGGCCATAGTAAGGAGTGTGGGTTTTACGCTGTGTGAAGGAATGCTTTAGGAGGTTCTTCAGCAGTGATCTATTGTCTGGGGTTACAACACCAAATTGAACTAAATGCAGTTTTCACACCAGCTGAAAGATCTCTCCGAGCATAAATCATAATGTAACTCAGCTTCTCCACCTGTAACAATGGGTTTATGGATTTCCAAGGGGCTCACAGATGGCTTTCAGAGAGCCCACAGAATGCTTGTGAAATGTATGTTTATGCATATATTTAAAGAATACAGACTTCACAAAGGCTAAGAACCAATGATCTAGAGGACCCTAACTTCAGTTTCAGCTGTACTATTTCAGGATTCTTCAGGTATTGAACATAGCTGGCAGTCTTAGCAACTTTGTCAGTGAAGGACCTAATTGTTCATTAATGCATTTTCTTTCTTTATTCTTCACCTATATATGCCTAATATTCCATTATTGGAACACTAAGCATGTGTGAGTTGTTTATATCCTACTGCTCAAGGTCATTGCCAAGGTCTGATTTTTCAAATTAAAAAAATTGCAACCTCAGGCATAAATGGGTTAATCAGGTGAATATTTTCAAGTCTCTTTATCCCATCTAGCAGATTGCATTAAATTTTTCATCCCTTTCTGAATCTGTGTCCTCTGTCGTGCAACTTTACAAGGAAGGGATGTGCTTTTGCACCTGACTTGTTTTGGCTGGTGGGATATCAGCAGATAGCAAAGAAAGAGCTGGGACAGCACTTGTGAGGTCTTGCTCTTTTGTCTCTATCATTATCATCAGAAGAATATGGCCAGGCTGACCAGCCAGTACCAGGAGGTTGAGAGTCATGTGAAGTAGAGCTCAGTCATCTTGGCCGAGCCCAGGCTGGATTGGTTGATGCCAAGATCTGTGAGTGAGCCCAGTTTTAGTCACCTATACTGCTCAGCCTACCCAAAGATCTGCGAGCTGTTGAGGTTCTTGTTGTTCAATGCTGCTGAGATTTCTTTTCTTTCTTTTTTTTTTTTTTTGAGAGGGAGTTTCGCTCTTGTTACCCAGGCTGGAGTGCAATGGCGCGATCTCGGCTCACTGCAGCCTCCGCCTCCTGGGTTCAGGCAATTCTCCTGCCTCAGCCTCCCGAGTAGCTGGGATTACAGGCACGCGCCACCGGGCCCAGCTAATTTTTTGTATCTTTAGTAGAGACGGGGTTTCACCATGTTGACCAGGATGGTCTCGATCTCTTGACCTCGTGATCCACCCTCCTCGGCCTCCCAAAGTGCTGGGATTACAGGCTTGAGCCACCGCGCCCGGCCTGAGATTTCTTTTGAGGATGTTTATTGGGCAGCAATATTTAACTGATATGCCATATTCCTACCATATTTGGAGCCCCCCCCCCTTTTTTTTTTTAAAAAAGACACCACATTGGAGATCCTGAATTAAGGTCCTGATTCAAAACTGAATCCTCAATTTCAAATTGAGTAACCACGATAATCAACCCTGGTTGTTTATACTTTCTTACTGGCACACACTCCAGCTTTCCCTTTAAACGCTGCCACAGCTGGTTACAGAGGCCACGTCCTAGAGGGTTCCACTAGTGGCAGAAGGGTGAAATTTGCAGCCCTAATCTCATAATGCTGGGACTCAGCCTGACAGTGGTATATGCCACAACATCCTAGCCGAATGCAAGAATGCTAATGAAGGACACAAATCCTCCTTCAGAGCAGGAGCATAAAAAGCTGTGAACCTTGCTAAATGGCTGTAATGAATGTAAACTACAGCACACCAGCTGAACCTTGGGATACACTTAATTGCCCAGGGTGGCTTAATCTTCAGCCCTGCCAGTTGCAGAAGGATTATTTGTCTTTGGTGAACTCAGTGGAGAATTGCAAGTAAATTTGTTTAAACGGTAGTAGAGTTTAGAATAGGCATAACAGAAGAATCATAAATAACCACGACTGAAATGTAAACTACAGCCAAATCTAAGCCTGCTCTTCTCTAAGGATTGTGTCCTTGAGGAAGGAGGGAGCATCAGTTTCTTGATTTGGGTTTCTATTAAGCCACATTACGAGTCACTAGGAGAACAAGTGGGTTCTATTTAAAG
>CM052652.1:146578642-146694490 GCA_028533165.1 Leontopithecus rosalia
GTAGCTTTGAAATAATGGTCATGTTGCTTTGGCCATGCCTGTTACTTTAAATAGAACCCACTTGTTCTCCTAGTGACTCGTAATGTGGCTTAATAGAAACCCAAATCAAGAAACTGATGCTCCCTCCTTCCTCAAGGACACAATCCTTAGAGAAGAGCAGGCTTAGATTTGGCTGTAGTTTACATTTCAGTCGTGGTTAATTACGATTCTTCTGTCACGCCTATTCTAAACTCTACTATCGTTTAAACAAATTTACTTTTAATTCTCCACTGAGTTCACCAAAGACAAATAATCCTTCTGCAACAAATAATCCTTCTGCTATCCTTCCATCCTTCAGGCTGGAGTGCAATGCCTCAATCTTGGCTCACTACAACCTCCGCCTCTGAGGTTCAAGTGATTTTCCTGCCTCGGCCTCCCAAGTAGCTGGGATTACAGGCATGCTCCACCACGCCCAGTTAATGTTGTATTTTTAATAGAGATGGGGTTTCTCCACGTTGGTCAGGCTGGTCTTGAACTCCCAACCTCAAGTGATCAGCCTACTTTGGCCTCCCAAAGTGCTGGGATTACAGGCATGAGCCACCACACCCAGCTTCTCAATACTGTAAACAAGTTGATTGCCTCAATTATTTGCCTGGCTTCAACTATACAGACTGACTTTAAGTGCAAAACAATAATTAGCAGCTTTCATAATAATAATCATCTTTTCTCAATATGGACAGCCACAAACAGTGTTTAAAAATATATCAAACTCATTATTCATGTACAAAAATATGTGTTGTGGAGGAAATGACTGTAAATTCTTCATGTGTCTATTGATTTCGGTTGAAGACGGCTGTGTGCCTAGCACAATCTCTTCTTTCCTTCTTCCTATAATATTAATAGAACCTTGACTTTATTTAGGACAAACATACTATCCACTAAAAGGCCACATTTTCTGATGTCCCATGTGACTGAACCATGTGACTAGGTTTTGGCCAATGAGTTTAAAGCAGAAGGGTTTGATGTGTTTGAAGAGCAGAAGCACATCTTTTTTTATTCCTTACTCCCCCAGCTAGTCTGGAATGTGGATGTGAGTGGCTAGGCCTCCAACTGCCATCACGAGAAAAGTGGTCATTCCAGAGATGGTAGAACAGACAACTTCAGAGAGCCAGGCTTTTGGTGACTTTGCAGAGCTGCCTTGCCAGACCTGAACTGTATACCTCCATTTTGCGAGAGAGAAAAATAATTCCTATCTTATATAAGTGTATTATTCAGGGATCTCCAGAGAAACAGACCAATAGGAAACACACACACACACACACACACACACATACACACACTTCCTATTGGTTATAGGATATATACATTTGTCCATTAGTATCCACAGGAGATTGGTTTCTGGACCTCCCATAGGTAAGGAAATATGTAGGTGCCCAAGTCCCTGATATAAAATGGCAATAGCATTTGCGTGTAACATATGTACATTCTATTTACATCTTCCCATATCACTTTTGTTTTGAGATGCTTTGTTGTCCAGGCTGGTGTGCAGTGGTGCAATCTCGGCTCACTGCAACATCCATCTCCCGAGTCAAAGTCATTCTCCTGCCTCAGCCTCCCAAGTAGCTGGGACTGCAGGAAGGCACCACCACACCCAGCTAAGTTTTGTATTTTTAGTAAGAGATGGGGCTTCATTATGTTGGCCAGGCTGGTCTTGAACTCCTGACCTCAGGTGGTCCACCGCCTCGGCCTCCCAGAGTGCTGACATTACAGACATGAGCCACTGAGCCTGGCCCCTTTCCCATATACTTTAAAACATCTTTAGATTACTTGTAATACATAATACAATGTCAATGCCATGTAAATAATTGCTAGCATTGTTTAGGGCATAATGACAAGGAAAAAATGTCTGCACATGTTCAGTAGAGATGCAGTTTTTTGCAAAGTTTTTAATCTGAAGTTAGTTGAATGCTGAGGGCTGACTATACACAAATACACATACATCTATAAAGAGAGAGAGAGGGGGAGAGAGAGAGAGAGAGAGAGAGAGAGAGAGAGAGAGAGAGAGAGAGAGAGAGAGAGAGAGAGAGAGAGAGAGGTTACAGAAATTGGTTCATGATTGTGGAGGCTAAGAAGTGTCATAATTTGTCATCTTCAAGCTGGAGAATCAGGAAAGCAGATAGATAATTCAGAGTCCAAAGGTGTAAGTCCTGGTTCACGTCTGAAGCCCTGAGAGCCAGGAGTGCCAATGTTGAAGAGCAAGAGAAACGGATGCTCCAGGTCAGACAGAAGCACATTCACCCTTCTCTACCTTCAACAGCTTGGATGATGCCCAGCCATGCGGTGAGAGGAATTTTCCTTATTCAGCCTATTCAATTGAGATGTCAGCCTTTTCCAGGAACACCCTCACAGACATGCCCAGAAATAATGTTTTACCAGCTTTCTGGGCATCCCTTATCCTTGTCAAGTTGACCCATACAACTAACTATCACAAAATGCCACTGTCATTTAGGGTTTTCTGTCATTCCCAGAGAGACCTAACCCTTATTGCTACGCTTTCATATTGCTTCTGAAGCAGTGGCAGCAGGAGCAGCGGCAGCAAATCATCTCATGGCACCTATTTCAGCCCCTGGCAAATGTGAGCTTGGTGCAGCATAAGAGAGAACTGTTAGTACAGAGCCAGTGTTGCTTACATTTAGTGACACTAAGTATGAATTTCAAATGGTTGTATAGGAAATGAACGAATCAATTCTGTTTTCTTTCTGACCACTTGATAAATGAGGTCCCTGTCATTACCTTTGCGGGTATTTATGAGGCCCAGTGCTTTTGTAATAGCCTATACATCTCCTGTTTCCAGATTAGTCCATTTTTTTTAGCACCTCACTGCTTATTTAGGACACGGACCACTGAATCTACCACTCCTAGCAGCCTCAGGGGCTGAGAGGTGACATATTTCTGGCTTTGGTTCGTTCTTTCTCTCTCTCATATCTTCTTTTCCTCCCTCCATCCTTTCCTTTTTCTTTTTCTTTCCTCTTCCCCCTCCCTCCCTCCCTTCCTTCCCTCCTTCTTCCTCTAACATACAGTGCATAATTTTATGTGTACAGCTCCACAAACTATATATATATATCTGCAAACATTCACATGTATAACCACCATTCCATTCCAGACAGGAAATGTTCCCTGTCTGGAATGGAATGGAACCTTCTTACCCTAGAAGGTTCTCTTAGGTTCCTTCCCAGTTCATCAAGACTTCCACCAGAGTTAACAACTACTCCGACTTTTATCCTCATAGATTACTCTTTGTCTGCTTCTAAGCTTTATATAAATGGAATCATACAATGTGTGTTCTTGTATGTTCGGCTTTTCTCATTCAACATAATGATTTTGAGATTAATCCCTGTTGTTCCTTATATGAAAAAATTAAATGAAGAGAAGAAAAATCAGTGAATTGGAAGCTAAAAATAAGGATTTCACTCAGATATGGAACAGAGATAGAAAGACTTTAAAATGGTTTCATGTGTCAGACACATCTATATGCAAGATTTGTTGAGATATTGATGATAGACTAAATGACCCCAGCAGTCATCAGACAGGGAATACAGGAGTGAATATAGGTTACGGAAGAGGAACGACTTTAGAGGGGTGATAGCTTAAAATTTCTCAGAATTTGAGAGAAGCCACATGTCCTCAAGTCAACTCCAGAAAGAAGAAATAAAAATGAATCACTTAGACCTATCATGATGAGGTTGCAGAAGAGCAAGGATGAAGCAACAGTCCTAAAGCACACTGGTTCTGACTCCCGAGTGACAGAGACACTTTAGATCTTCATTTGGGAGGGGTTACATAGATGTAGGCATTTATCAAAACATGCCAATTACATACTTAAGACCTATGCATTTTACTGCATACAATTTTGTCTTACTTTATAAAGGGTGTTGAGGGCAGGGTTGAGGGAATCGCCTGCTTCCCATTCAGAACTGTGGCTGAACTGAGCAGAGTTCTCACTGCTACAGTAAATGTCAAGGAAAACAGAGCAATATTTTCAAGATGTTGAGGGAAAAATAACGGTTTACCTATCTTTCAAGAATGAAGGCAAAATAAAAATACTTTTAGTCATACGAATATTTTCAGATTCTCTCTAAAATAGCAGTTTTTTAAAGATATACTTGAATACATTTTACAAAAAGATACTGGCTGGGCACTGTGGCTCACACCTCTAATCCCAGCACTTTGGGAGGCTGAGGCAGGCAGATCAAGAGGTGGTCAGGAGCTCCAGACCAGCCTGGCCAATATGGTGAATCCCTGTCTCTATTAAAACTATAAAAATTAACGAGGCATGGTGGCACATGCCTGTAGTGGAGCTACTCAGGAGGCTGAGGCAGAAGAATTGATTGAACCCAGGAGGGGGAGGTTGCAGTACCGAGATGGTGCCATTGCACTCCAGCCTTGGCGACAGAGTAAGACTCCTTAAAAAAAAAAAATCATAGGAGATCATGGGCTATCAGAAACAAAAGTGATTACGTATATAGTCAATTCGTAAAGTATATTGGTAAAATTAACTATTTATTGACTGTAAAATTAAAAAAAGAAGCCTCTTTTGGGGTGTAAGAAGGGTAAAACTCAAATTCCAAACAGTAATGATGTGAGGAAAAGTGTTGAGTAATATTTAATGGATAAAATATGCAGGTCATTGTGGTCTGTAGGAAATGGACATAATTGAATAACTGTTCAAAATGGACAGATAATTGTGAATGGCAGTATTTGAAGGGCTACCATTAAAAGAATAAAGCTTTCAGCTGGGTGTGGTGGCTCATGCCTGTAATCCCAGCACTTTGGGAGTCCAAGGCCGTCAGATCACTTGAGGTCAGGAGTTCAAGACCAGCCTGACCAATACAGTGAAACCCTGTCTCTACTAAAAAACTACAAAAATTAGCCAGCCGTGGTGGTGTGCGCCTGTAATCCCAGCTACTCAGGAGGTTGAGGCACAAGACTCCTTTGAACCCATAAGGTGGAGGCTGCAGTAAGCTGAGATGGCACCACTGTGCTCTAGCCTGGGCAATAGAGTAAGACTCTGTCTCAAAATAAATAATTACAGTGAAAACATAGATGGGGATGATGATAAAAGTTATAATCTACAACAAGGACATAAAATTCAGGAACGGTGTGTTCCTGAAACATGGCCTTGAAATAAAGCACAAAACATGACAAAATTACAAAGAGAAATTTACAACCAGAAATTTTAGTGGGGGACTCCTGATGTTCACGTCATGCCTAAAAGGACCCCCTTTGCCCAGTTATCAACAGTTACGCTCATGCTTCCTCTGATCACCTTTACTTTATCTAGCTGCAGATTCACCATGAATTATTTGGTTTCTTTTGAGGAAGGAAAGTGCTTCATTCTCACCCTGGACCTGCAGTTGTGAAGCGGCTGTTTTTGCCTCTTGGTGTCAGTTCTTTGTCATTTGGCCTCTGGTTTGCGTCTGCATGGTATTTAGCAGCGTGGATGAGTCACTGTCTCTCGTGTCACCTTGGACAGGAGCAGCTTCCTTTTCTTTGCTTCCTGTCAGACACCCTCCAAAGAGTCACACGTCTACGGTTTGAATGTGTCCCTTCCAAAATTCAGATGTCGCTCATGTGAGAGTATTAAGTGGTTGGGCCTTTAAAGGTAAATAGGCCATGAAGGCTTTTTCTTCCTTAATGGAATTAAGGCCCTTGTAAAACAGGCTTCATGCAGCATTCAGCTAACTTGCTGTCTTTCCCATCTACCTTCTGCCATGCAAAGATGCAGCAAGAAGGCCCTCATCAGACACCAAATTCTGGTGTCTTGATCTTGGAATTCCCAGTCTCCAGAACTGTGGGAAAATACATTTCTATTGTTTTAAATTACCAAGTTTCAGGTACTCTGTTATAGCAGCACAAAATGGACTAAGACAATTTATTCCACCACTATGTCCTTTCAACCAACCACCACCTAGATCTGCTATATGGATCAAAGGTTTCAGTGTAGATATTTTCGTAGTTAATCTTTTCCCCCCATATTTTACACATGTTTAGTGCTAAATTTACTTATATTTGGTTCATGGTCTTTTTAAATTTTTACTTGTATTTTTTGGTTTGTCAATGAATTTATGGAAGTACTGGAGAATTTATTGTAAGCAGAATGCCTCCATACCCATAAGTCCATGATTCAGGGTCCTGGTAACTAATAACATTGTAATTTTCTCAAGGGGGTTGGGTTAGTTAAAGAGGTACGTGTCCGTGTGCACATGCAGCTGTGTGCATACCTTTATCTTCTAACATGCTTTGGTTATGGAGTAACAATTCATAATTTTTCTTCTCCCTCATTACTCTATGTTTTGAATATAGCAAATGTACAGTAACAAACTGCACACGTACTGCACAGTAGCAGTAATTATTTGTAAAAAGTACACCCTAATTGGAAAAATTGGGGACTTTATTTTTAAATAGAAAATATCATTTATCTCAAAGGAAATAATTTACCAAAAAGGATATTCTGTGAACATTTTCCCCTCCTACCTCTTTCCCAAGTCTCACTTCTCCCCATAGGCAATCACTGTTACCGATGTCTTATGTGAGTGTTTTATGTAAATGCAAACAAGTAAAATAGACATCCTGCAGGGTGGCATTCTAGAGTACTTCAACTTTCATTTTTACACTTCATAATATATCTTGAAGATTTTCCTCATTCGTTCAAAGGCAGCCTCATTCTTTTTTAAAATCAGTGTGATATTACATTTTAAGAACCGGCCAGCATTTATCTAATTAGTGTGTGTTGGTGGGCACTCTGGTTGCTTTTAACAGCAGTGCTACTGAGAACAACCTCACACATGCATCATATTTAGAAGAACGGTGAGGATGTCTGCTAAGTGAATGTCCCACATGAGAGAACGGCTGTGTCCGAAGACATGGACTTTGGTGACGTGATAGGCATCATCTATGTGAAATATTACATTCTCTGTCTTCAGTAGACGATGGAGCTTATTACACACTGAATAGTTCTCAGAATACAATTTTTTTTTAACGGTTGCATTAAAATTTGCAATGGATTTGACTGACAAGAACCTGACAGGGGTTTTTCAGGACAGGTATCTCGGGCAGTGCATCTTCTTTTCTGAATGAAGCTACCATTGAAGAGATGGGTCCTCTGGAGATGCACAGGGAACTTGGGCTTATTCTGCTCACCTCTCCTCCCCAGTGAGCCTTATGTTAACTGCAGTAGGGTTTTGGTTTACCTTGGCCTCAAGACTGGAAGCAACTTAAACATCCAGTGTCAGAATGAATTAAACTTGGTGCAGCCATTAGAAAACATTGGTGTGAAAACCTGGGAAATTTGCCAGGTATGGTGGCTTACACCTGTAATTCCAGCTATTCAGGAGGCTGAGGTGGGAGGATTGCTTGAGCCCAGAAGTCAGAGGCTGCAGTGAGCTATGATCTCACCACTGCACTACAGCACTTTGGGAGACAGAGGCAGGTGAATCACAAGGTCATGAGTTCAAGACCAGCCTGGCCAACATGATGAAACCCAATCTTTACTAAAAATACAAAAAATTAGCTGGGCATGGTGGCAGACGCCTGTAATCCCAGCTACTCGGGAGGCTGAGGCAGGAGAATCTCTTGAACCTGGGAGGCAGAGGTTGCAGTGAGCCGGGATCGTGCCACTGCACTCCAGCCGGGGAGACAGTGCGAGACTCCATCTCAAAAAACAAACAAAAAAAACACTTGGAGAATATTTACAATCTATTAGGTGAGGGAAAAAGGTAAATTACAAAATTGTACTTACTTCATGGAACAATACTATTAAAACAAATATAGACCTGTTACTGGATTATTTTATGGTAAAATATTATTGAAGTTCATGGTGTGATAACTTATTTGGCATAAAGATAACAACCTTATAGTCACTCTACAGTTTATATAGTAGACTGCTCCTAGACTTCTTCTTGTTGAGAATGTAAGAAACGTGGAAGTCTCTACATTGTCCTAACAAGTAAAAAGCTGAACAAACCTCAACAGCCTCAGAATAAAATCCCAAATAATTCTAAGTTCTACTATAATATCATTCACCACATAGGTATTAAACTAGGTCTTTTCTTTAAAAGGGAATTAATAAGTGAATAATGAAACAAATATGCAAAGAAAGACAAGTAGAGCCATATGTGGTCTAATTATGAAAATGTATAATGTATTTATTATTATTAATGCAGTTCTGAAGCACTCAGTTTCAACATACATTCATAAATCTGATAGCTACTTGGGTAAAGAACATGTATACAGATAAGTACCTAGAAAAAAAAAGGCTGAACAAATCAAAAACTTAACAACTCTTCTTAGATCCCTAAGAGAAGTGAGTCACAGGGCAAACTACTGTCTCCCAAATTGGAGGGACTGACAGGCAAATACAGAGCATCGCCACTTATCAGAGGCACAGCAGAAACCAATGAGCAGCAACCTCTATGGAACCAGTGCTGTGGGAAATCTGAACAATCACTGATGATTGCTGGGGGCTCAGTGTGGACAAGTCTGAGAGTCAACAAATGCTAGGAAGATCCTGTCATGCTGTGTGTTGAACGCACTTACGAATTTTACCTTCTGGAGTTCCATAAAATCTCACAGTGAATAGCAAAGAAAAATTCCTTCATGCTTCCATTACGGGAACAACAACAACAAAAGAATCACTTGGAACTATGCCAGAGCATTCTGTTCTTCTTAATGATATTTGCCTATAGAAGAAACTATTTAAACTGAGTCTAACCTGCTGGGGTTTCATTGAACCTAAGTGGTATGGGGAAAGGAAACACCGAACTCCAGCCGCCTCCAGCCTTCCAGGGAGTAGGGAGGTAGACACTCACCTCCAGCCCACTCTAGCTAGCTTACCCCAACTAAGTTGGGGAGGAGAAAGAAAAAAATAAAATAAAATAAACCAAAAACTGCTGAGAAGCAGGTGTGAAGTTCACAGTCCAGAGGTACAAACTCAAAAAAGACTGAGAACTGATGGTGGGAGCATAGGATGCCTCCCCTCCCCGACCTCACCACTGCATTACTAAAGGAATATTTACATCAGTTTCTTTTACCCAGTACATCATGTCTGGCCATGACGAAAAATTACAAGACATACTAAAAGGCAAAAACACAGTTTGAAAAGACAGAAGCAACATCAAAACCCGACTCAAATATTGCAGGGATGTTGGAACTATCAGACCAGGACTTTGAAACAACTATCACTAATATGCTAAGGGGCTCTAATGAATAAAGTAGACAGCATGCAAAAACAGGTGGGCAATGTAAGCAGAGAGGTGGGAATTCCAAGAAGAACCAAAAAGAAGGCTGGGTGCGGTGGCTCACACAGGAATCCTAGCACTTTAGGAGGCCGAGGTGGGTGGATCACCTGAGGTCAGGAGTTCAAGACCAACCTGGCCATCATGGTGAAACCTCATCTTAAAAAAAAATAATAGGCCGGGCGCGGTGGCTCAAGCCTGTAATCCCAGCACTTTGGGAGGCCGAGGCGGGTGGATCACGAGGTCAAGAGATCGAGACCATCCTGGTCAACATGGTGAAACCCCGTCTCTACTAAAGATACAAAAAAATTAGCTGGGCACAGTGGCGCGTGCCTGTAATCCCAGCTACTCGGGAGGCTGAGACAGGAGAATTGCCTGAACCCAGGAGGCGGAGGTTGCGGTGAGCCGAGATCGCGCCATTGCACTCCAGCCTGGGTAACGAGCAAAACTCCGTCTCAAAATAATAAATAAATAAAAGAAAAAAAAAGAACCAAAAAGAAGTGTTAGAGGTGAAAAAAATTCGCTGTAATAGAAATCCAAAATGCCCCTGATGGACTAATTAGTAGACTGGACATGGCTGAAGAGAAAATGTTTGAGCTTGAGGATATCTCAATAGAAACGTCCAAAACTAAGAAGCAAAGAGAAGAAAAAACAGAAGATCAGGATATTCAGGAACTGTGGGACAACTACAAAAGGTGTAGCATACACGTAATAGAGACACCGGAAGGAGAGGAAAGAGTGGCAGGAAAGAGAGAACAGTACTCTAAACAGTAATTGAGGATTTCCCCCAAATTAATGTCAATAACCAAACCACAGATCCAGAAAGCTCAGCGAACACCAAGCAGGATAAATGCTACAAAACGACACCAAAGCAGATGATTTTCAAACTACAGAAAATCAAAGATAAAGAATAAAATCCCAAAGAAGCCAGAAAGAAAAAAAAATACCTTTCCTCCAGAGTAGCAAAGATAAAATTACATTAGACTTCTCCTCAGAAACCATGCAAGCAAGAGGAGGGTGTAGTGAAATAATTAAAATGCTGAGAGAAAAAAACACACTAACCTAGAATTCTGTGCCTTGAGAAATTATCCTTCCAAAGTGAAAGAGAAGGACTTTCTCAGATAAATGGAAATTGAGGGCATTTGTTGCCGGTATACCTGCTTTACAAGAAATGCTAAAAGAAGTTCTTCAGAGAGAAGGAAATTGATATAGGTCAGAAATTCATTTAGAGATAGGGTTTGTTTTAGTTCTTTGACAAAAAGAAGATAAGCAAGATGAACCATATTTGGAGACAGTAGTTAATTTCTTGTTGGCATATATAAAAACACACTTCCTTCTTTAGAAAGTGCATTTTTCAAATACTTTAATTTTTTGAATACTTTTGAATTTTATTATATGTGTGACTTATTTTTATTTTAGTTACAAATTCCTTTTGGAAGTAGGTGATATTTTAAAACCTAAGCAAATCCAGGAATTCCACTCCTAGGTGTATATATATAACTGAAATGTGTACTTCTGTCCAACAAAATACATAAACTAGAATGTTTATAATAATATTTGACTGGGCATGGTGGCTCACTTCTGTAATCCCAGCACTTTGGGAGGCCAAAGTATGTGGATTACTTGAGCCCAGGAGTTCGAAACCAGCCTGGGCAATGTGGCAAAATCCCATTTCTACAAAAAACACAAAAATTAGCTAGGCATTAGGCTAGGCACATGCCTGTAGTCCCAGCTACTCAGGAGGCTGAGGTGGGAGAATCACTTGAGCCTGGGGGTGGGTGTTGAGGCTTCAGTGAGCCAAGACCATGCTACCACCACTGTACTCAAACCTTGGTAACAGAGCAACACTCTGTCTCAAAAAAAAAAGACACCCAAAAGACAATATTCATAATAATCTTGTGCTACAGTAAGAAATATTCATTTGGTCTTTGTCTTCAGTTCCTGACACAGAGCTTCTAAAAACCTTGAACTTTTCTGCATGATAGGGGGGATAGGTGTATCTTCATAACATGCCCCTTTCAACCATACCTGAGTTTATGTTAATAAAAGTTATTTTTGGTGAGAGCCCTAGACAGCTTCATAATGAGGGCTGGTTGCTAGAACAACCATATGATTATAGAATTGGAACTTTCAGCCCCGCTCCCAGACTTCCAGGGAGGGAAGAGGAGCTGGAGATTAAGGTCCATCACCAATGGCCAATGACTTGATCATATCTATGTAATAAAACCTCTGTACAACTCCCTACACAACAGGATTTGGAGAGCTTCTGGGTTGGCGAACACAGTGAAGTGCAGGTAGGGTGTGTGTGTCGGGAGAGGGCATGGAATCTCCATGCATCTGCTTCTTTCATACTTTGCCCTGTGCATGTCTTCCATTTGGGTGTTCTTGAGTTGTATCCTTTATAATAAGCTGATAGTAGTCAGTAAGGTTATTTCCTGAGTACTGTGAGTTCTGGCAAGTTATTGAACCTGAAAAGGACTGGATATTGCAGGAACCCCCAACTTTGTAGCCAAGTCAGAGAGTAGCGTGGGTAGCCTGAGCACATAATACTTATGACTGGCCTCTGAAGTAAAGGCAGTCTTGTGGGACTGAGTGCCTAAACCTGGAGAGTCTGACACTAACACTTTAAGTAGTGTCCAGAATTGAATGGTAGGACACCATTGTAGAACTGTTGGTGCCAGAGAATTGTAGAACTGGTTGGTGGTATGACGAGAGCTAACACATTCTGTGTCAGTAGAGTTGTGAGTAAAAGTAATTCAGAAATCCCAAACTGGAATCTACCTAAATGCCCATCTACAGTACAATGGGTAAATAAATTGAAGGTATTCACATAAGGAATTTAGCAATGAGAATGCCATGAACTACAACTACATGGAAATATACAGGAGAATCTCATAATTATAACCTTGGATTTCAGCTAGGCACAATATAAGATACACTGTCTAATTCCACTTATTTAAAGTATAAACCCCAGAAAGGTGAATCTACGCTGTTAGAGGTCAGGATAGTGGTTATTCTTGGGTGGGTAGTGACTCAGAGGAGGCACAATGTGGGGGCTTCAGGAGGTGCTGGGAATGTTCTGTTTCAGGCAGGGGTGTCCAGCCTTTGGCTCCCCTGGGCCACATTGAAAGAAGAATTATCTGGGGCTACATATAAAATACACTAACAATAGCTGATGAACGAAAGAAAACAGCAAAATAATCTCATAGTGTTTTAAGAAAGTTTACGAATTTGTATCGGACTGCATTCAAAGCCATTCTGAGTGGCATGCAGCCTGTGGGCTGTGGGTTGGACAAGTTTCATCTAGATGCTGGTTTCATAGGTGTGTTCACTTTGTGAAAGTGCATCAAGCCATATACTTATTATATATGTTCTTTTTGTGGATGAATATTAAACTTTTAAAAAGTTGAGAAATAAATAAGCATCTCTTTGTTCTGTGTCTTCATCCTTCAGGGATCATCCTCCCCTTTAATACTGGTAATAATGTCCGAAATCCCATCTTCAGCAGAAAGTCCTTATCTTTCATAACTTCCTTTTATGTTGTATTCCTAGTTATTCCCAAGAATGCTGTCAAGTTCTACAAATGCATCTTGATGGACTTGATGCTGCTTGCTTGCGCTTCAACATCCTTCTCTGACTATCTCATCACTGTTTCTCCATATGCAGCAATTCTGCTGGGGATGCTTTGTCTCAAAGGATGAACCCAAAGCAATGCATTTCTTTCTCACAGGATCACAGCTAACTCAAAATGCTTGCAGATATTCCCAAAGGAGAGAAAAGGAAGATTTGAATGGAATATCTGATACTACTGTTCCTCTGGTCTATGGAGCTATGTTCCTCACACAGGATTTTCTCCTGGGGCTAACGCTGGTGACTGACACATTTCATCCTCTGAAATGGGGATCCCTTTCACTTTATCTTTCTTCTTTGTAACTAGGGTACCAAGTCTCAGGAAAGAGAAGACCATATTGATTTGATCTGCTAGACTTAGGGCAGGAATCCAAATCAGTGGCTTCGCACAAATTTTACTTCACAGTATTACTCATCTTCTCTGTGATTATGTAGCTTAACGAATTACCCCCAAATTTCAGTGGTTATTTCACAAAAGCAAATATTTGTTGTTCTTGCCCAGTCTGTGATGAGATCCAGTCTGTGTGGCTCTGCTCTAGCTTATGGGTCTTTGTCTTTCATTCTGGGACCTGCGGTGGAGGGTCAATGGCTACCCTGGACACACTCTCTTATGGCAATGGGTAGGAATTCAAAAGTACTGGCAGAAATTCCAATATTTTAAAAATTGTCTGCTTGGAACTGAGGCACTGTCACTTTTGCCTACATCCCATTGGCAATAAGCACATGAAAAGATCCTCAACATCACCAGCCACTAGAGAAGTGCAAAGTAAAACCACAACCAGATGCCATTTTACATCCACTAAGTTGGTCTTTAAAAAATGAAATAAGTGTTAGCAAAGATGTGGAGAAATTGGAACACTTGTGTATTGCTGGTAGGAATCAAAATGGTGCAGCCACTATGGAAAAAAGTATGGTAGTTCCTCAAAATAAAAGTTACCATATGGTTCAGCATTCTACCTCGAGATATAGACCCAAAAGAATAGCAAAGAAGTACTCAGACACTTGAACATGAATGTCCATAGCAACACTATTGACAATACTCAAATGAAACAACGCAAGTGTTCAACAGATTAACGAATCAATAAAATGTAGTCTGTATAGCCAATAGAGTATTATTCAACCATAAAAGGACTGACACACGCTACACTATGAACTCCAAAAACATTAAACTAAGTGAAATAAATTATACATAAAAGACTACACATTGTATGATTCTGTTTATATGAAATGTCTAGAATTGGCCGGGCGTGGTGGCTCAAGCCTGTAATCCCAGCACTTTGGAGGCCGAGGCGGGCGGATCACGAGGTCAAGAGATCGAGACCATCCTGGTCAACATGGTGACATCCCATCTCTACTCAAACTACAAAAGATTAGCTGGGCATGGTGGCGCGCGCCTGTAATCCCAGCTACTCAGGAGGCTGAGGCAGGAGAATTGCCTGAACCCAGGAGGCGGAGGTTGCAGTGAGCCGAGATCACGCCATTGCACTCCAGCCTGGGTAACAAGAGCGAAACTCGGTCTCAAAAAAAAAAAAGTCTAGAATTAATAAATCCATAGAGATAGAAAACAGTCTAGTGAGCCAGGAGAGAGTGAGAAGTAGAGAGTGAACGTTTAATGAATATGGGCTTACCTTTTGGAGTGGTGAAAATATCTTTCAACTAGAAGGAGGTGGTGGTGGCAGAAACAGTCCCAATGTGCTAGATATCACTGGACTGTAAAACTTTAAAATGTTTAATTTTGTTATGTGAGTTTTATTTCAATAAAAAAATATAACAGGTGATACAGCAAGAGGCTGGACTGTAGGGGAGATGTTGACTTGAGGAGTCAATGGATCCTTCAGGAATATACACCTTATAGAATCAGAAATAGGAAATCTGAATATCTAGAGCAGGATTTGGGCTGGAGAGGTACGTGGGTGAGTTACCATATTTCATAATTATTTTTGTGTCGTTAGCTACCCTTGATAAAGAACAATTCCATATAAATGCACAAACTGGAACAATATTTTAAAAAACCTTAAAGAGATCGTTGGAAATTGTAGTGCATCAAACAAATAAAATCAATTAATCTCCATTTCTTCCGAGTGTCAAAAACATAAGAGTAGCTGGACATTGCTTTTTATAGCCAGTTTCAGAGAAAATACAGGAATAATGATCAAGGGCATTTTGGAGCGGATGAAACTGCTGAGTTTTGTGTTTGAGTCGATCATTCTGTGATTTGCCATAAAAGTATTCCTTTCTGTTAGCTGTTCTTGACAATGTTACTTATATATTCATTGGATATGAACATTTATATTAAACCTCAAAATTACCTCTGGTAGTATCCAGAACACATGGCAGAAACCCCTAAAAGCAACTTCTGTTTTCCTCTGAATTAAGATAACATTTAGTCATGTTAATAACTGTGGAAACGAGAACTTCAGATTTTCGGGCCCAGTAGGGTGCCTTGCAGTGAACATGCATAGGCTGGAGCATCTGGCCAAGTTACAATGCAGTTATCAATGCTTAGTTCTTCTTGGCTTTCTTCAGATACTGAGCCCATGTAGACTTGTTTATATACATGGTTATTTTAAAATAAATTTAAGAAGGCAGGATTGAAATTATTGAATCCAGAAGAGCACGGATCAGGTATCCATTAGCTCAGGATTGCAGGCCTGATGTTTTAATTGCTGACTTCACAAACGTCTCTGGAGAGGGCTTAGCCAAAGTTGGCTTTTGGATTTTAGCCAGTTTTGTAACTACAAAGTATGGCAGAACACTCTGCACAGAGACGTCCTTGCTCCTATATTCGTCATGGAGGCACCGAGAGAAGAAATCTACAAAAGTCTTGGTTGCTGAACAGATGGTCAGCAGTGGGACGGGAACATGCCACCGCCAGATGAGTGGTTCAGAATCGCCCCTTTAGAGCTTTCCACCAAAGCATATTCTTCAAGGAGGAAAATGAAACTAGAAGAAGTGTCAGAGATAGAAAAAGAAAAGATGAGAAGAGAATTTAGTAAGCATGGTATATCTAAAGTTTGTTCTTTTTTTTTTTTCTGAGCCAGAGTTTCGCTCTTGTTGCCCAGGCTGGAGTGCAATGGTGCGATCTCGGCTCACCGCAACCTCCGCCTCCTGGGTTCAGGCAATTCTCCTGCCTCAGCCTCCTGAGTAGCTGGGATTACAGGCACGCACCACCATGCCCAGCTAATTTTTGTATTTTTAGTAGAGACGGGGTTTCACCATGTTGACCAGGATGGTCTCGATTTCTTGACCTCGTGATCCACCCGCCTCTGCCTCCCAAAGTGCTGGAATTACAGGCGTGAGCCACTGCGCCCGGCCTAGAGTTTGTTCTACATAAAATACAAAGTTCTAATCTGTGGGGCCTGTCTTAGTTCAGGTTCTTCCCCAAGCACACCCCAAGACAAGTATTTAGATACAAATCCTTTATTTGGGAAGTGATGCCAGGAAGCATCAATAGGGGAGTGAAGTGTCTTAGTCTTGAGACAGGAAGCCAACAATATGTGTAAGACCTGTCCACTGAAGCTGCTGGTGACTTCCAGGCTCCGCTGGGGAGACACAGCAGGTCACTCAGTAGCATCTGTGGTTGGACTGGAATCCAAAATGTGTAACACTAAAATGGTAAACAAAGTAGGGTTTCAGTTGAGAAGTGGGTGATCAGAGTTAGATGTTCTGAAGTATTATTCAAGAAAAATATGAAAATTTAGGTTGTCATAACAAAGTACCATAGACTGGGTAGTTTACAAACAACAGAAATTTATTTCTCATCCTTCTGAAAGCTGCAAGTTTAAGATTACAGGGCCAGCATGGCCAGGTTCTGGTGGGGACCCACTTCTGGATGGAAGACAGCTGACTTCTGGTTGTACCTAATGTGGCAGAGAGCAGAGAGAAGGAGAGAGAGTGTTCTTGTGTCTTTTTATAAGGACACTAATTTTATTCACCTAATCACCTCCCTAAGGCCCCACTTGCTAATCGCATCACACTGGGAGTTAGGATCTCAACATATAAATTTCAGAGAGATACACAGACATTCGGTCCATAACAGAAAGGAAGAAAAGAGAAGGTGCATCAAAGAGCAAGTAACTGCTTGCTGTTGACAACAGGGCTCAACCCCACTGGGAATTCTCTGAAAATCTGTGTGTTGAACATTTCAGAATTTTCTCGCCAAAGAGTGGGGAAGTTGGGGCATTTATCTATCATCTGCTGTTTCTTATTGGCTAAGCATTGCCTTTTGGTGTCAGCTTTTCTGGCCTGCAGACTATGCTCCTGCAATCAGTGAAAACCCTCAGAAGAGACACGCAGGTGCTTGGGACAGGCAACCATCAATGTGTGTAAGAACTGTCCATTGAAGCTGCTTGTGACTTCCAGGCTCGACTGGGGAGATATGGCAGGGCACTCAACAGGGTCTGTGGCGGGACTGGAATCCAAACTGTATAGCAGTAGAACATTAAAAATCAACAGGATTTCCTTTGAGAAACGGGTGATCAGAGTAATGTTTGAAAGTATTAAAGGAGAAATGTTAAGATATTAGTGTAACACTTTATCCAAGTAAGTGTACAAGGTAAAATCTCGGTTTCCACTAAAAGAATAGAAACAGGTTGTGTAACTTCTAAATCAGTTAAGAGGGGCAGGTGAAGGGTACAAGAAGCAAAACAAACAGTAAAGAGAAGCATCAGACTGATCCGGGTGCAGGTGATAAGTAGACCCACAAGAGAGACACTGTGGGAGTGGAGCCTAAGCATGTGCACTTTTCACGAGCTCCTCGGTGATTCTTATCCATCCAATAATTTAGGAACCACTGGAATTAGCCAGAGCAATATTTTAAATTGCTTCCCGGAAAGTTTTCATGGGAAATAAACATGTGGCAGAGGCAGTCTTTGGTTTCAATAAGGACCTGACTGCGGCAGCTTTAAAATGCAGCTGCAAATTCGTTAAACCTCCTTTCATCAAGAGTTGTGTCTTAGTCTGTTTGTGCTGCTACTAAAAAAATATCTGAGCCTGGGTAATGCATGAAGAACAGAAATTTATTGCTCACAGTTTGGGAGGCTGGGAAGCCTAAGACCAGGGCACTGGCAGGTTTGGTGTGTGGTGAGGGCTCTGCTTCTGCTTCCGAGATGGTGCCGTGTTGCTGCATCCTCCCGATGGGCTGAATGCTGTGTCCTGGGGCAGTGGAAGAGTGGAACAGTGCATGCCCGTTCCTCAGGCCCTTTTGTAAGGGTCACAATCTCAGCCACAGGGGCTCTGCCCACATGACTTAACCTGCAAGCTCCGCTTCTTAATACTCTCTCAGTGGATTTTAGGTTCCAACATATAAATTTCGGGGGACATATTAAGACCGTAGCAAGGCGGGCCTATCTTCTCCCTTCAAATCTGGGTGCACTGCTTTGACCAACAGAGTGTGGAAGAAATGTTACATTGCGATCAGGACCGAGTCATAAAAAGCCATAAAGCTTCTATCTTTTCCTGGGGGAATCTTTGCTCTTGGAACGCTAAGATGCCCGGGTAAGACGTTCAGTTACTCTAAGACCACCATGCCGGGAAAGGCACATGCAGTCATCTGGCAGATAGTCCATGACAGTCTGATCTGAGCCCGCTTTTAGCTTTCCCAGCTCAGTGATACACATGGGAATGAAGAAGTCCTCTTAGAGGTGATTCCTCCAGCACTCTGGCTCTAGCTTCCAGCTTAGATTATCTGAGGACCCAGACACTGAGAATCAAAGAGAAACTGTCTCTACTATGCCCTGCCTGACCTGGCCTGCAAAATCTGTGTGCGGAGTCGAATGGTGTTTTATGCCACGAAATGTCAGGTGATTTGTTGAGCATCAACGTATAACCAGAACACCTGAATTAAAAATCAGTCAACCATACAAAAAAATGCCACTGTGCTGCTGTACCTCCTTGCCTCCAAACCCCAACCCAAAAGCTACTGGTGTCCCTGCATGTGTGAGAGACAGTGAAGAGATCTGAGTCAATGCAGTGGAGAGGAAAGGAAGCTCAGGAAAAGCAGTAACTAGGGGTATGAAGCTGGAGCTTGAGGAAGGGTCCTTGCACAAGGCTGGTGTCTCTCTGTGTTGGTGTATTCTGCCCATAACCTTCTATACATCACATACATGGTCTTCACTTATGACCATGCCTGGAATCCAACCAAACAGAGACTCTTTATCCTCCTCTGAAATGCCAAGATCTGGAGGAGACTGAGTCCTGCAGTTTTTTACATTTTAATGTAATTCAATACTGCTCTCCTCCTGACACCTCAGAGAGCTGCTATTCTGGGAGGAATAAAAAATGTGAAAGAAATGGGAGTGAAACGTAGGTGACAGTTCTATAGAACCCTTTGAAGAATAGGGCAGGGTGCCTCCGTCTCCCCACTTTTAAGTCTCCTCTGATACTTTTAAATGTCTCCTTTTATCCACCATCTCCCTTAGGACACTTGCCTCCTTCCTAGAAGAAAAGGAGTCCCAGATTTTAATTTGCCTTTCTTTCTTACAAACTCTAGTGGCTTTTTCTTCATTTGGATCTTGGAATTACTCTCCCTGCCCGGAATTCTGTTGCTCCGCGGAGGGCAGCACCAGCTGTGGTTCTGTGGGCTGGGTGTGCTGTGGGCACTGCTGTTTCCATTTTCACTCCCTGACAGCGATGCTGCAGCTGCTCGAATTCCTTCTCAAAAACACACCAGCCACAGCCAGGGCCTACTCACTTTCTTCCAAAGACTCCAGTCTGACATAAAGAAAACCTATTTCTTCTAGTAGCATTACTTTGACTTGCTTTTTTTCTAGAATTACCCAGAGATGATATTAAAACACTCTTCTTTGCTTTGAGGCTTACTTTCACTAAAAGAATCATCACGAGTGGACACGGTGGCTCACACCTATAGTCCCAGCTACACCAGACACTGAGGGTCAGAAGGATCTCTTGAGCCCAGGAGTTCCAGGATTCAGTGAGCTCTGATTGCACCTGTGAATAGCAGCTGAACCCTAGTCTGGGAGACATAGCGAGACCCATCTTTGAAAAAAGAAAAAAAAAGAAATGAAGAAAAGAGTTCTTACGTTAGCTAAGATTAGCTTTCTCTGGAGCTGCCTCGCATTTAGAGTACTGATGATAAATGGATCCATTCTGATCCCCATTCCCTTCCCTGATGGAAGGCAGGTGGGGAAGGAGGGGACAGGAGTTGGGTTTCAGGTAAGTATGCGCTCAGATATGAGAGGTACCTTTGCTTCCTGCCTTCATTGTGGCCAGATGAGCTACCTGCTCCCTAATAGCGATGTATGATATCTGTGAGATGTAATCGTAACGGCTAAGATTGGACTGTAGATTGACAGATGGGGGCTGGTGGTGAGTTTTCTAAGCATCCTCTCTGACATTTCACATTACAAAAGATAGCATTTGCCTTTTATTTGATACTACTAAATGAGCCATTAATTTTGTAGTCAGTAGAGCAAGAAGGTGAAGATACTAGCTTGGGCTTTAGACAGCATGGATCTGAATCCCAAGCCTGCTACTTACTGTGTAATATCAGGCTTAAATTAAAGCTTTCCACGATGCTGTTTTCCCATCTATAACACGGTTGCAGTAAGTAGGACCTACCACGTAGATACACTGTCAGGACTGAATGAGTTAATACATAGAAAGCACTTGCAACAGCTACTGAACATAGTAAATACTCAACAAATGTGAACTATGATTATTCAAATTCATTTTCTTTTAATGAGTCGTGAGCAGTTATCATCTAAAATTCACTTGTTGTGACCCTACTCCTCATTAGAAAGGCTATAAAAACAAAGCCCCATTTTACGCGAGTTAAATCAGCATCCACAGCACTCCCTGTCTTGGTATTGAGAACTCACCTGGCCAGGTATGGATAACTTGGACAGCGAAGGGATTGCTTCAGAATTAAGACTTCGGATTTCAGCTGGGTTGGGCAGCTCCTGTTTCGAGCAACGCTCTTCTTAATCCCCTTGTTTCCAAATGTCTCATGAAAATCAGGGCCACGACTATTTTCCTTGTGGATTTTGAATAACTCACAGTTCTTGGGCAGCCTTGACCCTTTCACAGCCTCTTATACTTCAGGATGGAAGATTGCTCAGTCCTCCATCTCTTGGGTAAACATCCCTCATCACGCCCGGGCCACGTTTCTTCCGGGACACCAATCAGAGAATAAGGTACTCTAATTGAACATGGATGTTCAGTGCCGCCCTAGAAACAGGACAAAGCAGGGGTCTGTGGCCCCCTTTGCTTTGGTCTTATTTGTTTCAAGGACAAGCTGCTGTATCCTTTGGAAGAAGATTCCTGGTAATGAACACTAACATACCCATAGAGACACACAGCACATTTTAAGTCCGAAGACCGAACTTCAACTGTGAGCAATTGTTGGGGGTATGGGGAAGTTAATAGGTGCCCAGAGCTGACCTTGGGGTAGCTTTCAACAACTTTGGAAGTTACCATTAGGAAGAAATCTTCAAGAACACGAACCCTGTTTTGAAAACCATCTGGTCTTTTCAAAAGTGTCCTTGCAAAGGAAGGAAATACAAAAGTACAATAGGCTGATGCCACACTGATAATTACTGCAGCCAAAATCCAACAGATGCTGAAACCGGAGGGTCAAAGTTTGAAGAGGAACAGGCTGTTTTCATGATCTAAGTACCACATCCTAAGGTATTTGCTGACTACAAAGAGGAAAAATAGCAACCATAGGGTGGAGAAACCAGACAGAGAGCACCACATTCAACCGATCAAGGTTAATATCACCAGTGATACAACATTACCGTCATACACTCCGATATCATGTACTGAGAGGAGCCCAATATCACTTCTGTGGTATTCTTGTAAAAAAATGCACGATTTACTTTCAATCAGAGTAAACGTCAGATAGACCCAAATGGAAAGACATTTACAAGGTAACCGACCAGTACTCTTTACAAGTTTCAGGGTCATGAAAGGTAAGGGAAGGTTGAGGACTGTCCTAGATTGGAGAGGAAATAGGAGCTACAACTGAATGGAAACAGGGGTCCTGGAGTTGGTGCTTGGCCAGAAGAAGGACAGCAGTGGGGAAACCGGAGGAATCCTCATAAAGTCTGCGGCTAGCAGGATCATACCAGAGTTAGCCTCCTGGTTCGACGCTCACACGGTGGCTATGTCGATACATTAATATTTGAGGAGTCTGGGTGAAGTGTAGATGGAAACCCTTTGAGCTATTTTTGTAGTTTTCTATAAGTTTAAAATAATTTCAAAATATGAAGTTAAAGAAAAAAGAATTTAGAAGTATCCTTTTCAGCAGGAAGTCTCCAAATAGAATTGTTTTGGCAGGTTAATTGGCCTGGCAGATATGAAGCTGTAAACTCACTTTTTTTAAAAAAGGAATTATAATACAGAACTATGCAAAAGAGATTCTTCCTACCTTAATGGAATAATTGAAATACCAAAAAATAAAAAATTTTAAAAAATCAAAACTTGCCCTGTTGACAAAATGTACCATTGATATTATGAAAGTAAACATTCTCTAGCATATTATAAAACGTAATTATGAGTATGTGGAAAAGAACTTTGCATTTGTTCAGCTGACATCCTTTTGCAGCAGATCCTAAATCCTGACTTTTAAAAGCATTGTAGAAAACTTAGTGGTGTTTTTCTTTGGTTGAAGCTGTCTTTGTTATCAAATTTGGCATTATAGGTGAGGGAAAAAAATAAAATAAATAAATATATTTTTTAAAAATTAAAAAGAAGGCTGCCTTAACACCAGAGAGAAAAATGAACAAAGGCTCATACAACCTGATTAAGAAGTTTTTTTTTGTTGCATTTTAGGTTTTGGGGCACATGTGAAGAACATGCAAGATAGTTGCATAGGTACCCACGTGGCAGTGTGATTTGCTGCCTTCCTCCCCTTCACCTATGTCTGGCATTTCTCCCAATGCTATCCCTCCCCAGCACCCCCTTGGCTGTCCCTCCCCTATTTCCTCCAACAGACCCAGTGTGTGATGCTCCCCTCCCTGTGTCCATGTGTTCTCATTGTTCAACACCTGCCTATGAGTGAGAACATGCGGTATTTCATTTTCTGTTCTTGTGTCAGTTTACTGAGAATGATGTTCTCCAGGTTCATCCATGTCCCTACAAAGGACATGAATTCATTGCTTTTGATGGCTGCATAATATTCCATGGTGTATATGTGCCACATTTTCCCATCCAGTCTATCATGGATGGGCATTTGGGTTGATTCCAGGTCTTTGCTATTGTAAACAGTGCTGCAATGAACATTCGTGTGCATGTGTCCTTATAGTAGAACAATTTATAATCCTTTGGATATATATTGCAATCCCAGTAATGGGATTGCTGGGTCAAATGGAATTTCTATTTCTAGATCCTTGAGGAATCTCCACACTGTCTTCCACAATGGTTGAACTAATTTACACTCCCACCAGCAGTGTAAGAAGTTTTAAGAGTCACTAAGGTACTGACACTGGGGAGACTGGTACGGGTGTGTATTTTTATTTGAGAAACTCCTTTGCTTTCCAGAGCGTTAGTCGGGGGCTTTTCAGAGGCCACTTCTCTCCTCTGCTAACTTTTTCAGGAGAGCTGAGTACAGCCTATTACTTGGATTCTTATTAAACCAGAGCTCTCACAGGCTACACATTCAAGATTCATTAGGTGACAAATGCCAGGAAGAAAGACGGGTCACCTGGAAGGATCCTGGATTCCTTGTTAATGCACTTCAGAGTTACCTGACCGTGATGATTCATAACCTATGTAAGAGTGACATCTTAATTAACACCTTTCATTTCTACTATGCTTTGTGGGCTTTGTAGCATTTCCTCATTTAATTTCATCAGCAACACTGAACATTGAGTGCCTACTGGGACTGGAACTCGGATTCTGCCCTTGAGTCACCGCCAGCCAAGCTGAGGAGTGGGGTGGATGCACGGGACTAAACCCTTCCGTTAATTGAAAGAAAACCTAGAAATTGGGCACCACGGTAGGAAAGAGGCGCAGTTCGTTTAGGGCAGATGGAAAGATTTTCTGGGCTAAGTCAGAAGGCTGTTCTAGGCCTGCAGTGGAGGCATAGGTGGCAGGGGCAAGCACCCAGCCAGAGAAGTGAATGGTAGTGATCACCACGTCACTGCTTTATACGTTTTAAAACAAGAATGTATAAAACCATATTTACAAAGGTTTTTTGAAATAATATGTAGAACTGGCCAAGACTGGTGGAAAAAAAGTAAAAATAAGAAGACTAACTGGTACCTGTTATTGATAAAATTAACTGATACTTATTGAGAGGTTACTTAACCAGAAACAGTGCTAAAGGCTTTTTGTGAATGATCACATTTAATATAGCCCAGTGTTCCTCAGAGCATAAACTCAGGTTAGTTGATCACAGAGCTGGGACTTTATTTTATTTTTCAGACGGAGTCTCCCTCTGTCACCCAGACTGGAGTGCAGTGGTGCGATCATGGCTCACTGCAACCTCTGCCTCCCAGGTTCAAGTGATTCTTGTGCCTCAGTCTCCTGAGTAGCTGAGATTACAGATGTGTGCCACCATGCCCGGCTAATTTTTTGTATTTTTTGTAGAGACGGGGTTTCACCATGTTGGCTGGATTGTCTCGAACTTCTGACCTCAGGTGATCCACCCGCTTCGGCCTCCTAAAGTGCTGGGATTTACAGATGTGAGCCACCGTGCCTGGCCAGTCAGGACTTTAAACCAGTACTTCACAATCAAATAATTTTAATGGTAGTCATAGGAAGATAATGAGGGAGATGATTTGTATTAAACACCCACAACAGACAGGTGCTGTACTCAGTGCTTTGCAGCTCAGTGCTGTGCTCAATGCTTTGCCTGGACTTGTTGGGGGAATGACGGAGAAGAAATTAACCAATCCAATGAATGCAGATGTCCTTGAAATATTTTGTCAGCTTATGAGCCTGAAGAGAAGGCTGTGCTGCTAATGGATAAGGAAAGACCTAGAGGGCAGCCAGTGGCAGGGGAGAAGGGGGACTGTTTTGCTTTAAGTAAGCTGGGGACCACTTCCCCATCCTAGGGTGAAAACGACGGGACACAGTTAAAGAACAAAAAAGGGTCAGGCTCCTCAAATCTCATCTAAATAGTGCAAACTGCATTTTGTCAAGAGTATAATCAATTATTGGGTAGTCTTTAGTGAGTTTGGAATTAGTAAGAAAAATATCCTTTTTTTTTTTTTTTTTTTTTTTTTTGAGAGGGAGTTGTGTTCTGTCTGTTGCCCAGGCTGGAATGCAGTGGTGTGATGTCCGCTCACTGCAACCTCGGCCTCCCGGGTTCAAGCAGTTCTCCTGCCTCAGCCTCCCGGGTAACTGGGATTATAGGCATGAGCAACCACATCTGGCCAATTTTTGTATTTTTAGTAGATACGGGGTTTCACCATGTTGGCCAGGCTGGTCTCAAACTCCTGACCTCAGGTGATCCACCTGCCTTGGCCTCCCAAAGTGCTGGGATTACTGGCGTGAGTCACTGTGCCCGGCCAAATAATCCAATTTTTAAAAGATGGGTAGGTTTTGCTTAGTAATATCCTTTATTTTCTGAAGTCTGATATAAAAGGCAGGAATATTTGTTCATATTAAAAAGTCATCTGGAATAGCTTCAGAATTTTATGTCTCAAATCACTGCCTTTCATTTTTCTGATTAACTGTTGAAAAAGGTACATGTTTAGCTATTCTTGTTCATCATTACTGTTGGAGTTTTGGATGTAGAAACAGACATTCAAACAATCTGGAGGCACAAAATGAGCAGTTTAAATTGCCTCATCCTGCTCCTCAGAGACGGCTTTTAATCCTGGTGGTTATTCGCACTGCATTTAAATTGTTTATTTACCTCAGAAAGGACACATATTTTTAATGCTTATTAAGAGTTTTATTGTGTACAAAATGGTATGGCATATTGTGTTACTTTTATGAAGAGGAAATGGCCTATAATACATTTTAGAAACAGATTTCACTGAAATTTTCAGCAGAGATCTCTAAAATGTTGATATTAAATGCAAAAAGTATGTTTTTAGTATATGCCCCAACCATGAATGAATAGCTTCATTCCATTACTAAGCAGGCATTAAAATATTCATCCAAATTCTATTTGAATAACTTTCATGCCTTGTAAGATCTGAAGAACCTTTTAAGTTGATGGGGTATTAGAATGTTTAAAGAAATAAATTTGCTTTTAAGCCCAGCCTTATCAGAATTCGTGAAGGTTATATTGTGGCATAAATGTACATATTACAAATGATGGAGAAACGAAAAGTAAAAATAATATAAGAATGGACAACTTCCTGGTACATATAACATTACCAGTGTTTTGTTCTGGTATTTTTATTAAAGCAATCTTTAGTATTATCTTCTTATACTTTTCAGCCACACAGTTGAACTCAAATCAGAACACGATCTTCCAACTTTATACTCATTAACAGTAAGGATTCGGGCAAGTGCGGATTGCCTCGTTTATGCTCTGGGGCTCTGCATGTGGACCCTCTGGGTTACGGCTGCAACAGGGGTTTTCATCCGCTTCCCCATTTGGTTAATTAACCCAGGTGGGTCATTGTTTCAGCAGCCCCTGCACAGGCAGCCTCTCTGGCCTGACCAGCCAAGTCTCCACTAGAGCGTCTTTCATTTACGCCAGGCGTCCGGGGAAGGTGCTGGACAGCAGTGTTCAGAATTCCTTTGTCTAACCGCACAGGATCAGGGTGGTAAACTTTGAAAGCGTGTTTGCATCAAGAGTGGTATTCAATTTGCCTTGCTAAATTATTTTCTCCTGTTGCTGACAGTATCCCAAATGTTATGAAAGGCCATTATGTCCACAGAAAGGAGATGGGAGAGCGAACACTGCAGCCTATCTCTTCGCCCCTCACCCAGCCTGCAGGTCCATTAAGACCAAACGCTACCTCCAGCACCGTTCCTCCAATACTGCTCCTTCTGCTGTCTCACTGTGCCACAGCCCACGGCGACCACAGGTGCTCGGACAGAGAGCAGCGCTCTGCCTTCCATGGCTCTGCCTTTCCAAGAAAGGGAGAAGTCCTGGTTGGTCCTCTCCTCGACTCATCCGGGGTTGGCACAAAGGGCAGCTGGTGGGGAGGGGCAGGGGTGCCTAAGCAAAGGGACTCCATCACTCTTCTTAAGGTAAGAGTCCTTAATCTGCAGTCCCTCATTCTCAACGGGTAGAATTATATGTTAATCTAATTTACTTTATAACCTAAACTCATTCTTCTGAGAAGGGTTCTACAGAACTCTTTAGCCTGGCAAAGGGGCCTGTGGGGCACAAAGGGTTAAGAACCTCTGGAAGGTGGCTTCATTCTTCCCTCCAGCTAGCAGTAATGGCCATTTCTGAGTGCTTTCAGCCCCTCTCTGTGCCTCCCCCCACCCCAATTCCAGACAGACATATAGTAAGGAATCAATCAAGACTCATATTTTAAAAATCTCTTTATTATTGGTGAACTTTTACACAGCCTCAGGCGTTTTTGTTGAGGGCATAAAGAGTGTGTGAAGAGATGAATCTTCATTGCCACTCCCAGCCCATTCGGTCAACCCTGCCACTGTGGCTGTTCATTTCAGAGTGGGCTGAGGTTCCACAGAGCAGCTGAAGAGCTGTGAATGGTGATTAATTGCAATGATGTTAATCAGCATGTTACAGGAGGTAAGAAGAGGGGATTCACACTTCTCCTTTTACTGCTTCAAACAAATGATCTACATCTTTGGTATAGGAGCCACTGGACATGTGGCTATTTAAACAGAAATTAATAACAAACAACTAAAAAAATTAAAAATCAGTTCCTCAATCACACTAGCTACATAGCCAGTGCTTGACAGTCACGTGTGGCTAGTGGCTGCCACACTGGAGAACACAGACACAGTACATTTCCATCCCCGCAAATACCCACAGAGAGTGTGCTCCTGGTTCTCTACCTCGCTCACCTGCTGACTTCGGAGCCTAGCCTGGGCCTGTCTCTCTGGCTTCCTCCTTCCCCTCTCCTCAGCCCACCCCATTGCCTCCCATCCTGGGGCCTCTCTGCACCTCCCTCAGCCCACCAACATCTTTGTAATGAAAAGGTGACAGTGCTCCCACCGTGAGTTTAGCTCCACCATTTTGAAGTCGTTCAGGACATTAACTACCTACCTCCCTGCCGTGCCCTTTGAATTAGGCAGGGAAGGCATAGCCTTTTCTATTTATTTTTATTTTTTTATTTTTTTTGGTAACCAGTGGGGAAACAGGCTCAGAGGGTACCCTTAAGTAACTAACTTGTCCAAGGTTGCCGTGGACAAAAGCCATCTTCTGATTTCTGGTACAGGCCTTTTTCTCATGGTTTGTGCTTTGTAAATGTTCAGGACAGTCATGGCCTTAATTTTAAAGACAGTTACGTTCAACATTTCCTGTGTGTCTCAGCAGGGCATCACTGTGGAGGTGCAGCAGGGAGACCTGACTGAGCGTCTCCCTCTTCAGCCACAGGCCACCTGGCTTTGTCAGTTTCCACATCTGGAAAACTCGTGGAGGGAGTCATTACAAAATGATGCTAGTATTTCCTCTGGCTCTAATATCCAACATATTACTTTTTCATTACTTTTTACTCATATGGGTTATTTCCCAAATGATTCAAGGATTCAAAAGGTTCTGCCCCCTTGCTCTGGAGTGGCCCTCACTGTGGCAGCTACCTACTGACAGTACAATAGCAGGCCATCTCTAAGGCGACACCTGGAATTGCTTGCCAAGCCCTTGCCACCCAAAGTGTGGTCATGCCCCAGCAGCGTCAGCAGCCCGTGGAGCTCATGAGAAATGCAGAACACCAGGGCTTCTGAACACGAATCTGCATTTGATGAAAATCCCAGGGGATCTGTTTGCATCCCAAAGCTGGAGGAACTCTGATCTAGGCCTTGGGGAGGCAAGAATGAGCGCAACTCACCTGTGTAGAATTCGGCCGGAGGAGAATCAAGCAGACACCAGGCACACGCCCAGAGAGCCAAACCCTCCTGGCCGGACTTGGACACGGCTGTCCCCTTTGTCCAGCTGAGTCTGAGCTCCTTCCCTGGGTAGTCATTCTCTCCATGTGAAGAACACCTTTGGCTCTTGAGTCACTTACTTAGGGATTCATCATCTGCACTCAGAGCTTCTTTCCTTCATCTCATTAATACTCAAAGCAAGTGCTCTGGTTTGCAGCAGGCTTTTTACACACACCCTGTGTCCTGTAAGATCTTTAAACTTAGGAAGTAGAGTGCTGGTTCTACAGGATACACCTGGAGTTAGGTGGACTGTGGGCAGTGTGCTTATATATTCCCAAAAGGCTCAAGGGAATGCCAGCTTCACATCCCGGGAGTCCACAGGAGGGAAGGAAGAACAGGATGGTATCAGATTGGAATTTGGGAAATGGCTGTTTCAACTAGAAAGGACAAGGTGGGATTTACCATACAAAGACCCAGGGCGCCATCCTCAAAGGCACAGAGAACATCATCATGTCATCCAAGCCTATGGGGACAGGTGTCCAGGGCGTTCTGGGGCTGCTGGCCACCTGCTGCTTCTGGGAGGGGAAATGGCCATCCATGTGCAGGAGCCCCTGACCATGGTGGCAGCCAATGGCTGGATGTGAAATTCAAGCTGGACCTGGACATTCCTAATGTGTCCACCTCACAGACAGGAAGAACACATCGTCCACAACCCTAGACATCCGGATCATCCCTGGTGCTCGCAAGCATGCTGCTTCAGAGTGGGGAGACTGAAGAAGGAAAGGTGCCAGCAGGCACCAGGGAGAACAGCATGGTGGATCCCTACCTGCAGCGGGCACCAGGGAGAACAGCACGGTGGATCCTACCTGCAGTGGGCACCAGGGAGAACAGCACGGTGGATCCTACCTGCAGTGGGTACCAGGGAGAACAGCACGGTGGATCCTACCTGCAGTGGGCACCAGGGAGAACAGCATGGTGGATCCTACCTGCAGTGGGCACCAGGGAGAACAGCACGGTGGATCCTACCTGCAGCGGGCACCAGGGAGAACAGCATGGTGGATCCCTACCTGCAGCGGAGACAGACCCTGCCATAAAACATGGACGCCTCCACACCCGGCTGCGACATTTCTCCTTGCTCCTGAGGAAATCCTCACGGTCTCCAGGGGGAATGCTCACCTTTGTGGATTTTTTCACCTGTGATGCCTTAGAACAGAACTGTATGTTTGAGCTCAAGCGCCTGGACGTGTTCCCAAATCTGAGGACTTCATGCACCATGTTGCAGCTTTGGAGGAAAGAGCTGCCCCTGTGCAGCGTGCCCGCTTCTTCGGGATGCCAGTCAGCAGTGAGACGGACCAGTGGGCACCAAGAGCACGTGCCGAGCTGGAGCCAGACACGTACTGCGAGTTTCATTCCATCCTGTCTCTAGGGGCCTGCACTCCATCTTCTCTGCACTTTTCTGTAGCACTTAGACTAAGAAGCAAAACAGAAAAGTCTAAAGCAGAGAGAAATGCAAGATAGAACTCTAACACCAGGTGGCTTCAACAACAGAAATGTATTTTCTTACAGTTCTGGAAGCTGGAGGTCTCGGGTCAAGGTGTCGGGAGGGCCGGTTTCTTCTGGGGTCTCTCTCCTTGGCTTGCAGGTGGCATCTCCTCCCCGTGTCCTCACGTGCTCTCCCCTCTGTCTGTCTGAACCCTGTTTCCTTACAAGGACGCCAGTCACACTGAAGTAGGGCCTACCTCGTGACTTCATTTTCACCGTTAGCTCTTTAAAGGCCCAAAGTCTAAATATGGTCACATTTGAACATAGGGGTTAGGACTTCAACACGGAGTTTGGGGCACATGGCTCAGTCACTCCACCTCCACAGGCTCTTCTGAGGAATGAGAGTGGCTTTTTCTGCACACAGTTGTTACACCCTGTGCCTGTGTCATGTGTCCCTGTGCCTCGAGTGTCCAGGTCAAAAGTAACCATGTGGGCTGGACTTTCAAGAACCCACTTGCCCCTCGGTGTTTTGGACACCGAACCTGACCAATGGGGTCTCTGCAAACCAGAGGTGCCTCCCCGACCCAGTCACATTCTCCCTCTAGGAAGGGGGACTGCCACATTCTGGGAGCGCCTTTGTGATGGGAAAAGACAGTCACTGGCTTTGAGGATGGCTCCTGAGGGAAGAGCCATGGTTCTGCACCTGCACACAGGCAGCTGTGTGTCCCAGGCTTGGCCATGAGGAACCAGAGTGATGGGCCGGCTGCTGTTCAGTGTCCACGTCCCTCGCTACATAGTTCCCCGTGCTAACTGCCTTCTTGCCACCCAAAAACCCTGCTTAGCACAGAAAGGTGCGTAAATGCGGGGAAAGAGGCCATTAAAGACGGGCCAGTAAGTCCTGAGTGACCTCTGGAGACCAGTGCTAGGTCTAGGATAAAGGCAGAGGAAGAGCCTAAGTGTCTGTGCCTTTGGGCTCCCCCAGATGTAGACCCTGAGATAAAGATTCATGTGCAAGTAATTAATTGGGGCCAACGAGGAAATGGAAAAATGAGAAAGTGAAGGGAAAAAGATCAACACCGGAAGTGGTAATGAGCAGACTGCGGCTGAAGGCGACTAGGGCTCAGTCCCACTGGGGGCCTGTGGGAAATGGCACACATGTCTCAGGGTTGTTCCACCTGGAGCCAGGAAGCTAGGCTGTATATCCTGCAACCTCTCCCTGAAACTAGGTGAAGACCATGAACTCCTCAGCACCAGCCATCTGTGTAAGGGGCCCAGCAGCCTCCTGCTCTGCCTCCAGGCAGAGCCTTGCAGATGCTGGCAGTGGGAGGCCAGCACAAGGCAAGAGGGAGTGCGCAAGGACTGTGGGCAGCAGCTGCATCCTGCGCAAGCTCTGCTTCCTCCCCAGAGTCACAGAGCAGGAGTTCCAGCCACGGCTCAAACAGCTGGCTGCTCACTGGGTGCGAAGGACTGGATATTTCTGAGAGGTGCCTTGTGATCAGACCATCGAGTATCAGATCCTCTGTCACAGACACAAAAAGCTGATTCCTTTTGTTTTACCTTCTACATCTCACTATCCTTCATTTCATACCCATTCCATACAATTCACCTTCCCCTACAGAGGCTGATGAGGCAATTCGTTTATTTTGTAGCTTGCAGAGTTAAAGAAACATGGAGAGACCTGGTACATACTTAATAATTCTTGTGGTTGGGCACAGTGGTTCGTATTTGTAATCCCAGTGCTGTGGGAGGCCCAGGTGATAGCTTGAGGCCAGGAGTTTGACACAAAAATATTTACACAAAAATAAAAAATAGCTGGGCATGGTGGTGCACGCCTGTGGTCCCAGCTCTTGGGAAGGCTGAGGCAGGAAGCTCTTTTGAGCCCAGGAGTTCAAGGCTGCAATGAGCTATGAGAGCATCACTGCACTACAGCCTGGCTGTCAGAGTGAGATCCTATTTAAAAAAAAAAAAAACACTTGCAAATCTCTCAGATTAGGGAAACACCATACCCAAAAGAGCATATTGGCTTATTTTATCTTTCCCCACGTTAGATAAAAGAAGTAATCATTTAATTACAGTGGTAAGATCAGTTGGCAATTTAAAAATCAATTTTACTTTTCTTTTCTTTTATTTTTTTGAGACAGAGTTTTGCTCTTGTTACCCAGGCTGGAGTGCAATGGCGCGATCTCAGCTCACCGTAACCTCCGCCTCCTGGGTTCAGGCAATTCTCCTGCCTCAGCCTCCCGAGTAGCTGGGATTACAGGCACGCGCCACCATGCCCAGCTAATTTTTTGTATTTTTAGTAGAGACGGGGTTTCATCATGTTGACCAGGATGGTCTCGATCTCTTGACCTCGTGATCCACCCGCCCCGGCCTCCCAAAGTGCTGGGATTACAGGCTTGAGCCACCGTGCCCGGCCCCAAAAATCAATTTTTCTTGTACCCCTTATCATCCTGGGGGGAGAGGGGAGTTGCTCATGCTGTCAACATCATTGAAAGCCTGGGCCCAGGAGTGAGAACAGGTTCGAGTGTGCCCCTCAGACGGACCCCCAGGCTACTCCCCCTCAGTTCTCAGGGGACACTTGCTGGCTGGGATGGCCACTTGACACCCAGTGGAGGTGCTGGTGTGCAGGCTTCCCCGAGGATGCCAAGGGATTGGCCCAGCCCTCACCACCCAGGCCAGGACCTGGGCACTGGCTGCCAGAGAAGAGCTGGCAGAACCCACCCAGTGGAGAAGCCACCCAACTGCCTTCTGTAGAGTGGGAGGGTATTTTTGTCCTCCCTCACCCCTGTCCACTATTCTGGAATAGAAAATGACGCCCTGGTAGATCCCACTTCTGCTCCCAGGATGCTTTTGTCAGAACACTGGCTTGATTATGAGATCAGGTGCTTAACTTCTCTGAAACAGGCTCCTCTGCAGGACAGCTTGGCTATGATGATCTGATTAGACAATGAGAAGCAGGGAGAAGTTGCCTGCCCTAGAAGGTGCCCAATACGTGGGAGCAGTGATGATCATTGTCCTCAGGTGCGAGAGAGGCTGGGGTCAGCGACCTGGGGCTTTCTTTGTACCATTTTATGAAGAAAGGTAAAAATACCACAAGCAACAAAGGGAGGACAGGATTTTTCATCTGCTGCTTTCAGTTGATACCTGTAAGTATTGAGGCATTCTTTTGGTAGGAGAGAACACATTATTCCATTAGAAGGGAACGTTTTGGGGTGATAAGCGTTCCACGTCCTGTGCAGGGTGACAGTTACACCCACGTCACATCAGCAGCTGGAGGAGGGAGAGGAGAAGGGCTGGGCTGCATACCTTCAGCCTCTTCATCGCACTCCAGGCGCCAAGGGCAAAAGCAGAGAGTTCATTATTTGGGGAATGCCGCCCTGCTGCAGAGGACACCTCGCGGGGAATGTCGCCCTGCTGCAGAGGACACCTCGCGGGGAATGTCGCCCTGCTGCAGAGGACACCTCGCGGGGACGTCTGGAATCCCGCAGGTGTCGGAGCTGCGCGCCACTGCTCAGCCGGGAAGGCTTTTCTTGTCCAACCGCGCCGCCCCGCGGAAAGCCTGGCTACTGCAGACGCCCTCGCCGGCCCACCGCCCGCTGGTCTCGAAGCGGGGGCTTCGGAAAGTCAAGGGGTCAGTGTTAGGAGCCACGATACATGAGATGCGCAGCGGTTCCACCCAGCAATCGAGTCACGCTGGAACTGCAGACCCGACTTTCGTTGGGGGAGGACCTTGGGGAATGTCGCTCCCTTGTCCCCTACCCGCCGCCCGACGCCCGGCCTCTCGGGAAGGCACCAGGCGGGAGGCGGGAGGCGCCCACACCCTCGTGTCCTCTCCACTCCCGGACACCCCCGCCCCCTAGCCGAGGCCTGAGCGCTGAGTGGGGAGTTGCCCGGGTGCTCTGCGGGGTGGGTGGGGTTCTTGCCTCCCGGGCCGGACCCCACGGTCGGGGTTGGCGCGGCGTCTCCCCCTGGCGGCTGGCCGGTGCCCCTGCCCCGCTCCCAGGCGCCGGGGGCGGCAGGACCCGCATCCAGGCCGGGCGGGAGGCGAGGGTCTTTCCTTCCAGAGCCTCCGCCCGCGAACCTGCGCCCCAGCCGGTCCCTCCTCCGCATCGCTCCCGCGTCCGCCGCCGGCCGAGGCCCTGAGATCATGGGGACCGCGCGCCCGGGCGCCGGGACCCGGCGGCTGCGGTCGGTGCCCAAACACTGCGGAGGAGCGGCCCGGCGGGGACGGCGGCGGTGCGCACGGGGAGGAGCGGCCCGGCGCGGACACGGCCCCTCGCACCTCCCAGGCGGCCGCGCGCCCGCCGCCGTCCGACTCGCGGCTCTCCCCAGGATTTCGAGCCGCCGCCGCCTCCGGGCCGCTCACCCGGCTCCGACCCGGGCCGCGCTTCCGCGGCTGCGCAGCTGCCTCCTGGGCTGGGCCGGGCCGGGCGCAGAGACGCGCGGTAGCGCGGGGCTCGGGCGCCTCCTGGCGGCGGCAGAGCGCGGCACACACTCGGTTCTCCGGCCGGTGGCGCGGCGTGGGGCGGACGCGGGATCCGCGCGCGGGCCAGGGCTGCGGGCCCGCACTTCCCCACTTGCTCGGTTGGCGGCGCTGAGGCCTCTTCGCCTCTCTATTAATAACGATGCCTCGGGAGGGGGAAAATAGAGCCTTTAAAAATCAGAGTGCGAGAGGGGACTGTGAGTGTGTGTGAGTGAGTGTGTGAGTGTGTGAGAGTGTGTGAGTGAGTGTGAGAGTGTGTGTGTGAGTATGAGTGTGAGAGTGTGTGTGAGTGTGTGTGAGTGTGAGTGTGAGAGAGTGTGAGTGTGAGAGAGTGTGTGTGTGAGAGAGAGTGAGTGTGTGAGTGTGTGTATGAGTGTGAGTGACTGTGTGTGTGAGAGTGTGTGTGAGTGTGTGTGTGAGCTGTGTGTGTGTGAGCTGTGTGTGAGTGTGTGGGTGTGAGTGTGAGCTGTGTGTGAGTGTGTGTGTGAGTGTGAGTGTGTGTGAGTGTGAGAGTGTGTGAGTGTGTGTATGAGTGTGAGTGTGTGAGTGTGAGTGTGTGAGTGTGTGTGAGTGTGAGTGTGTGAGAGTGTGTGAGTGTGAGTGTGAGAGAGTGTGAGTGTGTGAGTGAGTGTGTATGAGTGTGTGAGTGTGACTGTGTGTGAGTGTGAGTGTGTGTGAGTGTGTGTGTGTGTGTGAGCTGTGTGTGAGTGTGTGAGCTGTGTGTGAGTGTGTGAGTGTGAGTGTGTGTGAGTGTGAGAGTGTGTGAGTGTGTGAGTGTGAGAGAGTGTGTGTGAGCTGTGTGTGTGTGAGTGTGTGTGAGTGTGAGTGTGTGAGTGTGTCAGTGTGTGAGTATGTGTGAGTGTGAGAGAGTGTGTGAGTGTGAGAGTGTGTGTGAGTGAGTGTGTGAGTGTGTGAGTGTGTGTGTGTGTGTGTGTCTGTCTTGGGGCGTTGGTGAAAGCAATAAAACTCAGATCGCTTCCTTGGCAAGATAGCGGCGGCTATAATGCGCCGGGGGGATCAGGGGTTTATTTGCAGATCCTGGATAAAAGATGATATATCGACACGGTTTAGAGTGTCACTGCGCCTGGCCTCTCAGGAAGCCACAAGTACATATTTCCTGAAATACCGCCCAGCACAGTATCTAATCCGCCCGCCACTTAACACCGGGAGGGGAACGTCAGCACCGCACAAGCTTGCTCCCGGCTTCCTGTTCCGGGTGGGGAGAGCCCACAGGGGCAGGATCTGGTGCGCCTGGACGCCCCCTCCCCTGGCCTTTGTCTTCAGTCCAAGTAATCACTTAGCGATGGGCCTTAATAAATACGTCTGAGAACTGTCCTTATGCTCGGTAAATATTGGATTAGCTTTTCAATGACCAGGCTCTTGAAAAGGCTCGAGAAATCCACACCAGGTCTCAACTAAGCCCAACAGTCAATAGGTAAGGAAATAAGTTATTTCCCTGTCTGAGGTGGGGAACGTTGAGAAGGGGGGCTTCCGCTCGTACCCAATTATCTGATTCTACTAAATATGACCGTTGTACTAAATAGGAAAGGGGGCGCATCCAAGTTTCCCATTGGTCGGAATTTCCTCCAGCTCAGTTCTGCTCATTAACGGTTGAGTGACTTTGTCTGTGGGGAAGATAACTGGGTTCCATTTTATATTTCCACAGAGCTCAGCATAAACTATTTTTGCTTAGTACATATGGTTTATTTGGGGATTGCTTACGGGAGTTTTGACCTGGCAATTGCAGGGGAGAAAGCATGACCCAAATTATTTCCGACTGCCTCGCGTCAACTTGGACCGCTTAGAGGAGGCAAAAAATGTGCAAATTACTTGGAAGCCCTGCTGTGTCTCCCTGGTGCTGCATTTGGTAAGCACACGATACAGGAGACGTTGAAAAATAAAGAGGAAGTATCTCCGTCCTCCAACATGGGGAGAGAAGCTGTTAGAGGAAGTTCTGGGAAGTGGTTTCCCAACGCACCAAGAGGCCAGTGGGATGGATCCCCGCGCATAATGCAAATGAACGCGCGTCTTAAGCTCTTTGGGGTTGGTAACCTAACCAAGTGGCCTGGCTGGGGGTAAGTCGCCTTGGAACCGGCTGCAGCCCAAGTCTAGCTGGGCCCCAGACTGAGCGGCGCCCTTGGCCTCTCAAAACCTTTCTCTCAGTGAGTGGAAAGGCAGCACCGCTCGCGGGGGCTTCAGGACCGGTCGGTTGGGTCCCTGGGTACCCTGAGTTGCCTCCCGAGTTCTAGGACGGCCCGACGGCGCAGAGCTCCTAGGCAGGAGCTCCACACACAGGAGCAAGCAAAGTGCGCACAAGTGAGCCCAAACCCTGAAGGTGCAGGTTCGCTGACTCCCGTCCCAGCGTTAGAGTCAAGGAGAGAGAAGAGAGGAAGAGAGGGGGATCATGAGAGAAAGAGAGGCTATGAAAGTAGAGAGATTATGAGAGGAGAGAGAGAGATTATGTGTGAGAGACAGAGAGAGACAGAGACAGAGACAGAGAGAATGAGAGAGATCCAGCTTTCAGTGTCACGGGGCCTAGGCGGGGCCAGCGCCCTCCGAAGCCATCAAAGACAGGGGTGGCTTTTTCTCCCCTCCTCCAGCCTCCTCCCCAATAGATATAGCACGAATTTTTAATGCGTCTTCCTTTCACAGACAACAATACAGGGTTTGAAAGCCGGACACAATTTAGGTTTTGTGCGGATCCCTCCTCGCGCTCCCTCGGCCCAGCTGGCCATATGGAATCCAGCATGGAGCCCGCGGATGACAAAGGGACCCAGTGACAGGCCCAACAAAACCCCAAGGAGACTTCTGCCTGACTCCGGGATTCACTGCCCGCGATAAGCGCGCTGAATGGTGCGGGGTGGGGCGAGGGGTGGGGGGCGGGCCCCTGCTCCCTCTTCCCCTCTCTCTGTCCCCGCGATCCTTTCTCTGTCCCTTTTTAATATGCACGCCTCTAACATCTCCGGCTCCCAGCTTTCCCATTGTGCGGTTTTGTACCGCCCGCTGTAGATTGGGCGAAGATAGACTGCTGAAGCGGACCCCGCGCCGGGTGCGCTCCCAGGGCGCTCGGGTTAGGGCCACACAGGGCTCTGCAGGCGCTTTTATTGACTCCATGGGGACCCGAGGACAGAGAGAGGCGGGCGCCGGGCCCACCTCCCGGGCTCCCGGCCGGCCGCAGGAGTGCACACCCAGATTGCAGGCCCGCGGTCCTGGCCACCGCTCCAAATGTGTCCTCAATGAGCAAGTGGTGGAAGCCTGCCAGAGTGAGGACCTTCCACTCTTGCCCCTTCCTCTCTGGAAACCTGGGGTTCTCTTGAAATCATTCCCACCCTGGAAACCCTGGAGCCTGGAACAGTCAAGATTGCTATAGGCCTGACAACTTCACTCCAAGAGACTGGAAACCCCCACCTTTCTTCCCAGAAGATTTGGGGGTTAGGGGAAGTTGCAAGTGGATGTGGAGTGGTTAGAAGCCGGGCACGTTGAGCATTCAATTATTGCACAACAAACTATTTGGGAAAAATTCGTTGGCCTTTACAAACAGCAAGACATAAGCCCCCAAACATTGCCAAGCTAGTGTGGAGAACAAAGAGAGACCTTTTAGCATTTAGAAAAACTGCCCTTTCCCCGAGGATAAGCCTGGAGATGGGAAAGGACCTTTACCAGGATATTAGAAAGACTCCTGAGCCCTCAATTATCCAGGGCTGGTGTGGAACGCGGGAATAAAGTGTCATCGCGTCCCTGGGCTGCTGCGCTGAGTGTTATCGACGCGCAGATTTGGTCGCATGGATAATCATGTTTGCTTTAGATATTGAATTAAACCTGATCATCAACTAGAGGGAGCGGGAAAGTCATTTGGGACCGCTGCCTTTGCCCGGCCTCCTCACTGCCACCCCACCCCCCAGCCTTGACGGTGCAGCTTGGGAGAGAACAGTTACAATTTCCAAATGCGCCGACTTTCGCGTATGGAAGAACCTGCCGGGCTCTGAGCTACAGAGCCCCTACTATTTTCAGAAACCAGAGAAGAAAGGCTCACCCTTCAGTTCCCCAGGCCCCCTGAGACGCTCCCCCGCGTGGCCAAGTGTGCGCCAGCATCCGCCAAGGAGATCTGCCCCCAGCGACAAGGGTGGGACGGAATCAGTTCCCCACTGGAAAGATAGACGCGCCCTTACAGGGCGAGCCGGGGGCTGCATGCCCACTTTCCGTCCTGGGCGCCCACTTCACCCTCAAACCTCTATTTCCTACCAATCCACCCAGTCCCACGCCCAAGGGGTGACTTGGGGGAACCGCACACCGCCGAACGTTGGAGGGGAGGAGGCCTGGGATCCAGTCCCCGGGGAGAGGCTAGGAAGCCCGGAAAGGATGGGAGAGGAAGGGAAGGGGTAGGCAGGGTTTGCTGGGACTGCCAAAGACTCTCGCTCCCTGGCTCCCTGGGGCCAAAGAGCCCAGAGAGGGCTGCAGTGTCCCCTCCCTCCCAGCCCCGGGCCCAGGACCCCGCGTAACACCCCCCTCCTCCACTCCTCCCGCCCAGCCAAAGCCAAAGCCTAGCGCGCCCTGACGCTCCCACCCTCGGCCTTAGTGTCTCCTAGGCCGGCAACAGCCCGCAGATTTTGAAAAGGGGTGACGAGAAAGCAGCCAGTCTTAACCTCAGACCCCCACCCACCCACTTTCTTAGCGTGAGGTAAGTCAAACGCAACAAAGTGAAAGTCATCCAGTGTAGTGGCTTCAACAGCTTCTCAGGCTGAAGGAGCCACTCGTAGATTTGGGCAACGAGGGGGGTTTGCTCTCCTCGCCTTTGCGGCTCCCTAAGCCACTTTTCCTTCCGAAGCCGGACGGTGCCGCCCGGGGTTCAGACAGCGCGCGAGGCCAGAGGAGAGGCCGGTGGGGAGAGAGTAGGCGACCCTGGGCTTGGGGCAGACGGCTCGGAGGCCCAGCGTTCCAGCCCCTGCCCCAATCCTAGGCGCGGGGTGCAGCCTGTGGTCGGAGGGGCCTGCACCAGGAGCCCCGCCCGCCCCAGGGCTATGGTGCCCCCGGCCTCCCCGCCCAAGAGGAACCGCCGGTGGGAGCCCCTCGGGCGGCCAGGTCCCGCTCCCAGCCCCAGGCCTCCAGCCCGGCGAAGTCGGACAAACCGGAGGGCCGGGCATTTTGTTTTTTTTAACACAGGATTTTTATTAAAATTCTTATTTAAAAAATGGAAAGCTTTCAGCGCCCGGCGCTCTTGGGGAAACCGCGCCGAACCGCTGAGCTCCAAGTTCGGGGCTCAAGGCCCGGAGGATGGGGCAGGGGGCTCCCTACCTACACGGTTTTCTTTTCCATATTTGAGAAATGTTTGCACTGAATAAAATAAAAAGAGAAAGGAAGAAAGCAGGGAAAAACGCAAATATAACCAAACCCAAAAAAGCCGCAAAGAAAGGAGTTGGACCCAGAAGGGAAACAGGCCCACCCTGAAGGTCATTTTGGCAACAATCACCACCGATATTTACAACGAAAAGCGAAATCTGCCACCAGTTGTCAGAACGTTTACATGGCCATAAATATTTAGCATTTTCTTATTTTTTTAAAAAAGGAAGAAATTCTCTATATTTTTAAAGTGTTCTCCACTTGCTTTAGAAGACAGCTGACAATATCGCTACTCACACAAACATATTTTACAAAATTCACGAAAGCAGGGGTGGGGGATCGGTCTTTTTCTGGTTTTCAAGTGGCGACATTAACGCTGGGACGGTTTGGTCCCCCGGGGGAGAGGCAAAGAAGCGAAGCGGCGCAAACGTTCTGTAAACACGGCGTAGAGTTCAGCCCTCTCCAAAGGTTCAGAAGGAGAGGCTTGGGCAGAGCTGGGTGGGTGGAATCTGCCACTCCAAGGAGACGCAGGCAACCTCCCGGCGCCTCCCTGATGGAGCCGAGAGTCAACTCGATTCCATAATATTTATAATAATAATAATGATAATCACCAGGAGGACCGAGGCCTCCTCGCCGCCGCCGCCGCCGCCGCCGCCGGGGTGGGGCCTGGGCCTGGTGCGCGAGTCTGGTTCGGGTGGTGCTCACCAAGTCCACTGCTGGGCCTGGACCAGGGGGTGTGCTGTCGGGTACTGGGGGGTGCTGGCCGAGCTGTACTGGGCGTTGTACTGCATGTGCTGCAGCGACTGCGCGCTGTAGGCCGAAAAGGGGATGCCCGCCTGGAAGGTGGCGGCTGCCAAGTCCTGGGCTTTGAGCGCATGGCATGGTTTGCCGTCCCTGACCAAGACGGGCACGGCCACCCGGCGCGGCGAGGGCAGGGGCGTCACCTCCATACCTTTCTCCGCCCGGGCGCGCTTCATCTTGTAGCGGTGGTTCTGGAACCAGATCTTGACCTGCGTGGGCGTGAGGCGGATGAGGCTGGCCAGGTGCTCGCGCTCCGGCGCGGACAGGTACCGCTGCTGCCGAAAGCGCCGCTCCAGCTCGTAGGTCTGCGCCTTGGAGAAAAGCACCCGCCGCTTCCGCTTCTTGCCAGCGTCCCCCCCGCCGCCCGGGGTCTCCTTGTCATTGTCCGGTGACTCGTCAGCCGAGGGTTCCGGGGACTTGGAGCTTGAGTCCTGAGGGGGTGCGCCGGCTGCCAGACCGTGCACTGGGGGAGGGGGAGAAAGAAGCGCGTCAGGCGCCTGGAGGCCGCGCGCAGCCTGCACCAGACTCCGAGCACCCCAGATCCTCCGTGCGCCCCTGGCCCTCCGCGCCTGGCAGCCCAGCCCGGCTGCCTTTGCTGTGACCCCTGACTAGCTACACGCCTGACGAAGATGTTTAGGCCTCCCAGGGTAAAGAGGGAAATTGGCAGGAGAGGGGGCTGGGGCTCCCGTTTCTAGGGGATCCCAAAGTGTGGGTGAGAATTTGGGGGGGAGTGGCGCACCAAAGATCATCGCGGGTTAAGGGCTTCGGCCCCCTTAAGCCGTTTCCTCTCTGGAGAGACGTGGGCAGATTTTTAAAAGAAAAACCCCACAATCCCAGCATTGATCTCCTCGGCCATTTGAGGCAGGTTTTTGGGGGCTTTGATTTCTGCTTTCGGGTTTTCTAGACACCCCCTGCACCGCACAAAGCGTCCTCTATGATCGCGCAGGGGGCAGGATGAGCTATTTATACCCGGGCCACCCGAAGCCTCCCCACCCTCCACCCGTACCGGATGAGGCTCGCTGGCTACCTCCAGTCCCTCCCATCAGCTGGAGTTGGGGGTCCGGCTGGAGCCCTCAGTCCCAGTTGACATCATATGCCGGCCCCTGGGAGGTATAGCCCTTCTCCCTCTTTCTCCTTAATTTCTCGCGTTGAAAAAAAAATCGGAGATCAAGTCCTTTCCCGGAACTAAGGGGATATGAAGAGGAGGGCAGAGGATATCCTATACATACAAGTGTTAAAAATCTTTCTAGGGATCGGTGTGAGGTGGTCTGGGCTTACATGGCCCCTTCCCCTTTCATTCCCAGTGTCCAGCCCGAGTTGCGGCCACGGGAATGGAGGCGACCACGGCCTCGGCAGCCAAGTTTCGCTACTTACGGGAGTACTGGAGGCCCTCGGTGCTGGCCAGCCAGCGCGTGTATGGGTTGTCGCTGCTGTCGTAGAAGGGGTTCTTCAGGGGCAGGCTCTGCACCGCGTCCAGGGCGCCCTGCCCCAGCGGCCCGGCCCTCTTAGTGGGCTCGGGCCCCTCGTTCTCTTCCTCCGGCCCTTCGGCCACAGAGCCCTCCTCATCGTTGGTGTCCGGCAGGTCTAAGATGTCCTTGACCGAAAACCCCGTCTTTGTGTTGGTCAGCGACATGGTTCGAGACCCCAAAATTTATGTCGCAAAGTTGTAGCTTCACTAGGTCAATTCGTGGCGCTCCCCAGCCCGGGCGGGCGGGGGAGGGGGGAGTTGGGGGGAGGGACTGGGGGAGGGGAGGAGGGAATTGGCTTTAATTATTGGTATAATTATTATTTTTAAAAAGAGAAATAAACTGGGGATGCGGAAGAAAAAAATGAAGCCCAACCCAGTGCCTCTGTCTTCTTTGAAAACACGCGGAAATGGACGTAGGGAGCTGGGCTGCCTGCGCGCCGAGCGCCGCGGGCCCCGGCCTTAGTTTGTAACTCCAGGAGGGGTGCCAAGGCGGCGTCAGCTCGGGCTCCGGCGGCCGCTCGGCGCGCGGTGGCGGCTGGTGGCGAGGAAAAAATGGGCCATTGCCCGAGCGATCAGTCCATATAAGGCTGGGCTCCACTCACGAACCTGGGGAGGGGGGGAGAGGGGGAGAAAGAGAGGGAGGGAGGGAAAGAAAGAGGGAGGGAGGGGGAGCGAGAGAGGGAGCGGGAGAGGGTGGAAAAAAAAGGGGGAAGAGATATTAAAAACGCAAAGGTTGGCCACGTGTGGGCGGGTCTTGGGAGTCAAGTGGATGAAGACAGTGTTTGCAGATGTGAAATTGTGGGTTTTGGGGAGCTCCGCGCTCCCAGCCAACGGCCCTCTAGAGCAAGATGAGAGGTGTAACGTGTCAATTAATTGCAAAGACGGGGCGAGCCTTTTTTTTTTTTTAACCCAGTATTTACATACAAAGGGCCACTGCGTCGCTCGCGAGTCCACACACTTGAAAGGGCCGTTTTAACAAATTGCATCTTTAAAAAGGTGGGGGTGGGGAGGAGGAGAAGAGAAAACAAAACAGAAACCAAGAGGAGGGAAAAAAACCCTCTTTAACATTCACTGGTTCCTACCTCCCCGCCCCCGCGTGCCCACCCCCGGCAAGCCGGAAAATTGGCGATTTGTGGCGCCTATGGAAAATGGGGAGGGGGCGAAGGCCGAGCTGCGGAAATCTATCCTTTCCATCGCTGATGGTTCCCTAAACAAGATCCGGTTCAAATGGCAAGAGCCCAACTTCTGTAAGCCTCCTAGGTCAATATTTTGGTTGAGGCTTAAGGATGAGTGCTAGAAATGACAAGGCAAGTAATTGATTCCAGTTAACCGCGAGAGAGCCCGAAACCCAGGAGAGAGCTCCGCTCCCGGCCGGCCAGAGCCACCACCAAGCGACCCGCCCCCCTCCAGCCACCATTTATTTGCTAAAGACTCATTTATTTCCTTCACTCCGCCTCCCCCCACCTCCCACCCCCAAGCCCTCGCCTCCACCTCTTTGCTGCGGAGGAGGACGAACAGTTCACTTTCTGCTTTGCGGGCGGTCCCGGGGAGGGCGGGGTCAGAGTCCGGAGCTCCAACTTCGGCTGGGGTCGGACCCCGGCCCTGCGGCCTCTGGGCTCCGCGGGCCGCTTTCCCCGTATGGAGGAAAGGGCAGACAGCCCCGCTCTTTCCTGCCCTCTATTATCCCCTCCCTCTCATGCCCCCTCTGTCTCCAGCCTCCGATTAGAGGTGGAGCAGCGTGAAGGCAGCGGGGCGGGATTGTGGGTGGGGGTGGGGGTTGTTTCTCCAGCCTGGGTGAGGACCCAGAAAGCTGAGGGGGAGGGGGGTCGCTGGGCAGCCCAACGCCACCGCGATTTCTCCCCAGTTTTTTCTCCCGTGCGAGTTATTTAGTGTGGTCTCCTTTTGAACGCCCTGGGCGCGTTCGAAGTACGCGCTCCACGTTTCCAGGTTAAGTCAGGTTAGTGTGAAGTTTCCAACCACTCTCCGCTCTGGGAACTGAACTTTCCCGGGATTGCACCTCCTCCTCGGCGCTGGGGTTGGAAAAGACCATGCCTCTCCTTCAGTTAAAGAAAATTTTTGTGTGCTGTGGGGTATATTGGCTACCTGATGCTCGTTCGCCCCTGAGGAGCGTCAGGAGGCAGCTTTGTCTGCGGGCGGGGAGGGCACAGAAGGCCGCCCCTGCAGGGTCCGGGTCTCGTCTTCCCACAGCCTGGGCCGCCTTGGCGCCGGCCAAGCTGACCGCGCGGGCGCCGGGTCCTCCTCGCGCGCAGCTGCCGCGGCCGCCGCCGCGCCCCTGCTGCCCCGGGGTTGCCAGCGCCGGGTGAGGGCGCCTATCCCCGAGCCGCTCGGCGGCTTTCTGCAGCCCTCGCTGCCTCGCCCCCAGTATGTGACGTGGGTGACAATGGCCCAGGTTAGAGTGAGCCCCTCGTCGGCGCGTCCTGGGTGGTCGGACCCGGGCAAACACAAATACAAACCGATTGCTAAGCTGCGGACAATGAGCGAAATGTAGACAAATGTCCCGCTCCCGTTGGAAGCCTTTGTCCCGGCTCGGTTTTTGCATTTATTTCAGTGGCGAAATAATACATGATTGACGCTCTCTTTCAATGTGTCCTAACTGTTTGGAATAAATCTAAGGTTGTTCCTAGTTGTCATGGCATTCAACCCTTTTCAATGGACTATCTCTTCATTCATTTCTGAATCCGTCCACAATATTAAGGAAACCCCTTCATGTCGACGCTCCCCGATTCCTCTTTCTCCTCCTACTTTTTCTTTTCTTCTTTCCCCCCTCCATCCCCCCTTTTTTCCCTTCAAGAATTAAAAACTGGTTTGAATCGTGTTTCTCGAACCCATTACTTTAGTGCTTTTTTCTTTTTTTCCTCGCTTTTTAGTCTCTGTCTTTCTCAGCCTCCCCCCTCCTTTCACGTGGGAGCTCCTCGCTCTGCCCCGTCGGAGGAGGGAAGTTGGTTCTCCAGGAGTCCGGGAAGAGTCGAATTTGGATCCAGAGGCGGGGGGGCGGCGGGGGGGAGGGTGGGCCTGCCGCTGCCATTGTTACTCAGCTGTTAAATAAATAACTGGTGAGAAAAAAAGTTCCTCTATCCAAGCGTTTCAGCAAAGACACTCCCTTTGTTCATCCTCCTATTCCTCGGTACGAAGGGGGTGGAGGCTCTCTTGGGGACCAGGGCAGCCTCCAGGATGGGGATCCAGAACAGAGCCTGGTTGGGCCAGGCAAATTCTTGGGTGGGGTGGCAAAGGGGTCTTTGGCAGGAAGTGTCCTTTCTCGCAAATCCCCACAGCCACCTTAGGTGGGGGTTGCCCGCAGAGGCCTTCCACAGCGCGTTCATTTCTTCAGCTGGGAACCACCTCGAAGTTCCATGTAGTTCCCAACTTCTCTCCCACTTCGCCAGCATAGTGGACCTTTCTTCCCAGGATCTAAATCAGCACCGCTGCAATTGATCAAGTCTCCTCCCCTCAATCGTGGGAGCCTGCAAGGTCCACAGAGCATCTGAGAGAGGATTGCTTTCCTAGGGGAATCCTGGCTCCTGGAATTAATCATAGGGAGGGAGTCCTGCTATAGGCGCCTAGAGAAGGAGCCCCTCAGCCCATTTCTCATTTCTCTGCCCTTGCGTCTGCCCCTTGGCCCTAATGATCAGCTGAATCCTTCTGTGTCTCAGTTCACGGTGTCCTCTTCCCGGAGCACCTGAGGCGCCCACTTCCCCTGCCTTTGCAGGCCACCGCCTGAACTTCGGGCCTCCTACAGCTCACCCCAGCGAGTCTTCCAGTTTTTCTTTCCCCTGACCTGGGGGCAGCTGAGCAGGGAGGGAGGGAACTGGAGAGAGCTTTGGCCTTCCTCTTCCGCGATCGCTGCTGCCGGTTCCACAGCTTTCAGTCTCTCTCCCGGGACCTCGAGACTCCATTTCCCCTTCACTTCGTCGCCCGAGCAGTTCCCGCGTCCGTTTCCGGAGTGTTAACATTTGCAAATGAAAAGGCGCAGGGAGACTGCTGGGAGGCCGTAATTGAAGGGGAGAAACTGGGCTTGTTAGTGGAAGATCATAAAATGCAAGTCCCCCAGGAGCGGCCTGTGGACGCCGGGAGGCCCGCGCAGGCCCAGCTGGCGGCCAGGGCAAGCCCGGTGCCCAGAGCACAGTCCAGCGTCTCCTCAATTTCTTGGGCCCGGTTTGCGCCCAAAGAGCCTGGAGGCCAAGGCGCCCAATGCACCTCTTCCGCCCCAATTAAACAGGTGATTGCATCCTGAGGACTCCCTGAGAGGCCTCCCGGCAAGCGCCGCAGCTTAGCCTTTTAGAGCCCGGGAGCTTCCGTTCCCGCACACCCCGAATACTGAGAGGCCCTGCCCCGCTCCTTCCCCCTCCGGAGAGTCCTTCAGTCACTGCCCACCATCTCCACCCTGCCAGTGTCTGCCAGCACCAGTTTCAGCTCCACTAGTCTGCCCCACTCGGCATTCTTTAGGAAATTCTTTCCAGGTACCATCTTGCACCCAGGCGAGTTCAATGTCCTCCGTTCCGTCAGGTTTGGGCTTGAGCTTTGGGCTCAGCTGCAGTGGTCTGGAGACCTCACAGGCGCTCTGCAAGAGGCCTCGTTCTGCTGCGTGCTTGGGGAGGAAGTTGAGGCGGGTGCTGGAAGTTCTGAACTCAGCGTGCCCCGGGCCGGTGGAGATTTGCTTGGTGTCTCCTTAGCGTCCCGAACACCGTGCACCCCTGCTGGGGTCACCTGAACAGCCGGACCCCCAATTCCATCTTTATTCGCATTGAGGTTTCGGGTTCCGTACCCATCTCTGGCTCTATTCATTCTTCCTAGGTTGAGAACGGACGCATCGAGAGTCCCAGGCAGGGGAGAAGGCGGCGGAGGGGAGGAAGAGAACCTGTGCCCCCGGAGGCTAGAGGGGCGCCTCGCTCGCTCTGCTGCTCTGGGTTCTGCGACGGATTGAGTTCGGGCGCAGGGAGGCTGAACAATCGCCGGAGGCCCGGGAGGGGCGGCGAATGTACACAGGCTAAGTGGCCCCACTCCAGGACAAGTGGCCCTCTAAGTCGGCCCAGTGTTTACCTGTTTACTTTCCCAGGTAGCTCAAATACGAGCGCCTTTTCTGCCCTCCGGGGCGCTGGGCCGCCCAGAGGCCCCCTGGGTTCCCGGCTGCCGCCCTCCTAAGCCTCGGCGGTACGCCCCCTGGGGGCGGGTGGCGCGCTCTAAACAACAGCAAACCAGGCAAGAAAGGAAGATACAGGAGGGCAGGCGAGGCCGCGGCACTCCCCACGGAGGGGAGCCTCTCCTAGGCTCAGTGGACGGCAGCCATCCCTTCCCCCATCTCTGTTCTGGGCGACGGGGGCCTCTTGGGAGGCCGCCTGTGTTCGCATCCTTCCCCGTTCAAGCCGATGGTGAAAGCTTGCAGGGTACCTGTCTCCTGTCTTCCAAGGGAATGAGGGCAGAATAAGTCTTCCGGGGTGGGGGCTGGGGTCTTGGGGCCTGCTCTAAAGAGGGGGAGACCTTGAGGAGCCCAAAGCTTCAGCAGCCCTAGGCGGCACCCCTCACACTCCCTACCCACAAAAGCGCTTCCAATCATTATAAACACAAGGTCTTTTCCCTTTATTTGGAAACACTAATTTGTCTGACTTCATTTCATTTCTTCGTCTTTTTTTTGGAATGAAAAAGGGTTGAAAAGAAACTCCTTTCCTGGTACAGTATGTGGCTGAGCTCTCAGACCCCCCTCCCGCCCCCCGCACATCCCATCTCAGATAACAACCTTCAAGTGGATTAGTTTATTGTCTGGTTAGCGCCAAGGTGCAAGCGTTTGTCTTCATTCACTCCGGAAACAAAGCGCGTTGCACCTTCCTGCTCCAGCAAGGATTAACGGCGCGGACACAAAGGTTTAGTCGGACGGGGAAGGTTTATTTTATCTCGGGTTGGAGACTCAGAGCGTGGCATGCACTTGAAATCAATGAGAAAGGAAAATGTCACCCAGTCTGGTCCCTGACTGTGGCGATAAAGACTTCACCTTAAGGATGGCATCTCCAAAACAGCCCCACTTCAGCCTCACCTTCCAGTGCAGGAGCAGGGTTGCAGGAAGCAGGGGTGCCAGCTCTCACGTCCTGGATGAAAGAAATCGGGGAATGTACCCCAGGAATACTAGGTGGTGCTGGGACCTTTCTTAACCAGAAAATGAAAGTCAGTCCCAGCTCCAGTTGCCCTCGCCATGTGCTTTTGGAGAAGGAAACAGGGTAATAGGAAATCCCGTCTGACTGTGGGGCGGCCTAGTGGAGCCTCTAGGTTGCGGAGGCCTAAAGCTGTGTTAGCCTGCAACTTCGAAGAGGCCAGAGTGTGCCTGGCAGATCTCTGGCAGGAGAGACTCACAGCCATTGGACAGGTGGACCAGAAAGTGGGCATTAGTGTGAAAGGAAAGGAAATCTCAACCTGCTTTGGGTTCAAGTCTAAGGTGAGTCCCCCCCCCCCCCACTTTGGTCCATATTATGTTAACTCTTTAAATTGGCCCAGGAGGGGAAAAATGAGGGGATGCCTCTCAGATGGACAATCCTCCCAGGTCAACTAAGAAGGCCTTGGGTAGATTAAGTTCTCCAGGCCCAGAGACTGAGACTGAGTTCAGATTCTGTGTCTGGGGAGTTCAGATTCTGTGTCTGGGGGAAAATCCCCATCCCTTTCCTCCAGAGTTGCAGAAACCCCATTGAAGCCACGGAGAGAACTGATCCTCGGACCTGGATCCTGGAGTCCCCCTGCGATTAATTCCGTGGGTTCAGGAGGAAGGAGTCTAGGTGAGCTTCCTTCTCCCTATTCTTTTTCAAAGCAAAATATACAACAGTTTCTCAATTATCTGCCTCCTTCCCACCAAAAAAGGGGCAAATTTCTCCCGAGGATATAAATAGTAATAGGAATTAGTATTTGTCTTCCTATTAATCAGCCTCATTGTGTGGGCATGAGACCCTGCGGGCATATGTTAGGACTTTGATAAATGCACTTTAATGAGATCTTTAAAAATGCATCCAATAAAATAAAAGGCGAGGAAAGCCGTTTAACTTTCATGGGTGTTAAATTGAACACGAACTGTGGCTCCAGGCGTGCTACAAAATGGAACCGGCCTCCCTCCAATATTTTATTTAAAAACGTAGCTTTAAGTCCCCCTCAGGCCAAACGAGCCTGTCCTAGCCAATCCATTATCATGGGTTTATTGGGGAACCAAACGCCACGTCCCCCCGGGCGAACCCCTTCCCTTTATTCGTTCGCGCTGCTCTAATGATTAAATATGTTACAATGAGATTACGCATCGTCAGTGTTGCCTTCAGGAACGTTCTTTCAGCCAAGCCCGACCTTCCCCGGATGAGGGCGATTTCAATACGGGAGATTTCGGTTTCTCTAGGAAACGCGCTGAAAGCACTTTCTTATCTGAATTTACTTCTTAACACGTGACAAAATCATTACCACTAGACTTTGGAAAACCAGCCGCTCTCCTAACGGGTTAGCATTTAGCACTTAAAGCTGGGCCGGGCAGGCCGATGGGAAAAGTAGTCGTCGGTGGCGCAGGGAAGGCACGCTCTTAGCTCCAGCTAAGGGCTTGGCTCGGGAAGGACAGGAACGCACCCTCGGGCCCTTGGGCACAGAGAAGGGGATCCTAGGGCTCTGTCTCTCTCTCTTTAGTGTGGGCACCAGAGGCCCACAACCCTCCCCTAGACGCAACGCCCCCTTTCCACCCCCAAGAGCCACCAAAGTCGAGAAGACGCCAGAGGCGATCCAAAGAGCCTCCTGGTAGTGTGTGCGTGTGTGTTGTGGGAGGAGGTTGGGCGGAGGGGGCGCCCCTTGGAGACAAGGACCCCACCAAGGTTCATTTCTGATCCTCTGGCGATCTCTACTGACACAAACGAGAACTGTCTGGCGCCAGGCGCCGCCCGGGCAACAATCGCCTCCCAAACTCCAGGCTTCAGTCGCCTGTCCAGAGACCTCAGTTCACAGCACCGGCCCTCAGCCCCGGTTCCTCGTGTCTGCTACACCCGCCTCTTGCCCTTCTGCTCATCACTACAGTCCCCTCACGTTCCAGTTACGCCTGAGGAGAAGCCTCTGTCTCCACTGGGCACCATCTCCAAATTACCTTCGGGACTCCTGCCTCTGCCTCAATCCCAGATCCCGAGCCCCACGCGATGCACAGGGGGCGACTTACCCGGCGGAGGTGGGTGCAGCGGCCGCCCCTTCCTCACCGCGGCCCCGCCAGCCACCGGGGGCGCAGCCGGCCCTGGGCGATGGGGAGGGAGTTGGCCAGGCGCTCCGCGCGCCCGCTCCGCCTCTCACTCCTAGCGCGGCGGCGATAGCCCCGCCGCATTTCAAGGCGCGTCTTTATCTAGTCCTCCACCTACCCGGACCCCCCTCGCTCTGCGCCCTTCCCCCACCGCGCGCCGTCCCGGGCGGGGCTCAGGGGACCGCACGGCTCCGGGCAGGCGGGGACCGGCGCGGGCTCCGCGTCCCTCCCTCCTCCTCCGCCTCCCAGCCCTGCACCTTCCCAGCCCCAGAGACAGTCCCGCTTTCCCTTACCGCACTGGAAAGCGCGCGGCGGCTGGAGCACCTGGCCTCGGTGGCAGGTAAAACTTTTCCTGACTGCAGGCGAGACACAGGGGCCCTGCTCGTCCTCGAGTGCTCTCCACCCCAGCCGTGAACGGCGAAGTCGGGGAGAACTTGGGAGGCCCCGCACTTTCCCACCTGCTGCGTCCGGACTACGTAGCTTGGGGACCGAGCCAAGTCAGGACCGAAGAGAGGGAGGGGCGCGCAACCGGGGTCCGCGGAGGACCGGAACCCCGGCGCCAGTCGGCAGGGACGGCTGTGCCCCGAGACCCCTCTCCGCTGGTGGGCCGCGCGGACCGTGCCCAGAGCGCGTTCCCGCGCCGGGCGGCTGCGGCAAGAGGACCAGACAGTCCGCGCCTGGCAGCGAGGGCGACACCGGGCTTCCTCCACCGCCACCGCCGGGCTCCGCTGCGGCCCCCGGGCTCGGCGGGGTGCCCCGCGCCACCCCCATCCCGCGTCCACCGGAAACGCGCGCTAGCTGCAGGCTCACCTGGAGCGCGGCTGCGCCGCTGGAGCCTCGGCTCAGCGAGCGCGCAGGTCCCGGCCGCTCTTTATTCCGAGCCGCGGGCGGCGGCGGAGTCGCGGGCGCTCGGGCTGTGGCGAGGCGCGGCGGACGAGCACTCCCCCTCCCGGCTCGGGGCTCCCGGCTCCAGGCTCCCGGCCCGGCCGGCCCCACCCTCCCGGCTCCGGCCCCGCGGCCACCGCGCGGCCCCAGCGGAGGGGGCCGCTCCCCCGCGCCGCGCGCCCTGTTTGTTTTCCTTGCCGGACTGACGTGAGTCAAAATATTGGCCATATGTTCAGTGGTAATAAATTGGGTATGAGCGCAAACACACTTGGGCTTCGATGACTCTTTCAGCTGCCACATGGCCGGCTTTGCCCGGAGGGGGCTTCCACCCCTGCCTCGGCCCCCCCGCCCCAAACACGCGAGTAGGTTCCCTCTCTGGAACGCCTTTCTGAGCTGCAGATCTGGGACCCCAAGTCTCTCCCGACCCTCGCCCCTCCTCTGCCCCTAGCAGAGCTTTGGACTCCGCAGCTCCTGGCGAGCCCGGACTGCTGGTTGACAAGGTCGCCATCTATAAATTGCTCGGTCGCTAAGACGCCATAAAACCAAAGGACCAGATGTGGCACGTTATTTATGTGTGAAACCGCGTTTACACTAGATACGAGGATCCAAGGCAGATAGCGCGACTTCGCGGGAGGTCACGGACAGCTCGCCGCGGCTCCAGGCTCCTCCCCCAGCACGATCCCCTCTTCAGGTAGAGGGTCGTCGGTCTTCCCGGGAAAGGGATTCACCCCTGCAGCCCAGGAGGGAAGTGATTTCAGTGCGCTTGTGCCAAAATGCCACCTGTCCAGGATTAGAGGCAGCCTCTGGGGTTTGTTTCCATAGCTTTCCTGTTTCTCCTGCTCTTGCCTTCCTTTTATTACAGGCCCCTGGGAGGCTGTTTTATTTTCCAGGCGGTTGATAACGTTTCATGAGACCTTGGCCTGACACAGTAAGGGTGGTAATTGAAAGCTGGAGATGCCAACTCTGTGGGTGGGTGGGATTTGAGGCTGGGGTCTCCTGAGCCCTGAGGGAAGGACTTTGGGAAGTGGGGCAGTTCATCTGGCTGAGGGAGCACCTGAAATTATTCTCGCCTGGGGCCAGTGGTCGCTCCAGTGTCGCATGTCACCTGCCTTATTTAAATTAAAGGGCAGCCAGGGCACTGGGAGAGGCAGTCCTGGCCTCGAATATGGAATGCAGCGGCCCTGGGTGCTTCAGGAAAGGGAGGTAGATACTCTGTCCTAAAAGAAAACAACCGTTTTGCTTTCCTTCTTCAGAAGGCTGCCTCAGGACTGCATGTCCCCATACTGGTCACCTCACATTTTACTCGCATGAATTCATTAAGAGTCATTGTCTCTCCCTTGCCATTATTTTACTATTTCTTGAAGTGAACCAAATTCTCTCTGTGGTTAATAAGCACTGAGCCAGGCCCCCTACCTTCCTTTTCATCTTCAAAACACCTGGGGTTCCCTGAATGGCATCTTCCTTCTGGCCAAGGAAAATAAGAGATGAAAAATGTTGCCCTACTGCAGGGAAAAACATAAGCATTTGACTTTACTATTACCAGTTACCCCAGGTCTGTGTTCACTGGATAACTGTCCTTAGGTGGCTGTTAGGGTGGAAAAATGATGCTGTTGAAAGAGGGTGGGAGAGAAGGGGAGAACCAACACGGGCTGGGGGCGGGGAGGAGAGACCCATTTGACAGGGGCAAAGAGAGCCATGAATCTCATAACCTGATGTGCTGAGCAGCAACAGCGACTCTCTGGGTTTGCCCGCCTGGGCCTTGGATGAGTCCCTAGAAAGCTTTAGTTAACTGCAGAAAAACCTGGGGCTCCCCTCAGGCCTGAAGCAGTGATTGATCTTGGAAAATTATACTGTTTTTCACTCATTTTTCTTGGATTTTTACATCTTTATTTATGGTTAAAAACCAAAATATAGGGTTTATTTTTGGATTTACATTACCTTCAAGTGGAAGCTCTGGGTGAAAATACTGCTTGATTAACAAAATTAGACAAGGGGATTTGAAGACAGGCCTTCATACTCATAGTCCTTGTGGGAATGGGTGTCTTTGTCTAACAAGTGCCCTGTGAAGAGGTTCGTGCTTTCTTCCTGCATGTACCACGGATATGTGCTAGGCAGGGACTGAAATGCAGACAAGAAGCTTAGAAAGTCAGTGTCTGGTACTCCCAGGGTGGAAAACTGAGAGACACAAAGCAAAGAGTACATCAAGCCAGGCTTTGCATCATTCCTTAGTTAGGAAAACCCATTTAAACCCAGCAAATGTAGCAGGGCATCTAACAGGTAACTGATGATAAAAATCCATGATAAAGAAGACGCAGTGGGGAGCAAGCTTTAAATGAAATGCAACTGTTTAGATACAACTCCTGTGTCTTCTCTCCGGGCTTATTTGGCAATCCAGTGCTAAGCTTCATACACTACGCCCTCCAGCCTTGACAGATTGCATTCTGTCCTTAGCCCTACCATTTTTTATGCTATTCTTACTTCAGAAACATTCCTGTCCTACTCATGGACGCAAAATTCACAGATTTTCACACTGGAAAAAACTTTCTCCACAATGCTCTCCACAGAGGCACCATCAGCTACAAGGCGCTTGTGGTGTTCCTCTCTGGGAGTGGTCAGTTCTCACAAGTCAACACACAATCAGCTGAAACAAATACTCCAGCGTGTTTTAACTTGAACTAGGATATAATGGAATTGTCTTGAAAAGAGTTATTCAGTGGACCTCTCACGGAGAAGCTCTTTGCTTGTTATAGCGGCTGCACTGCTACACAGTTGATTAAATCAAGGAAGCTAAGTGCCTTGCTCACACCTTACCTGAGCCTCATGTGTGGTCTCCAGAGAGGCACAATGAAGGTGACAGCTGAGGTGGAGGCTGAAGGAAGTAAGTACCCGCAACCCAGACCACAAGGGGCTGTCAGGAAGCAACGTGCATCTGCAAAGATCCCAATGCACAATGGGGAGCTGAGGACGGGTGATGTCCCTTCCTGGGCCCTCAGCAAGTGAAAGGGTAGGCTCTGCTTCCCAGCAGAACTGCTGCTTTTCCTCCATTGCCTTCCATAGCAGAGCCAGGAGGCAAGAGGCATGGTCTTATCAGGCTCTTGGGCTTTGAGAAGCCAAGAGTGATACCAGTTCCTTCTTATCTCTTGCAGAGAACCAAAGAACTGGGGTATCAGACACTGCAGGACAGAGACTGCAGTTAGAGTTGGCAATAGCCAAAGAATTTGGCAACATGTATAAAATCTTCACGAGGCAACAATCAGATGCATCTAGATACAGAAACTAGACCAGCGGTGGCCTAGAGTTGGGAGTTAGGGGCTGGGGGGCTGGGGATTGAGGGCTGAGGGGTGCGGGGTTTCTTTTTGGGGTGAGGAAAATGCTCTGATATTGATTTTGGTGATGCTGCACAACTCTGTGAGCATATTAAAAGCCACGTGCAGTACAAATTAAATGGTCATATTAATGTACACATTAAATAGGTGAATTGTATGATGTATGAGTTACATCTCAATAAAATAAAGCTATTTAAAAAGTCAGTGCAGCTCTTGTTTATCTGGACTAGAAGGTGCTAGGCTAGAGGCTTGGAGGGGAGAGAGGCATTGGGGAAAGACAACTGATCCTGAAAATTGTTTTCCATCTTCCCAAGTTGTATTCTGAGTATTTTCAAACACCTAGAAAAGTTGAAAGAATAGTAACATTTGTATGCCTTCCACCTGGACTCAGCATTTGTTAGTGTTTTGCATACATTTTATCACTCTGTGTAAGCGTACTTTCATTTGCTGAACTATTTGGAATGAAGGTTGCAGAAAGTTCCCTGTGGAATATTTCAGCAGAAGTCTCCTAAAAATAGAATTCTTCAATATAATCACAAGGCCGTTACCACACCTTAAAAATTAACAATAGTTACATAATACTGTGTGATATTGATTCCTTGTTTACATTTCTCACATTTTACCAAAAACAAAAGGTATGTTTATAGCCAGTCTGTTTTTTCCAGATCCAGGACTTATTCAAGGCTCATGTACTGCATTTGGTTTTCAAAATGTTTAAATATCCTTATGCTTTTTTGATTTACAACAGTCTTCCTTATCTTAGTCCCTCCCTCCATTCTTTCCCTCCTTCTTTCCTCCCTCCATGCCTCCTTCCCTGACTCCCTCCCTCCCTCCCTCCCGTTGACTTTTGAGAACCCAGGGCATTTTTAGAACACCCGCATTCTGGATTTACCAGATTGCTTCTTCCTGGTGTTATCTGCCTTGTTCCTCTACCCCTGAATAACCGTAAAGTGGATGCCAGACCTGACGTCATGATAAGCCACATGCCACACATTTGTGGGAAGAATGCCACATTGTAGTGTGTCACATTGCATCTCATCAGGAGGCAATGTTCTACTAGAGAGGCTGAGTTTGATCACTTGGTTAAGGTGGTGACCACCAAATCACCTCATGGGAATTAGTGATTAGTAAGTCACTGAGGGATGAGTGACCTTTGGCATTGTTTCAGTAATCTTTGTCACTGTATAAATATTCCCATCTTCCCCCACAGCTTTTCACCCAGGGGTTTGTAGCATCCATTGCCTGAATTCTCCTGTTTTTTTTTTTCTATATGTACTTGGTTTTACTTCTTCGTTTCCATTTCTTTTAATTTTGTTTTCCTTTGTAGTGTTTTCCTTCTCTTTGGTCCATTCTATTGGTGGCAATGAGGGACCCTATCTCAGCCGCTGGCATTGGAGACTAAATAAGTGACTGACTCAGGCATCGTGTTATTGCTTTGCAATAAAAAGCTGCAGCATAAGACTGGAGGTTTGCAGTGGAAAATCATGTCACTTTCCCGTAGCATTGGTTTAAAGTAGTATTAAATTTGACATGTAAGTCTGATCCTTTGGCTTTTTTGGTTGGAGGATTTGCGTTCATGATGCGTTTATCTTACAGATGGGAAGCCCTAGGCTGGAGCAGGACTGGATTGCACCGAGTCCTGTGGTTAGGAGGGCCCCAGGCTCAAGGCAATCTAGAGGATGGGACAGTTGTCTCTTATCACATGGCTTCAGCATAGGTTAACTCCTCTCTCGGACTGCATGAATCACAGTCAGTGCTCCCTCCAATTCCTGTCCTTAATCCCTATGGGGGTTATGAGTGCCCCACTCAGAAAGGGGATGTCAAGGCAGGGCATATTGCTCTGGCAGGTACAACACAGAGAAGGAACAGCAAGCCTAGGTTTTTTTTTCCTAGAAGGCATTGGGTAAATGTAAATGTTGGGAGTAAAACACTTAGGAAAAGATATGCAGAGCGAGTGGACTGGCATTTCACGGAATTATTCTGGATTCACGGTTGCCGACTCTCTGACGTGTCTAACGTGTTAGGAGTGGGAGAATGAAGGCAGGCCATTATACTGGGTTATACTTTCCCCATCCCGAACAGCTTCCCATAGGTGATGCACAATCCGTTGGCTGAATTACAAGTTTTGCTTCTGAGCCCTCTAGGGTTTTCCTTGAGAAGTTAATATTTATCTGACCCTGGTGAGTTTACACGCTTTGGGTGATCTTTTGGGAAAAAAGGTATCATGGCTGATATCACAATAAAGTAAATGATAAGGTCTGGTCAATTACAGCAGCAGGGGAAGAAAAAATTACATTTGGACCCAATCACAAAATTGTCATCTAGATTACGGTTGTCAAATTTTAACTGGTGTTGATGTTCTGTTGGGGAAAGAAACAACTCATCATAAATCTCAGCGATTCTTTGACAGTTTTCAATTTCAATGGGAAGCATCATGGAAGTGAACTTGATAAAGGACTTGGCAATGAGGAAAAGGTTTCCTTTTTTTCTTTCCTCTTGTCAATTTAGAGATCATCTCAGAATTTATAAATCTTCTTGGGTTTAACATTTAAAATTGTTTGCAGATCAACTTTTTATATTGTAAGGATTTCATTTCAGAGAAAATGGCATGGCCATTCTGCCTGTCACAGAGGGAATGAAAGGACTCTAGACTTGTTCTAAAATAATTCAATTGATACATTAACAAGCGAACTGTTTTTACTTAAACTGTGTGTTTACTGGATGTATTTGTTTACTGGGGCTGTGGTAATGAGTACCACACAGTGGGTGGTTTAAACAGCAGAACCTTAGAGTCTCCCATTTCTGGAGGCCAAAAGTCCAAACTCAAGGGGTTGGCAGCAGTGTTGGAGGCAGGGTCTGATCCAGTCCTCTCTCCTTAGCTTGTAGATGACCATCTTCTCTGTCTCTACCCATCTGTCCATGTTTCTAAAGTTCCTCTTTTTACCAGGATGCCAGTCATGTTGGAATTAGACACCACCCTAATGACTTAAATTTAACTTGACTATGTTTATAAAGACCCTGTCTTCAAAGAAAGTCGTATTCTGAGGGACTGCAGATTGGGACTGCAGATTAGGACTGCAACATATCTCTTTCTGGAGAGGAGGGGGCACACTTTAACCCAGGACACTTTGGATGGGTGTAGAGTGGGGGTGATGAAGGTCATGGAAGGCCCAAAGCCCACACGCCATGGTATCCTGATAATGCCAAAATGTAGTCCGAGTCTAGTGTCCGTCTCTGAGTACAAATGCCTTGGGTTTGGGTGTGCCGTGTGGTGACGGGCCTCTCGGATTTACTGGTATATGACTTTTAAGCAGATGAAAATAATTTGGGATAGCAATCCCATTAGGAAAGTGGGCATACATGTATTAAATAAAAAAGTCAAGAAAGTTTCCTGGACCTGTTTTTCCTGCTGGTGAAGCAATGATGAACGTGGCCTATTTCAGCTCTGCCTACTATGGCCCTTTCACATCTTTTTTTTTTTTCCCACCAAATCTACTTTTTTTTCCTTATATTACAATATCTAACTGTATGTCTCTGATAGACATCTAATTCTCGCTGAATTAATGGGAGATTTTAGGCTTAATAACAACTTCCAGTGAATATAAAGATGTAATTATAATGCCTCTGTCTTTATATGACTCATGACTTTTAGGAGCTCACAGCATACCAAGCACGGCCTCATTACTGTAATCCTCTTAACATGCTTGGACCCGACTTACAAATACCACTACCTCCACCTTCGGGGAGGAAAACTCAAGGGACAGGATAGCAAGATCTGTTGTTTGCTGCTGCAGAGATGGACAGACAGGGCCCCACTGTTCCTTTGTTAAATCCTTTATTCTGGAGGGCTCTCCATTTAGCTAGATTGTCTTCCAAAGCCAGCCTTGTTCTCCATCTTAGCCTCCCCAGTTGCTGTTTGCGTATGTTAGCTGGTGTCTGGGGCAGGAGCAGTTCTGGATGAATTGAGAAGAAAAACGAAAAAACTTCTATTATAATGCACTGTTTATTATTGGATCAATATGATCGATGACCACCTGTCAGATCTGTAACATTATCTGGGAACCAGCAGATGGAGCTGTTACAGATAGCATTCAGAGTTTGTTTATTCTCCTGAGCACGTGTTTCCATCCTGGAGGAAATACCACTTCATTGTTACAACGGTGGAGTTGTCTGTGGCCAGATGTTGAGCACACCTTTTCCCTTAGTCCGTGTCTGCACAGTTGGAAGGTCATTTGTATGCGGGGCTGAGGTTTTTACCTGGAAAAGGTAGGATGCCAGCCTTCGACCTTTCACAGGCCCTTATGGCAGGAGCAGATGATTTCTGTGAATGAGGAGAAAATTAAATGTACTGTTTTCCCAGAAACCGCAGGCTTAGAATCACAGGAGTGTTTGCATAGGGCAGGCTGGAGGGGACAAGAGAGACCTTGGTTGATGGTGACTCGGTTCATAAACACAGCATCAATATTGATAGACTACAAAAGATGCATATGCAGGACGTCCCTCGGGATTTACAGGGACCAACTGTCCTGGTGAACATCCTGTGCTGTTTGTTCCGCAGGACACGGCAGATGCTTCTTTCTTGTTTTATGAAGAGTGGTGGTGGATTGCTCTTCCCACCCTGTGCTTTTGAGGATGCTCCAAAAACTTTAGAAATATATCCATGTTCCTTTTCACATGGCGGGGTGTCTCTTTCCTGAGACAGAAGGGAAACTTACCAATGGTTTTGAATGCGATAGGAAAGATCAGCAGCAGGGAGGGGGTGGGACTCCTGCTCTCTGCCTCTGGTGAAGGCAGAGAAGGAAAGGAAATGTGGGGGCCGTATGGAGGTGGAGGTAACAAATTGTTCCAACAGCCAAGGTTAATAAGTGTTCAAAAGTGTGCCCCTAGTCTTTTCCTCTCTGGTGGTTAATACTGAATTGAGGCCGGGTGCAGTGGCTCAAGCCTGTAATCCCAGCACTTTCGGAGGCAGAGGCAGGTGGATCACCAGGTCAAGAGATCGAGACCATCCTGGTCAACATGGTGAAACCCCATCTCTACTAAAAATACAAAAAATTAGCTGGGCATGGTGGCACGTGCCTGTAATCCCAGCTACTCGGGAGGCTGAGGCATGAGAATTTCTTGAACCCAGGGAGCAGAGGTTGCAGTGGGCTGAGACCATGCCTCTGCGCTCCAGCCTGAATGACAGAGTGAGACTCTGTCTCAAAAAAGAAAAGACTGGGGAGAGATAGCATGGGGAGAAATGCCAGATGTGGGTGAAGGGGAGGAAGGCAGCAAATCACACTGCCACGTGTGTACCTATGCAACTATCTTGCATGTTCTGCACATGTACCCCAAAACCTAAAATGCAATAAAAAAAAAAAAAAGAAAAGAAAAGATGAGGCCGGGGGCGGTGGCTCACGCCTGTAATCCCAGCACTTTGGAAGGCCGAGGCAGGTGGATCACGAGGTCAAGAGATCGAGACCATCCTGGTCAACATGGTGAAACCACATCTCTACTAAAAATACAAAAAGTTAGCTGGGCATGGTGGTGCGTGCCTGTAATCCCAGCTACTTGGGAGACTGAGGCAGGAGAATTGCCTGAACCCAGGAGGCGGAGGTTGCGGTGAGCCGAGATCGCGCCATTGCACTCCAGCCTGGGTAACGAGCGAAACTCCATCTCAAAAAAAATACTGAATTGAGAGACAGTGTCTGAAGAATTTCAGATGATGTAAATGCGGGACTAAGAGGTGGGGGGGTGGCACTGTGTGATGGTTTCTGAGTCTTTAAAACCTGCTTGCTATTATCCCTGAGGAAAGATGGTGTTAAGTTCATCAGTATCAACTACTTCCTAAAATGTTTAGAGTTAAAAAAGGTTTTTTTTTTTAACCCAAACTACAAATCATTAGTGGGATTTTGGGTCAGCTGTTTATTTTATTCCCTTCTAGTTGACATTATTTTAAGAGTAAAAAATTTAAACTACCACAGTGTTTGAGGAGTGGGATTTTTATGTGTAAAACACTTAAAATTTAATTTAGAGCTAATATAATTGTTTTGTTCTAATCTGTTGTTAGAAGTGTTTCTAGAATGTATCGTCTACATTCTTCCAATGTGATTAGTATTCTAAAGATAATTGAGCATTTTAAGAGGATCTTGTGATTTCTGGAGTTACTGCACAGTTTCTGAAGACAGGAAGAGTGTGTGTGATTAGACCATTTCCTAATTCTAGGGAATGACTTGGATTTTTCCTTTTGGGGTGGGAGAAGTGGATGCTTTATCCCTGATATGAACAAGTTTATTCTAATGATGAACTTTCACCTTTCTCTAAGAGGTAGCATGTCAAAAATTGGTTGGAGTTCTGATTAGTTCATTTCTAGTCAATTAAAGCTCCAGTATCTAGAATGTAACTTCGCAGAGTGTCTTAGAAGGAAAGTTCATTTTTCTGTTTGGGTTTTTAATGATTTATTTATTATAACATTTCACCCCCCAACAAATAGAGATAAAGTGCTTGGCAGGAGAATTCTGATTTTCATAAAACCTATGTGGGTAGCACTGGGTCTACATTTGCACACATACAGTGTCATGTATTCATGTACACAGGCACGGACATATATGTGTTTAATATTATACAGTATGCGTCGTTCTGTCTGCCTGTTTTCACTTATCACTGCATGTTGAAGATCTCTTCAGGTCTGTAGTTCTTCTTAATGGCTGCATAATATTTCACAGTATTAATGTATCACAATTTCTTATCTCCTATTGATGGACTTTAAGTTGTTTCCAAATTTAATTCCAATAGATATTGCGCCAAAACAATCCTCGAATCTACTCATCTTTGAATCATAGGGGAGTATTTATTTAGAATAGTTTCCTAGAAGAATTTCTGGATTAAAAGGCTGAATTTAACACTTTTCTACATACTGCCAACCTAAGGCATTAGTCTATGTGTCTACCTGCTGGTCAATAATGTAGTTCCTGGAGACAGTGGATCTTAAAAGAGATGAATCATTAAATCTGCAAGTGTTTCATATACATCTTCATAGCCTTCCCAAAGCACCCCTTCACTGCCTCCCACAGTCACGCCAGTCACTCTCTTCATCTGCACAGGAGAAGGCAGTTGCTATCTGCTTTCTTCCTTCTTGGCACTTGCCCTGTGACAGCCAGTCTTGTCATATTTTTTATGCTAATAACTTTCACTGCCTTTGCAAAGTCATTTCTTTGAGTTGTCCTGCAAAGGACAGAATCTCAAGGGGAGTGGTGATGGGCAAAGATCCCACCAGGCTTAAATTCAGGTGACAGCGGAATGTTTCATTGGTGGGGGTTCTCTGGACCATGGAAAAGACGTGCAGCCAGCACTGGGAATGGACACAAGCAGGGCTGGAGCACATAAAGTGGGCCTGAGAAGGAGGCACCGGGCTTTATGTGTGCTACGGGAAACAGAGAAGAACCTGAGGGACAGGGTGTTACTTTAAAATATGTGAGTTTGGAAAATAATATTGAGGAAGTGAACAGGCTGAAGAGAAGGCACCAGAAAATGAATGCCAAGAGACAAAGTAAGCGCCAGCGCCAGGGGACAAGACAGTGGTAATTCCGTAATTAGGTAGGGTCTGAGATCAGTATGGTCTGTTTGCTTTGAGTTCGCTCGTCCTTCATTCAAATGCTGCTCTCTGGTGTTATTTCCTGCCAGGCTTTTCAATACTTTATCTGACGTGTGCAGTGCAGTGTGTGTGTGTGTGTGTGTGTGTGTGTGTGTGTGTGCACGCGTGTGTATGTATGCATTTTCCTAGAGGGTTATTTTAATGCGTGATTCATAAGTTTGGATTCTCAAAGCATGGCAATGCCAAAACAGAGACAAGAAGTTGCTTACTGCCAACTCTGAGGTGCAATGGCAGCTCTCTTCAACAGGGACCAGTTTTCCTGATTCCAGAGAAGTGTATAAATATAGCATCTTGCAAGTTATGCAGCAAAACAGGTAAGAGATGGCTCCTCTTTCCCCTTATGTTGAAATGTTGGTAACACTATTTTTTTGACATTACAGATATATTGTGGAGGAGAAAACAGAATTTATGTGAATTTTTATGATAAAACATGAGTAGCCAAGCAAATTTCAAACCTGCTGCTGGTTGTTTCAGGCTGTACTAGCCAAATAACCCCAAACATTTATTTTCATGGACTCTGAACTCTGATTTTATCATCTTTTTCATCTGGACTCTTAGGTGGGGACACTCAGACCATCTTTCTTTAATAGTCTATGTAATCATTGAAGGGCCTATCTTTCCATTTTAAAATGATATGTGCATGTTCTATGACGTTCATACCATCCCACTGCAGTTCATCTGCTGGCCCAGATAGGTTACTTTAAATAAAACCGGGAGAAGAAAACTCAGCCAGCCTGAGAACCCTGGAGAACTGTGGGCTTTCAAGTGGTTTCGGAAGTTGGCCAGATGTTTACTCCCTGCCACAGTCTGAATGCTCGCCCCTCTAAAACTCACGTTGAAATTTAGTTGCCAATGTAATGGTTTTAGGAAGTGGGGTTTTAAAACTTGATTAGGCCAGGGGGGCTCCCCTCTGTTGGGTGGACTTACTGCCTTTAAAAAGAGGCTTTGGGGAGTCGGTTGCCTCTCTTCTTACCCTCTCCCCTTCCTCCATATTATGACATAACAAGAAGGTTCTTGCTGGATACCAGCACCTAGATCTTAGACTTTCCAGCCTCCAGAACTCTATGAAAATGATTTTCTCTCCTTTTTTTTTTTTTTTTTGTTTGAGACGGAGTTTCGCTCTTGTTACCCAGGCTGGAGTGCAATGGCGCGATCTCGGCTCACCGCAACCTCCGCCTCCTGGGTTCAGGCAATTCTCCTGCCTCAGCCTCCCGAGTAGCTGGGATTACAGGCACGCGCTACCATGCCCAGCTAATTTTTTGTAACTTTAGTAGAGATGGGGTTTCACCATGTTGACCAGGATGGTCTCGATCTGTTGACCTCGTGATCCACCCACCTCGGCCTCCCAAAGTGCTGGGATTACAGGCGTGAGCCACCGTGCCCGGCCCGATTTTCTCTTCTTTATAGGTTACCCAGTCTATGGCATTCTGTTCTAGCGCACAAAAGGGACTGAGACATGTTTATTTCTGCTGGTTACTATGGCGTGGCTCCTACGAAGAGTGGCAAAACCTACAGGAAAGTTGAGCTTTGGATGGAACTCTTACTTTTTGGCACAGAGATCCTTTTACCAAGAGCAGAGACAGCCATTGCCAAATCTAACCTCACTGGGCCTATGCTATTTCAGATGAAAACACTGCATTTGTTCCAGGTACAAACACCTACAGGTGACTTGTCATGTTCTAAGATGGAACATAATGACACAAGAGTACCAGGCACAAAACCATGCTCTCAGGCCACTCAGAAGGCACTTTAGATGATGAAAACCAATCAGAAACTGAGAGACCAACCCCCACCCTGTCATACTCAGCAAGCGGAGCAGAGTCGCAGAACACACACACCTGGGTGGAACAGATGGTGCCCCAGTGCTATTGTTATTTTACAGTCTGGCTGAACGGCAAACTGAACTGTCAAGGACAATATGTAGAGTATTGCAGTTAAACAGGGGATTGCTTCTCCCAAGAAAGGATTCCACCATCTCGGCGAAGTCAAGTATAGCTCCCCTCCACAGGGGAAGTGAGGACAGCTGAGATTTTCCAGGAGAGTGGTTTAGATCGTATAATGATCTTTAATGTATTACTTCCAGGGCATTGTCTGCAGCGTCGTATTGCTGGAGCTTTCTGTTAGCAGTTTCCTGGAAAAGAACTTCTGCTTGTCTGGGTCTTGAGTTGCTGTTGCTTACAGAAGCCAGACTTGCCATCTGCACATACAGAACATGATTTTTAATTTTGACATTTCCAAAATGTGTTGCAGAATTATTTGGGTAAAATGTGTCTGATGGGAAAGCACACAGCCTGTGTGTGAGAACTTGGGAGCAAAACTGATGAGAGGCTCTTGCAGGTTGTATTAATTCTTAACATGCAAAGACGGCCACATGTTGGAAGGTAATACTGTAGCAAGGCTGAAATCTATTATTATTTCAGAGTATTAGCATTGTTTGGTGTAGAATAACTTAACCGTAATGATACATTGAGAAATCAATCCGACAGGAGAGCCAGTGCGCATTTTCTTAAAGATGAACTGGCTGATGGTTTTAGCAGCATTTTAACAGAAGGAATAGGCAAATTTCAAAAGTAAATGAATCCGAAGCTGATAAACAAGTAATACATTTGTAGTACATAAACGACTTTGAGTTTGCGGTTATTGCCATATTGTTCTAGAAATATAGATTATGGCCGTTTACTTTGTGTCCCAATTATTCCACATTTCCAATTGTTGTATGCATTTTATATACTTGTCACTCGTCAGCAAGGAACTCAAATTTTCTTTTCTCAAAAAACATTCAATTTAGTACTGTTGGACAAGATGGTATGAAACGTTGAAGGTGGAGTGAAAAAAGGTCGAATTGTAATTTTAGTGACCCAAAGAGAAAATAATAACCTCCTCTAAGATTCCTTACTCTTTTTTCTCAAAGTGGAAGTGAGTTATTTTTTTGCTGCTAATTATAAGAAAATGAAGTTCCTGTTAGAAGTAATCTGAATAGTGCAGAAGTATACAGTGAAAGGGGAAGGTGCCCTGGTAATCCCACCCTGCAGAGGTTACAGCTGTTAACAGTTTGATACGTGTATTTCTTGATTTCTAAATGCATAGGTTTAAGTAAATATGTATAAATAAAATAATTGAGGTTTGGAATAATAATTTGGGATCCATGACTATGGAAGCTGTTTTTCATCTGACTGGATCTCTAGGACACCTTTCTATGTGAGTAAATATAGATCTAACATGTAAAAAGATGATCCGTAATTTATTTCACTAGTCTCCTACTGACAGATACTTATTTGGCTTCAATTTTTCCACTTGTAAAATCAATGTTGCAGGCGTTATTTTGTACATACCAGAGTGTATATTTTTCAATTATATTCTTAGGATGAATTACCACAAGTGCTGTTGCTGCTTTTTTTCTCTTAAAATTTTAAGCAAAATACATAGCTTTTGGGGTATAAGCCACTCTCACTATCTATACAGTGATTTATTATCACAGTGAGACTGAATTCCTGGCTGAATTTCTCTTATTACCAGCAGTTGTGGGAGGTAGAATTCTAAGGGGCCCCCTGAGGTTCCAGCCCGCTGGTATACACCTTGGTATGAATGCTTCCCTTCTGCAAATACGACAAGATGTCACTTTTGTGATTGGGTTACTCACCGGTTAGCTTTGAGTTAATCATAGGGGACGTTATTTGGATGGGTCTGATTTAGTCATGGGAGCCCTTTTGAAGAGGGTAAAACGTCCAGGGTGACCTGGTACTTGCCAGGAAGGAAGCAAACAGCCCCTTTGGGAATTACCTAAGGGCTTAATGGCCGGGAACCAGAGCACCGCCTTGGAGATGAGAGGAGTCCCTGGCCAGAGACCTCTGTCCGACAACCACAGATAAATGGATTCCATCAACAACCAGTGAGCTTGGGTGAGAACACCAAGCCTCATCTGGGATAACAGCCCCAACCAACACCTTCATTTCAGCCTGGGAAGTCCCTGAGCACAGGACCCCATTAACCTGCACCTTTGCCTTGGGTACGTTCCCAACTTAGTGGTCATTAATCACACAGCAATAGAAAATAAGTGTGACAGCAAACAGAGGCAGGGTACTTGCAGCATGTTCTGGAATTTCTCCAGCTATCGTATCTGGGGAAGTGACCCCTTCCCTAGTACCTACCGTACAGAGAATGTGGTAGCCAGCTCAAGGGGTGAGCCCAAAGCTCTGCGGCTATAGCATTCTTCCTAGACACCATAGTCCTGCCCTCAGGAGGATTTCTCTGGGTAAGAATAATTCAACTTTGCCTTCTCAGTTCTTGGAACTTAGGTCAGCTAACTAAAAGGACTTTCTTAGCGACTTTCGTTACTCTAGCAGTTTCAAATTATTTAATTGACTTTACCTTTTCTCAAGAGATAACTAACTAACTAATACTGGCATGGTCTATGGATTCTTATTTTATTAGAAGAATTATGGCCTGCTACCATCTTATCACTTTGATGCTCAGGTTGTCCTGGGTTTTTCCAGAGGGGGTGCCATCAAGCCGGCCCCAGAGTCCTTTTGGTCCATCGCATTATTTTTTGAGCACTTCTTTATGTGCTCCAGCACAACAAAGTATTCTAGACTTATCTGGTACTTTCCATGGATCTCCTTTCCCCTCCCCTCCCCTCCCCTCCCCTCCTCTCCTCTCCTCTTATCTTCTCTCTTTCCCTCTGTCTTTCTTTCTTTTTTTTCTATGTTATTTCTTTTTTTCCTTTTTTATTTTTTATTATTGTACTTTAAGTTCTGGGGTACACGCGCAGATTGTGCAAGTTTGTTACATAGGTATACACGTGCCATGGTGGTTTGCTGCATCCATCACCCCATCATCTACATGAGGTATTTCTCCTAATGCTATCCCTCCCCAGGACATGAACTCATCCTCTTTTATGGCTGCATAGTATTCCATGGTGTATATGTGCCACATTTTCTTTATCCAGTCTATCATTGATGGGCATTTGGGTTGGTTCCAAGTCTTTGCTATTGTAAACAGGGCCAAAATAAACATACGTGTGCATATGTTTTTATAATAGAATGATTTATAATCCTTTGGATATATACCCAGTAATGGGATTGCTGGGTCAAATGGTATTTCTAGTTCTAGATCCTTTTGGAATCGCCACACTGTCTTCCACAATGGTTGAACTAGTTTACACTCCCACCAGCAGTGTAAAAGTGTTCCTATTTCTCCACATCCTCTCCAGCATCTGTTGTCTCCAGATTTTTTAATGATCGCCATTCTAACTGGCGTGAGATGGTATCTCAATGTGGTTTTGATTTGCATTTCTCTAATGACCAGTGATGATGAGCTTTTTAAAATATATTTGTTGGCTTCATAAATGTCTTCTTTTGAGAAGTGTCTGTTCATATCCGTTGTCCACTTTTTGATGGGGTTCTTTGTTTTTTTTTCATATAAATTTGTTTAAGTTCTTTGTAGACTCTGGATATTAGCCCTTTGTCAGATGGGTAGATTGCAAAATTTTTTCCCATTCTGTGGGTTGCCTGTTCACTCTAATGATATTTTCTTTTGCTGTGCAGAAGCTCTTTAGTTTAGACCCCATTAGTCTATTTTGGTTTTTTGTTGCCATTGCTCTTTCTTCTGATATTTTGTTCTTTTTCTATCTCTGTCTCTCTCTCCTTTTTTAAATTTTGAGATGGCATCTCCCTCTATTGTCCAGGCTGGAGTGTAGTGGTGCAATCTCGGCTCACTGCGATCCCTGCCTCCTCGGTTCAAGCGATTCTCCTGCCTCAGCCTCTCGAATAGTTGGGACTACAGGCATGTGCCACCACATTGGCTGTTTTCGTGTTTTTTTTTTTTTTTTTTTTAATTTTAGTAGATGGAGTTTCACCATATTGACCAGGCTGGTCTCAGACTTCTGACCTTGTGATCTGCTCACCTCAGCCTCCCAAAGTGCTGGGATTACAGGTGTGAGCCACTGTGCCTAGCCTCTCTCTCTCCCTTTTTGTTTGAGGCAGGGTCTTGCTCTGTCACCCAGCTGGAGTACACTGGTGCGATCATATCTCATTGGAACCTAGACCTCCTGAGCTCAAGTTATCCTCCCACCCCAGGCTCCTGAGTAGCTGGGACCACAGGTGCACACCACCATGACTGGCCAACTTCACTATTTCTAATTCCCTCTTTCAATGGTGGGAAACGTGGCTCTGATTATTTATTCATTTGCTTAATCCCACATAATACAGAAAAAGCTTCAGTGTTGCAAACACATACCGTTGAGATAAACAAACATTCTAATTGAAGTCCAATATCTATTTAGTTCTTTTTGGTTTTAAACTGAGGAGAAATAGATTACTGGATTCAAAATTACTTGGAATAATTTTTTTAATTAAATTTTTTTTGTTCTTTTCTCCAGTATGGATATGTTACTCATTTGAAGTAATATTAGATTCATTTGTTTCTGTTTGGTTTATCCTGTTTTCATTTTATTTTTTATCCTTTTCAAATTAACCTTTTTATTATTATTTTTTTTAAGAGATGGAGTCTTGCTATGTTGTCCAGGCAGTTTTCGAACTCCTGGCCTCAAATAATCCTCCCACCTTAGCCTCCCAAAGTCTAGAATTGAAGACATGAGCCATGGCACTCAGCCTTTTTTCTCTTACTTAACAGGAAATATCTCAATAAGAGTTTATCTTCAGAAGTCTTTTTTGCCCCGGAAATGGAGTTTTAAATGCAGGGATCCTTTTGGTCTTAAATGGAGTCCTCTAGGGAAGATGTGGTGGCTCTCAGCTGCTTCAGCACAAGTTCTCCAAGTCTGTCTATTCAGCTAGAGAATCTAGGAGGGGTCCGCTGAAGAAGTGTCCTCATCCCCAGGAAAGACCTTATGGTGGAAGGACACATCCTCGAATGGATGACATCACATTACCAAACACAGTGCCCCAATGCATATACGTGATGTAGCATCAAAGTATAGACAGCAGACGAAAAACTCAAAGAGAAATGTACATGACACAGTCCGCCAAATCTCTCTCAACCATACAGGTTAAGGGGAACAAAACAATAAGTATCCCGGGTTGGAATATGGATTGAAAAATATTGCTTTGGAGGAGAATATTGGAAAAACTGGTGAAATGTGAGTAAAGATAATATTAAATATATTTGATATTATATAATGGCATTGTATCAAGATTCCACTTCCTGAATTAAATATTTGCTCTGTGGTTGACAGAGATGGTTCTTTTTCTAGGTGACACATGGTAAAGAAACTAGGGGTGAAAGGTTGTTATATCTGCAGCTTACTCTTAAATGGTTCACACACACAAATACACACACATCTACATATCTGCATACACACATTCACATACATAGATACACGCAATCCATGTATCAGACTTCCACACACATGTATACATCCACAGATACATATTAATATACACACACACATACACACACATACACACACCTCCACATATACACACATCTACATCCACACATGTACACATACACATACATTCACATACACACAGATACACACACATGCACACAGCCAGACAGCCACATCTGCACATGTACACATACACACGTTCACATGCATACATCCACATCCACATACGTACATATATGCATGCATCCACATATCCACACATGTACACATACACACCCACACCTTCACATGCACACACATCCACATATACACACCTGCATATACACATGTATATATCCACATGTACACATCTGCATATCCGCATATCCACATACACACATTCACATACATACATGCACACAGATACACATGTACACACATACGCATACACATACCTGTACACACATACAAATGGCAAAGTGTGAGTAGCTGGTGAAGCATATATGGCAGTTCATTGACGTTATTCTTTTCCTGTAGTTTTGAATTTCTTCAAAATAAGTAAAAATATTGATAACCAATAAGACAGATCAATTTCACATATGATAGATCAGCCACATCATGCATCTATGTTGAAATTTCTATACTTCTATTCAGACACCCATGTCAGAGTCACAAAAAAGGGACCACATTTTAAGCCACAACAAAAATTCCATAAATTCCAGAAAGCAAGTAAACACTTTCATTATTAAATAAGAAATAGTGAAAATAAAGAGTATTCTATTCAAGAAGTTAAAAAACACAGATCAACAATACATCGAAATAAAGCAGGAAGGTGGGATTAAAGAGATCAAAAATCAGAAACAGTGAATTTGTGAATAGAAAATCATGTTGAAGAATAAACCCAGGCTCTGGTTCTTTGAAATAATCAGTGACGTAGATGAACTAAAGCTACTTGAATTTAAAAATACAATGTTATGAAGAGTTGTGCAAAACTCACTCATGCAGTTCAACCTATTGTTAAAGCAATGAAGAAAAATTATCCTAGAATCTTAAGAGTTGCCCAAGTCATTTGATAAATTGTAATGCTCGATGTGAGGCCTAGGCTTCATTAGCTCTGTGCAAAATCCACCGAACCTCTGGATCCCAGGGGCCTGCAGGGACAATTCGGGGGGCGGCCTGGCATAGAGATGTGTTTGCCCGAGGCAAGGGATGTGCAGGAAGAGTGTCTGCGGGAATCTCCACAGGGCTCAAAGCAGTGTCCAAGAGAGAATGTCCAACGCATACCTGCCAGACAGAGGGGAGCAACCCCTAGCTTAGGAAGGAATGCTGAGTGCCTGGCCTCTTCCCCACACGCCAGCCATATTCACCCAGGTGGGTTCTGGGGAGGAAGCTTGGCCCAAAACAATGACCAGGAAATGGAGGAGGAGGTGGGCATAGACAGGTGGAGAGCAGAGGCCACCCACACCTGTGCCTGCAGGGGACGTGACTACAAATGTGAGAAAGGTGGAGAAAAGTCTTACTGCTGACTGAGAGACGCCTTTTGATAACTAACCGGACACCTACATTGATCATACTGAGACTTGGGCTTGAAGTGTTCTTGTGAGAGTTCTGCTCCCCAGGAATGAGCTGAAAAATCAGAGGCTCTGGTGGAGTTTCCATCCGTGTCAGGGAAAGAGTCCCCTCACTGAGTAAAGTGTACAGGGCCAGTGGGAGATGAAAGTTAGGTGTGTTTTGCTAAGGTCCTTCTCTCAGTTTATATCTCTTCGCACATTTTACTATAAATTGCAAGAAGAGACCAAATGATATCTTCGGCCCTTTTCTTGGAAATCTCTTTAGAGAACCACGTTCATCAGATGCATATTATGCTTTCTACATAGCTGCAGATGACAGCTTGGCTAAGCTTTCTGCCACCACATAACGAGGATCCCTTTCCTCCAGCTTCTAAGAACATGCTCCTTACTTCCTTTTGAGTCCTTACCGGTGGCACCCTCAAAGTCCAGACTTCTACTAACCAATCTGTAGACTTCTTCTATGATGCCAGTCAAAATCCTTCCAGCTGCTGCTCACTGTCTAGTTCCAGTGCTATGGAAGCACCCCACTTTCAGGTACCCAAATCTATAGTAGTTATTCATTGCTGCAAAACCAATTATAGTAAACTAAGCAGCCTAAACTAACTAACTAACTAACCTTTATTTCTTCACAGCTTTTCATTTTTAATTTTATTTATTTATTTTTATGAAGACAGGGTTTCACTTTATTGCCCAGGCTAGGCTCAAATGATCCTGCTGCCTCAGCCTCCCAAGTAGCTAGTAGTTCAGGTACGTGCCACCACACCTGGCTAATTTTCTTCTTCTTCTTCTTTTTTTTTCCACAGAGATAGGGAGGATGGTCTTTTTTTTTTTTTTTTTTTTTTTTGAGACGGAGTTTTGCTCTTGTTACCCAGGCTGAAGTGCAATGGCGTGATCTTGGCTCACTGCAACCTCTGGGGAGGTTGGTCTTGAACTTCTGGTCTCAAGCAATCATTCCTCCTCAGCCTCTCAAAGTGCTGGAATTATAGGTGTGAGCCACCATGCCCAGCATGTTCACAGTTTTTGAAGGTTAGGCATGGCCTAACTGGATTCTCTGGGTTTTTCATAAGGCTGAATCAAAGTGGAGACCATGGCTGGGGTCTCATCTGAAGGCTGCACCACAGGGGCGCCCACATCCTGGCACACAGTAGAATTCAGTTCCTTCTGGACAGCTGAATCCTTGAGCTCCAGCTCTTAGCTGGCTATTGGCTGGAGGCCACCATCAGTTCTCACCACGCAGGCCTCCTCTGCTGGCAATTTGCTTCATCAGAACTGACAAGGGAAGAGTCTACTAGCAAAGTGAAATCACAAGCTTATGTAATCCAATCATGGAGGAAGCATCTCATCATCTTTGCTATATCCTGTTACTTTACAGGATAAAGTTTTGTAACTGACTTCTGACGAAGGTTTGAAGATGAATTTTGAAAATATGGTCTCACTTTACGTGGAATAAAAATTTAAAGTGAATATTATAAATGTATTGAAATTGTTTAAAGAAGTTCCCAAAACGGTACCTTTGTGGACGGGTTTCTCTACTGTGAGTGTTATTCAGGCCAAACTAGAAACTGTTTAGCTGTACACTATGCCCCGTGAGAAGACCTGTTGTCAATCCAATCTCCGCTGTATATATTAACAAGTAAGCAGAAGACTTGTTTGTTGTGTTAAAACCTTCATGTATTTTTGTTTAGTTCTCTTTTTGGTTATGTATTTCTATAAAACAAACTACCCTCAACACTTAAGGGCTTAAATACAACAACCATTTTATTATCCTTTTTTCTTTTTTTTTTTGAGACAGGGACTTAATCTGTCACCGAAGCTAGAGTGCAGTGGTGCAATCTTGGCTCATGGCTCACTGAAGCCTCAACTCATGGGCTCAGGCAATCCTTCAACCTCAGGCTCCTGAGTAACTGGAACTACAAGCACATGTCACCATGCCTGGCTAATTTTTCATTTTTTGTTACCCAGGCTGGTCTCAAATGCCTGGGCTCAAGTAATCCTTCCACCTTGGCCTCCCCAAGTGCTGAGATTACAGGCCTGAGCCACTGTGCCTGGCCCATTATTATATCTAGTGATTCTTTATGTTAGGAATTCAGGCATGGCTCAGCGGGCAGTTCTGCTTTACGTGGCATTGGCTGGGATGCCTGGGTATTATTCGGTCAGTGGCTACTCTGGTCTGAAGGGTCTAAGACATTTTTGCTCACCTCCTGGAGCTTTGGAGAGGATGGCTGGAAGACTGGGCTATATCCAGATAGAATCAGAGTTTCTCTTTGTGGTGGCTCCAGCAAGGTAGCTTGATTTTCTACTTGGTGTTGTAGGGCTCCAAGAGACAGGAAGTAGAAAGTTCCAGTCTCTTCAGGTTCAGGCCCAGAAAGTGGGAAAGCATGACTTATCCCACATTTCATTGGTCAGTGTGGTCACAGAACCTGTCCAGATTCAAGGGGAGGGGACACAGCCCACCTCCCTCGGGAGGACTGTTCAAGGAGGTATTGCCCAGGTTAACTGTCCTACAATTTTAACTGCTGAGGAGCAAAAAACCATGAGTATAATTGCAATTCTATATGATAGTTGCCTACATACATCTTCAAAGGAACATGTCCAGTTTTTATAATTCTTTTTTCTCATTATGTTTGTTTTGATTATATTTACTGAAATGTAAAAATAAAGTTTGGGTTTATATTTTTAAAATTTTATTTTTCTGATTATTTTTATTGTATTTTACAAAATTATGAATCTGAGGATGATCAAAAAATTTAGAAAACCCCGGTTCTTACCCTCAGATCGTTTGTATAGTGCTATTTTAGAAGATAAGGGTGTTAAATTAGCAGTGTACACGTGCTTCCCCTTTATCATGGGGCTACCCCCGAATCGTAAAGTTGAAAAGTTGCAAGTCCAACCATCGTAAGTCAGGAACCACCTGTACTGGGTGGACTATCACACGGATTGGAGCAGGAGGGCTCTGAGGAGGGAGCCAGGATCCAGCTCCTCCTCTTATTCCCAAGTTCAGCTGTCTAGGACCTGTGTGTCCATTCAGAGTAGGGATAACTGTTTATTCTCACAGACATGGGATTTGCTCAGCAAACCTGCATAGCTGTTCCCCAGAAGAGTGAGTGCTTTTTCCAAATCCTTGCAGAGAGATGGCTGTCCACAGTCAAGCCATGAGCTATCCAGCCAGAGGGGCAGCCATCTCCAGTTGGTGTGGAGACCCACAGATACTTGTGGGCATATGAATCAGAGTCCTCACAGTCTTCATAAGTGAAACATCAGAGAAAAAGATATTCAGAGTGTATTAGGTCATTCTTGCATTGCTATATTTTATAATGAGCAATTATAGACTGGGTAGTATATATATAAAAGAGGATTAATTGGCTCACAGTTCTGCAGGCTTTATAGGCAGCCTGGTGATGGCCTCAGGAAGCTCACCATCATGACAGAAGGCAAAGGAGGATCAGGCACTTCACATGGTGAGAGCAGGCGCAAGAGAGAGAGTAGGGAGGTGCCACACGCCACTGAACAACCAGATCTCGTGAGAATTCATTCACTATTATGAGAACAGCAGCAAAAGATAGTGCTAAACCATGGTCCAATCACTTCCCACCAGGCCCTGCCTCCAGTACTGGGGATTATAATTCAACATGAGATCTGAGCAGGAACAAATATCCAAACCACATCGCAGAGTTAAATGTAAAGACTTGCATTTGAAAAAGCCACACCCAACAGCACAAGGTTGGAGGAGAAGCGGGGAATTAGTTGACAGTAAGGTCAATATAGGTCAAGAATGTCTCCCCCCACCAAATTAACTTAAAAAAAGAGACAACGTGTTCTTAGATTCCAGTCATGGAAATTCATATCTGGAACAAAGGAAGTGAGAGTTCCACTGTATTCCACCCTGCTGAGAAAATGTATTCATCCACTCATCAATTATGAATGAGCTCTCTCCTGGGGTGGATGCTAGGAATACAGAAACGAAGGCTGCAAGGCCAGCCTCGGGGATGCTGCTCTGTCTCTATTCTGTCTCTATCAGAATTTCGTAACCCTTTGTGGGATGCCTGCAGAGGGGTTCAGCTCTGATGCTGCCCTTTCATGGGGACGTGGAAAATTAGAGTGAATCCTTGAAGACAGATCTGGGGTGTAAAGGACTCAGATGATCACATATGGATGATGTGTAAAGGAACGGATGGTGTTTGACTTGGTGAAGAAAAGAGAGGGGACTCTTGTTGCTATTTTTTAATGTCCAACACTTATGAACAATCTGAAATCCACTAGCCATATGGGACCGTTTAAAGCTAATAAAAACAAAATAAAATAAAAATTCAACTTCTTAGTTGCAGTAAGTCACACCCCAATGAGCAATTGCTACAGGTGCCTGGTGGCTTTGATACTGAAGCACAGATGTGGAATATTTCCATCGTCACTGGAAGTTCGATTGGAAAGTGCTGGAAGGGCTCCCACGTGGGAGAGAATTTACTATCTCCCTGCTTCATTTAGATGTGAGGGTTGAAATAGTGATGATAGATCGCTGAAAATTAGAGCAGGATAGATTTTAACTTTGTATTATGAAAAACTTCTGAACAGAAATAGCTGTCCAGCAGGCAGTAAATCCCGTTACTCTAAGAATTCAGCTCAGGGTCGCCTGGCTGAGATTTTCCGTATGATTGCTGGGGCTGGCCTTTCTTCCCTGGAGGTTTCTCTGTGATGTGGAAGACGTTCTTTATCACATGTTTCTTCTGTTCCAGAGGCTTAGCTCCACACCTTCCCCACACAATCACACTTATCGTTTCAGTGCAGTTCTGTAAGTCAGGTAATATTATCCCACTTTTTATAGATAAAGAAACTGAGACTCAGCCAGGTAAGTTGTTCTGGTTCTGGTAAGTGCAGTGAATCAATGGATCCAGGTTGCCAAGCTTGTAACAGGGACAGGTTGCCAAGCTTGTTCCAAAGCTTGTAACAGGGACAATTGAATTTTGATTATTTTTAATTGTGCTCAGTAAATACTAGTCAATTGAACACACTGCCTCAAGCAGATATTAGGTTATTGAAAAAAAAACACCACTTTTTTTGAGTGGCTTATAGCTGAATGAAAGTAAAAATAAATTATGTACTGAAGAAAGGAATATTAATAATAAAATATTAACATCAGTTAACAGTTCTTGGTAGAATTAGAGGTATATTTTTCCCTATTTGTCCTTTTTTAAAAAAATATTATTGTTTACTCAACAAAACAAAAACTTAAGAATGTAATGTGGGCCCTGAGATAATTCAGTGCCTGAGATAAGAATGTAAATAAATACACAGAGTATCAATCGAGTATTGCTGTGTAAGAATCCACCCCCAAAACACAGTGCCTTAAAACAGCAGTGCTTATTACTTCTTGTGATGGTGAAGGTGTGGATTAGCTGGGTGTTTCCTTTGCTGGCTTCTCCAGGGCTCTCCTCTGCGGCTGGATTCAGCTTGAGGTCGGTGGGGCTGGAAGGTCCCTATGGCCTCACTCAATGCTGGCACTTGGAACTGTCAGCTGGGGTAGGCTTTCCAAGTGGCCCTTGCCCTCTAGGAGGTTTAATCCACTTCCTTACAGAGTAGCTTCCAACATCATCCAAGAGTGTTCCAAGGGGCAAGGGTGAAAGCTGTAAGTTCTCTTGAGGCCTACACTCTGGAACATGCCACATTCTGTGGCTCAAAGCCAGCTGACTTGAGGGATGGGGAAATAGATTTTACTTTTTGATGGGAGGAGCTGCCAGACGTTACAGCCCTGTTTTTTAGAAACCTTCCATGCATTGTAGAAACCTTCCATTCTCTGCCCTAGAACAGGGCAGAGAATAATAGTCTAGGGATTGTCTCAAATACTGTCTTGGAATGTTAGATTAATAATTTCTTTAGAATGTTCATAGCTGCCATTCATGCTGTTCTTACCTCAGTCTACGTCCTATTTTTGGCCTGTGGTGGCTAAAATACAATCCTGAACACACTCAAATGCCTAGGGCTTTTCCTTTCTTTCTTTCTTTTTTTTTTTTGAGACGGAGTTTCGCTCTTGTTTACCCAGGCTGGAGTGCAATGGCGCGATCTCGGCTCACCGCAACCTCCGCCTCCTGGGTTCAGGCAATTCTCCTGCCTCAGCCTCCCAAGTAGCTGGGATTACAGGCACGAGCCACCGGGCCCAGCTAATTTTTTTATCTTTAGTAGAGACGGGGTTTCACTATGTTGACCAAGATGGTCTCGATCTCTAGACCTCGTGATCCACCGCCTTGGCCTCCCAAAGTGCTGGGATTACAGGCTTGAGCCACCGCGCCTGGCTGGGCTTTTCCTTTCAAATGATTATGCTCAAGTAGAAATAGTTGATGGAAACAATAGTTTTTATCCAAATACCTTCACGGCACTCGGAATGATACTGTCAGCAGGGAAAATGAAAGAAATAAAGACGTGATCAAGGAAGCAAACCCGAATGTCTGTCAACAGAAGGAAGGATGAGGAGGGCGTGGTATATAGACACATGCAATGGAATAGGATTCAGCCTAAAGAAGACTTTTCTGTCACATGCTACAGCACGGATGAAACTTGAGGACATTTTGCTCAGTGAAATCCGTCAGTTACTAACAGACAAATACTGTATGACTCCTCTTATACGAGCTACCTAGAGTGACACATTTATAAAAACAGAAGGTGGAATGGTGGTTGCCAGGGCTGGGGAGGGAGAATGGGGAACTGTTGTTCAATGGGCACAGAGTTTCAGTTTCGCAAGATGAAAGATCTCTGGAGATCCGCACAACAATGTATACATATTTAACCCGACAAACCGTACACTCGAAAATGGTTAACACGGCCACAATTAAAAACTTCAAAACAAAACAAAACAGGACAGGCGTGGTGGCTCAAGCCTGTAATCCCAGCACTTCAGAGGCAGAGAGAGGTGGATCCTGAGGACAGGAGATCGAGACCAGCTTGGCCAACATGGTGAAACCTCCGACTCTACTAAAAATACAAAAAATTAGCTGGGCCTGGTGGCGAGTGCCTGTAATCCCAGATACTCTGGAGGCTGAGGCAGGAGAATCACCTGAACCCAGGAGGTGGAGGTTGTGGTGAGTGGAGATCACACCACTGCACTCTAGCCTGGGCATCAAAACAAGATTCTATCTCAAAGAAAAAAAAAAACTTGATCAAAGGGAAAAAATATATAGTTCTTTCATTCAGAGCTCTTATACCAGAATGCGGTTCCCAGCCATAGTCTATTTCTGTGCCTTCACTTCGGGAAGACTTGCTTCCCAGTGGAAACAGAATCAGGAGACCCTTTGAAAGAGGAATGTAAGGCCAGGCGCTAATCCCAGCACTTTGGGAGGCCGAGGTGGGCGGATCACAAGGCCAAGAGATCAAGACCATCCTGGCCAACATGGTGAAACCCCGTCTCTACTAAAAATACAAAAATTAGCTGGGTGTGGTGGCGCGTGCCTGTAGTCCCAGCTCCTTGGGAGGCTGAGGCAGAAGAATCACTTGAATCTGGGAGGCAGAGATTGCAGCAGGCCGAGATCTTGCCACTGTACTCCAGCCTGGGTGACAGAGTGAGACTCCATCTCAAAAAAAAGAAAAATGAGGAAAGTAAGCAATATCTGGAGAAGATAGGGTTCTTGTCTTAGAAACGCCCAAATGCAGCCTGTTGGTTGGAGCGGCTGAGTGAGTAAGCCACGCCACGGTGACCAGGGTCTTCCTTTATGCCATTTGTTTCAACCACCTTGTAGCATAGGCACCCACTCAGCTCAGGGCCTCAAATGTCACCTGCCGTAAAATCAAAACCTTACAGTTGCCATCCATTTCATCTGGTTTTGCCCTGAGAATCTGCACATCCCCTTCCATCGGCCAGAAGTTTCACAGCTGAAGAGATGGGTAACATTCTTGTTGCGGTCACTTCAAGATCATGACAGAGGAAATTTGTGGCAATGGCTTTCTTCTTCTGTGTCTATTGGTCGCATAACTCAAGAGTGTTGATGTCTCTGTTAGTGGTGAAGTCCACTGCGAACCACAGAGCATCTGACTGCTGGGAAGATATTAACGGGGACTGTTTTCCTTCTGCAGAATAAGAAGTATCGAGTAGGTAGTTGAGGTTGGGTAGAGGACACTTCTGTTTCAATTCCACCATCCCTAGGGCTTTGGAACATTCATATTGCCTCGTGGTGGCTAAATGGCTACTGTCCCCCATCCCTGCAGGCCTCACAATTGCTTTCTTGGTAGGGAGAAGGGGGGAAGATGGAAAAGAAATGGAAAAGAAATGTGCCAGCTGAGTATGTGTGTTCATCTGGAATGCAAAGCTTTTCTGGAAGCATCTCCTGGCAGACATCTCACTGGCCTAAACCAGAACCCTGCTCTATGACCACTGCTAGCTGCAAAGTGACTGGGGAGAAGTGGGTATTTGGACTGGACTTGCTCAGGCAGTTAACAAGGCTATCGACGTTAGTCAGCAAAACCTTATTTATTTATTTATTTATTTATTTATTTATTTGAGACAGAGTCTTACTCTGTCACCTAGGTTGCAGTGCAGAGGCGTGATCTCTGCTCACTGAAACTTCTGCCTCCCGAGTTCAAGGGGTTCTCCTGCCTTAGCCTCCTGAGTAGCTGGGATTACAGGTGCCCACCACCGTGCCCAGCTAATTTTTGCATTTTTAGTAGAGACGGCGTTTCACCATGTTGGCCAAGCTGGTCTTGAACTTCTGACGTCAAGTGATCCACCATCCTTGGCTTCCCAAAGTGCTGAGATTATAAGTGTGGACCATTGTGCCCGGCCCATCAAAGCCTTCTTAAATGGGTGCACATCTATATAATGCCCCTCTGCACACAATACTGTCTCCCTAGCAGTTACAAGCTGAAAATGGGGCTCCACCTTTGTGGCAGGGAATGCTTGTGTATTCCCTCTGAACAGCCAGCCCGTGCCTACCGCCCACTTCCCAGGTCCTACTTCCAGCAACTTCCTTTACAATGACAAACCTCTTAAAGATGGGGAAATTTGCATACCTCTAGATAGAGGTATACCATTGCAGGTATACCATACCCTGAATTTTGTTTGTGTTTAGTATATATTTGCTGATTTTCTGAAGTGATTGAATTCTTTTCCTCTAAAGACAATTCCAGACTGTTCCCAGGGGTGAACCTTGGGAATGGAGAATGGGAGCATTTCTGCTGGATCTTAGGAACACTGGAGTTTTCTTCCAGATATCAGAGAATGACATCACCTTTCTGTAAGTTCTCTTTTATGGCTGGTGCTTTAAGCTCATACCTCTCCCTCTAGCCTCCATCTCTCGCTGGGTCTCTGTTGGCAGGTGTGTACCCAGTAGCTGAGTTGATGACAGGAATAACTGAAAAAACACAGTCTCCAACCTCCACATGATGAAAATCACAGGGTTGTTTAAATAGAGGGGGCTATTAATATAGATTTGTCCTTTTCTCCCTCCTTCTGCTTAATCATTGTCAGGACGGTATTAGAATGGTCTGCACACCGACAAGGCTCTGGAATAACTAACTGAGTGCTAGACTTCCAGCCAGGATTGCAAGGAGGGGCAGTTGCCCCTCCAGGGTGCTCATTTTCTTTTTGGATGCTGGCACAGGCAGGTCCAGTCTCCTCTGCCGGGGCGACTGTGTCCAGGGCCTCTGGGAACCATGGGCTGATTTGTATGTTCTCACTGTAGCCATTTCTGAAGCCTCAATTTCTGAGGTCTTCCATGGCACACTATAATTTCAGGATTGACAGTGATGCTGGCAAGAGCGAAAAGAAAACATATTTAGGGAAACGGGAATTTCTCTCAACCTTTATTTTGACATTCAGCAGTAGATGATGGATGTTTTAAATTACTCTTGATAAGAAGCTATCAGTAGGAGTTATTTTGTTTCACAGATACCTGGCAGGTCAAAAACATACTCAAATTGAACAAATATTCTCAAATTAAGTACAGGGAATAGTAAGTAAGGCCGAGTAACTCGTGCTGCAGAGAGGAAGCACATCTAAAGCTACAGTGAGTGCTCAGGGGAGCCACTCCTACATCATTTCCACAAGAAGCAAAGAAGAGACAACAGCTGGGAGTCAGAATGGAAATTAGGTGCTTGCTGGTTTAATCTAGAGAGCTGGAGCTGACTTAAGGAAGAGGTGGGGAAAACCCTACCACCCAGGCTGTCAGGAAGCTGGGGAACTTGGACTGAAAGAACTCGTTTCCACGACTCTATGATTTCAAAAGTCTTTCCCAGTCACGTAATTTCTCGAAGGCCTTCGTTTCCTCATCTATATAATGGGATGGTAATATCCTCATTGTTGCTACGAGGGGCCAAGGAAGTGATGCATATGAAATTGCTTTGCAAACTGTGATGTACTCAGCTACTTGTGGGGCTGAGGCTGGAGGGTCGCTTGAGTTCAAGAGTTTGAGGCCAACCCAGGCAACATTGAAAGATGCTGTCTCAGAAAACAGCACAAAACAAAACTGTGGTGCATCATGCAGCTGCTTCTCTTTGGAAAAATAATATTTGCTCAGTAAAGATAGTAGACGTTCCTCCTTTGCAAACCGTTTTCAACTTTGCACACAGCTATTAGAAGTTGTAAGTTACATATATAAATTTATATTATTTAGAAATAATATTAATTTTGCAAACATTTATACGCACTGTGCTTGGCGACAGAGATAGAAATCCAGTGATTATTTTCTCACTGTAAATTCCTACAAGTTCTTTTTTTTTTTTGGGACGGAGTTTCGCTCTTGTTACCCAGGCTGGAGTGCAATGGCACGATCTCGGCTCACCGCAACCTCCGCCTCCTGGGTTCAAGCAATTCTCCTGCCTCAGCCTCCCGAGTAGCTGGGACTACAGGCGTGCACCACCATGCCCAGCTAATTTTTTTTTTATTTTTAGTAGAGATGGGGTTTCACCATGTTGACCAGGATGGTCTCAATCTCTTGACCTAGTGATCCACCCGCCTCGGCCTCCCAAAGTGCTGGGATTATAGGTGTGAGCCACCGCTCCCGGCCAAGTTCTTTCTTTCTTTTTCTTTCTTTCCTGCTTTCCTTCTTTCTTTCCCTCCCTCCCTCCCTTCATTTCTTTCCTTTCTTTCTCTCTTTCCTTTGTGACAGGGTCTTACTCTGTCATCCAGGCTGGAGTGCATTGGCACACTTATAGCTCACTGGAGCCTCAACCTCCTGGTCTCAAGCGATTCTCTTCTCTCAGCACCCCTGAGTAGCTGGATTACAGTAGGGGCATGCTAACATGCCAAGCACATTTTTGTATTTTTTGTGAGACATGGTTGTGCTTTGTTGCCCAGGCTGGTCTCGAACTCCTGGGCTCAAGCAATTTACCTGCCTCATCCTCCTAAAGTGCTAGGATTATAGGTGTGACCCACCACACCTGGCCCCTAAAAGTTATTTCTTTAAAATAATTGGGTTTACATGGAATACCATGCAGTCATAAAAAAGGAGTTCATGTCCTTTGCAGGGAAATGAATGAAGCTGGAAGCCATCGCCCTCAGCAAACTAACACAGGAACAGAAAACCAAACACCGCATGTTCTCACTCATAAGTGGGAGCTGAGCAATGAGAGCACATGGACACAGGGAGGGGAACATCACACACTGGGGCCCGTCAGGGGATAGGGGGCAAGGGGAAGGAGAGCATTAGGACAAATACCTAATGCATGCGGGGCTTAAAACCTAGATGATGGGTTGATATGTGCAGCAAACCGCCATGGCACATGTTCAGCTTATGTATCCCAGAACTTAAAAAAAAATAAAATAATTAAAAAAATAAAGTTACTGGGTTAAAGTAAGTGCAGATTTTAAAGATTATTTTTATGTATATTAACCAAATTGGTTTCCAGAAAGAGCTTACTGTTCCGCAGTTTATGAGACGTGTTGGTTTTTCTGCCCTTTTGGAAACACAGGGAATGATTTGAAATTTTTGTGCCATCCTGGTTTATCACTTTAATTTTCATTTATTTTATTAATGATGCAACTGGATGTTGAAAATGTGCTTAATGTATTTTATTATCATAATGATATTAAATTAGTGTTTTGTGTAGAGCTCCCACAGCAAAACCAAGCGAAAAAGAATATTGTCCTGTGTCTTCCTTCTACTTGCTGGATTGTGGTTCCCATGAGCGGATGTGAAGGAGGCTGTGGGCTTTGAAGGGTCTAGAGAGAAGTGTACATGTCCAGGATGGAGGGTCTCCTTTGGAGTCTTGGAGGGGACATCGAGGGCTGAGAGAGACCGTGGTGGGGCAGGCAGCACCATCTAACCTTTCCACAGAGGTGGCATTTTCCAGTCTCTGGCTATATAAAGGTGCGGGTGACTTTTGAGGTTGGATCTGTGGGGCAACTCAGGACCAAATGGTCATGGTTGGAAACGCAGAGGCCTTCCCTGAGAAGTACCAGTGAAAACACGGTCTCGTGGCTCTCCGCTACTCCTGCTTGCTAAAAAATTTTTGTTTTGTGTGTGATATAACATCAAATTTCCCATCTTGAGCATTACTAAGTGTACAGTCCAGTGGCACTAAGCACATCTGTATGGTGTAACTCTTGCTACTGTCCATCCTCAGAACTTTTCATCCTTCAGAGTGGAGACTCCCTACCCATCGAACAATCACTCATTTCCCGGACCATTCCGCCCCTGGCAAACTCCATGCTATGAATGGAGGCTCTGTCCCTGTGAATGCGGCTACCCTAGGTGCCTCATGTAAGTGGGTCCTACAGGACTTGTCCTTTCATGACGGGCTTACTTCACTCATGTGGTCAAGTTTCATCCATATGGTAGCACGCGTCAGAATTTCCTTCCTTTTCAAGGCTCAATCGTATTCCTGTTTACTCTTGCAGCCCCCTTTGGGGCGTGATGAGGCTTCTAAGTTCCTGGCGGTGCCAGCCTTGTGCTGGGGACCCAACCTAAGACAAATCCACCCGGGAAAATCTCGAGGAATTGAGCTGCAGGGTCTTCCTCACTGTCCTCCCCCTCCATCCCTCTCAGGTCCCCAAAGGAGGCCAGAAGTCCTCTCCCGATTCATCCGAGGAGGGTTTGGTGGGCTGGGAAGTAGCCTTCCACTTACTCAGAGCGTCTCAGAAGACAAAGCTCTATCTTTTCCATGTAACAGGTTCTCTCCCTGTTTTTGAGGGGAGGTGGTGGTGGGGTTTGTGACAGTGTGAAAATGGTAAAGACAGGCACAAAGGGTAACCAGACAGGAAAATATTTGTTACTAGGTGAAAATTCACCTTTAAAAAAATGAGGCTGGGCGCAGTGGCTCACACCTGTAATCCCAGCACTTTGGCAGACTGAGGTGGAAAGATTGCTTGAGATCAGGAGTTCAAGAGTAACCTGGGCCACATAGTGAGACCACATCTCTACAAAAAGTACAAGAAATTAGCTGGGCACGGTGGCATGAACCTGTCCCACCTACTCAGGAGGCTGAGGTGGGAATATTGCTTGAGCCCAGGAGCTATGATTGCACCACTGCATTCTAGCCTAGGCAACAGAGACCCTGTCTCTCTAAAAAAAGTGTAGAATTTGAACACTTTTATTTTTGTGAGATGGAGTCTCACTCTGTCACTCAGGCTGGAGTGCAGTGGTGTGATCTCAGGTGACTGCAACCTCCGCCTCCCAAGGTCAAGCAGTTCTCCCGCCTCAGCCTCCTGAGTAGCTGGGATTACAGGCATCACACCTCTTTGGAAACGCAGGCAACTGAGATGGAATAGTCATTCTAGTCCTGTACAGGATTTAAGAAAACAAGAATGCTTTCGCCTTCTCCTACTCTCATGAAGCTGAAATAGCTTATTTGTATAGCTCCCACCTTAGGTGTGAACTTTAAATTAAACATGGTGTTATCAATTAATGTAAGAGAAACCCATCCAGCGGGGGGAGTGAGGCAGCTATAAAACCAGGTGGAATTGAATGCTTATAAAAGAGGTTCAACAATGTGATCTTCATGTCCTGGACTCCTGGGAGATTTTCCTTGAACTGGTTCACGTAGTCAAAAGCCTTACATTCTTTTCTGAAGGACAGTTGAGATCATTTTAATCATAATGGAGACTATATGCCGTGAAAGTCTTTAAAAGAATGAGGGAGAGAGTTTGCACGGTGAAGGATACAGAGCAGGCCGGCTTTGAGCTCACATTAGCATGCACCACCTCTTGTCCGGAAGCACCGCGCACCCTCCCCAAGACTCACGATAGCTACGAAAAGTGAAACGAGGCTGGGAGAGAGGCCACGGGTGTTAAGCATGTTAACATTTCCATTACGTCTAAAAGCAGAAAATGGAACAAATAAAGCAGGTTGGGTTTTCTTCCCCCAGTATAATGCATGCCAGAATGTCACAAGAACTCATTGTCTGCAGTGAATACAAAAATATGGGCAATTCAGGCTGAACAATGGAAACATTGGTGATTCCGTAAAAGCATCCCATTCGCATTAAGTTCATCTGGCTTGGTTTTACCCTTATTTTTCCCCCCAATAAAGCTGTTTCTTGAATAATATGATCTTTAAAGTTTAAGCTGCATATGGAAGTGCTGCTTCTTCTCCTCGGCTGCTTTCTCTGGTTCTGAAATGCAAGAAATGCAGAATAAAAGACAATTGAACCATCCTATTTGTTTTTCTCTGCCCCTTCTCTCCGGTTAAATGCTGTTGTGATTTTGATGCAAACATCCTAGTAATTTTCACAGGAAGTGGATGCAGGGATCCTAGCAGTGTGTCTGTTCAATGGTACTGTTAGGCGTCTTTTTGTTCAAAGGAGGACTTGTTCCAACGCCCTGGCACCGGTCCAGTGCAGGCAGCCCGGGGACTTGGTGGGCCACCAGGGCAGGTGGCCCAGGAGCTGGACTGTGCACTTAAAGGGGAGGCTGGGTGGTCTTTTCTTTCTACTCGGGATCTCCTGCTCTTAGAAGACTGGGCTTTGGGACTGAGGCTCTGAGGGCTCAGAAGTGATTTTGACCTTGAGCTGACATTTTTAGAGTGAACGAGCTTGCTGAAAGGATGGCAATGTGGGATGTTTGACTCTCCCCATGATTACGGAGTTGAGTTTAAGAGACAGAGGGAGTAAAAAGAAGACGCATTTGCGTTTCTGTGTCTTCATCCTATTCCTTTCCGCCCTGCATTGGCAATGATGCCAGTTGAGAAGGAAACAAATCGTGAAAACTCGCCTCCTCGATCACTTACCCCTGGCCTGAGGGCCCAGAGCTGGAACAAAGTAGGTTGGCTTTGACATTAGGCACGGGACATGAAGCCGCAAAAAGATTATCTATCCGCAAAGAAGCAGAACCTTTGGGTAGACCCATACACATATCTAAACAAAACACTGTGTTTTCAACACAGCAACAAAACCATCTTTCTCAGTTCAGTGGAGGTTTGACTTTCTCAGCCTTGTTTTCTTATCCTTGCATTCTCTTTGTTTTCTCTCTTTCCCTTCCTTCCTTCCTTCTTCCTCCCTCCCTCCCTCCCTCCCTCCCTCCCTCCTTCCCTCCCTCTCTCCTCTCTCTCTCTCTCTCTCTCTCTCTCTCTCACTTTTCTAATCCTTCTGACTCTTGAGTCAGGATACATGACAACACTCAAGACTGCCCTTGCGCCCTTTCCTTTCCCCAGTGACGATGGCTCCCAGACATCTTTCTCAGGGCTGCAGTTTGAACGCACGTAATGAGCTGAAGGCTGGAAAAGTTGAGAGGCCAAATTAGTTCAGAAAATTTATTAATTTTAAAAAGGATTTAATATTTTACCCAAATAGAAAATGATAGATACCCATGTACCCACCAGCTTAATTTATGTTAGTATTTCCCGTTTTTCTTCAGATCTCCCATTCTTTCTCTCTCTCTTTCACACACACACACACACACACACACACACACACACACTCTCTTATTATTTTGCTGCTTGAGCTCTTAAACTCTAGCTTGTGTTAGAGTCCCCTGGAGAAAGTGTGAAGAGGAGGGTTCTGAGTTTCAAGTCCAGGAAATCGGCTTCAACAGGATGGTGGTGGTGGGGGAGGGAACCCACATTTACTCTTTCTCCTGGGGGACTGTAAAACCTTCCAGTGTTAGCTTTCAGTAGTAATTGTAACAGCAGTTGCAGCAATGTATTTTTCTTTTTTGTAAACCGTTTGTATCTTATAGTAATTTTGACTTACAGAGGGGTTGCAAAAACAGAATAGGGAGTTCTGTTTATCCGTCACCCAGCTCACCCTACTGTTAACATTTTATACAATCGTAGTGCAATGGTCAAAGACAGGAACTTACCATGGAGGCAGTGCTAGTGACTGAACTCCAGGCTTTATCTGGATTCTCTCAGCTCTTCCGCTACGTCCTTTTCCTGTTCTCGTGTTGGATTCAGGACCCCACCTTGCACCGTCATGCCTCTGTAGTGTCCTCTCATCTGTGATGGTTCCTCTGTCTCTCTCAGTCTTTCATGACCTTGGCAGTCTTGAAGAGTACTGGTCAGTTACATACACTATAGAACGTCCCTCAATCTGGGTCTGTTGCACATTTGCTTCTTAACAAGAACCCAAGTGCCCCTGCCACAGGCTGTCCTCAGACCACGTTTTAGAAGCACTGCTTTATACTTGGTTTTGAATCAAACTTTTTCCAGGTTGATCCCCATATGGTTCATAAATGTTGAAATTCTAAAATGAAATCCATCCTCTGGATTTGGGAGCTCTTCACCTTTGGAGATAACCAAAGCATGTGTTCTAAGCCTTGACACGCTTTGAACAATTCCAATGAACTGGACCAAATGCATGGCTTTCTAAAGTGACTACTTTGCAGAGAGAGACACTCCTTGGAGACATGAAGGAAAGAAAGCTTTTTAAGAGATGGCAGGGACTGGAGAACTTATCGAATTCTATCTCTCTTCATTTCACACAGGAGAAGACTGAGGCCCATTATAGGGACATGATTTGCTCAAGGTCTCAGAACTGGTTGTTGGAAGAACCAGCAATAGAAACCAGGTTTACTCGTTTTCAGCCCCGTTGTTTATAAGCAGTTACTTGATCACCCCTAGCAGCAGTGACGAGCTCACACCCCTCCCTGGACTGGCCCAGGACACAGATGGGCACAGGGCTGAGGGTGGGGCTCCTCATGGAGGTGGGCAGGGGGCACGCTTTGCAGCTGGTGTCACTTCCCAGTGGTGCCACTGCTCCTGGCCACCCCTGCCAGCCTCAGTCCCGACCTTGCAGAGCTTGCTGCACGGCCCCACATTTTGGAAACAGAACTTTCTCCCAAGTTGCAGGAGGTTTTGTTAAGCCGGCACAGAGGTGGGGGTTGCTCATGGCATGGAGAGTGACTCCAGCAACGAGGAATGTGACCACATGGCCGGGTAAGTGCGGCAGCCTCTTGACCTGTGAGCAAACAAAGAGGAAGATGTGGGGGCTGGTTCTACAAAGTGCCTCAGAGTGACTGCTCCCGGTGCAGATGAACCAAACTGTCAACACGCTCTTTACCTACTCTTCTCCTCCATTCTTGCTTCCACCTACCTCCTCACAGGTGATCTGCCTATCTTGACTGCAGGAACTGCATCTGGGAGAACCTACGCTAAGCAAGGAGGTGAGCTCTACTGTCTGACTGCTTTCCTGTTCAGCCAATCGTGGCTCTGTAGGAAGGTGGGCCAAAGGATGCTAGGTATTCTTTTTCAGGGTGGGGTGCGGTGGTCAAGTTTACTGAGGTATGATTTATCGGTAGCACAATTTACTCCTTTTGGAATGTAGTTCAGTCAGTTTTCAGCAAATAAATACAATAGTTGTGTAGCCACCACCAAAATGAAGATCGAGAGCAGTTCTGGCATCCCCCACAAAATTCCTTCACGGTCTTTTCAAGCAACAGCCTCTCCATCCCAGCCCCTGGTGGCCACAGACCTACAGTTTAGCAAGTCATGGGAATGGAATTAGGCAGTGCACAGCCTTTGGAGTCTGGCTTCTTGTCCATCGCATGAGGCATTTGAGATTCACTCATGTTGATGGTACCGGTCGTGTGTTCTTTTTATTACTGAGTGGTTTTCCAGGCATGGATGGACCAGTGCCTCTCTCCATTCAGCTGCTGAAGAACATATGTGCTATTTTGGGAAAATCATGAATAAACCTGCTATAGACATTTGGATGTGTATTTTTGTGTGAAGATAATTTTTCATTTCTCTAGGGTACGTACCCAGGGGAGTACACATAGTAAGTGCATGCTTAAGTTTATAAGAAGCTGCAGGCTGCTTATGGATGCAAGGTTCCTGTTGTTCTGTGCCTTCACTAACTCTTGGTATTGTCAGTTTTACTTAGTCATTCCAAGTGGTATCTCATGGTGATTTTCATTTGCATTTACCTGATGACTAATGATGTCGAGGATCTTTGTTTGGGCATATTAGCTTCTTGTATATCTTTCTTTGGTAAAGTGTCTATTTGAAGTTTTTGTACATACAAAAATTGAGTGTTTGTTTTGATTTTTGATTTTTTCAAGAGAGTACAGAAATTGAGATTTTTACCTCAAATCTTCTGATTTTTGAAAATGAGAACCGGACTCTGCTCAGTGGCTCACACCTGTAATCCCAGCACCTTGGGAGGCTGAGGCCCGCAGATCAATTGAGGTTAGGGGTTCAAGACCTGCTTGGCCAACATGGTGAAACCCAATTTCTATGGAAAATATAAAAATTAGCAGGGTGTGGTGGCATGTGTCTGTAATCCCAGCTACTCAGGAGGCCGAGGCAGGAGAATCGCTTGAACCTGGGAGGCGGAGGTTGCAGTGAGCCAAGATCGCACCACTGCTCTCCAGCCTGGCTGACAGAGTGAGACTCTATCTAAAAAAAAAAAAATTAAAATTAAAATGAGAATCAATCTAAGAGATTTAGAGAGAAGGGGTGGCTCCCCCAAGACAGCAAAACATCGGGTTTTCAATCCAAATTCTTCTGAATCTAAATCCAATTTGCCTGCTGCTACCCCAGGGATGTTCACATAAAGAAATCCAGAGCAAAATACCGAACAGAAAACCCCCACTCACGGCCAAATTCTGTGAATTTTGCTTTCCCGTCATACTGAGTATCCCAGAGATGCCTGAATCTGAAACTTGCTTGCTGAGGGGCTGAGATAATTTTACTCTTATTAGGATTTGCCAGGTAACAAGTCAAGTGAAGATCTCACTGCGAAACAGACTGTGGTCAAATTCAGAGACGGGAGGTAGAATGGCGGTGGCCAGGGGCTGGGGGAGGGAGAAACGGGAGTTGTTTCACTCGCAGAGTTTCAGTTTTGCAAACTGAAGGGAGTTGTGGAGGTGGACGTGGTGATGAGTGCACAGGAATGTGTGTTCAGCGCTGTGGGCTGCACGGTTAAGAATGGTTCAGATGATCACTTTTATGTTACATGTGTTTTATCCCAACTAAAAAAAATAACAACAAAAAGAAATAAACTACAAAGAAGCAAAATGTTGTTTTTCATCATTCTCACACCCATGAATCCCTGAAGCTGTCTTCTGATTTAAGACCACCACTGCATCTTCGTTTCCGGGACAGATGAACCCCGTTTGGAGACAGCACCTCTGGGTTTTATGCCATACTCAGGAGTGACTGAGGTTTCTTTAGAGCTTTTATGCTCATGAGTTACATTTTGCATTAGGAACCGAGGGTACACACAGTGCTATGCTATAAAAACATTCAATGCAAAACTGCTATCTTTTGAATGTCAGAGAATCCCATATAAATATGGTTAAAGAAATACATGAACCCTTTAGGAAAGGGGTCTCAACAAAGCACTCTGCCCACCTATTCAGTGGGGAGGTGGGTCCAACAGTGGCGACAATGATTTTCATGGATGCGGTTCAAGGCTGTGTGAGCAGATGCGTAAGATTCACGAGGGACTGCAGCCCCTGGTGGGGCTGGGTTCAAGCATTCTGAGGGCCCCGCCTGAAATCCACGCTCCCATTATCAAGGAAACCACTTGCGTCCCGGTCCTCCTTAAGAATCTGCATTCAAGGTCGTTATGGATGCTCTGTGATTGTGAAGGCTCTTTCAGGCCTACCCTTCCCACGTGATGGGATGGTTTCACTGGGTCTCGTGTGCTCAGGGTGAGCTGGGTTTGTATAACCAGCAGTGACTGTCCTTCACTGGAAAATGCTCAAACCCTTAGGGCCAAAACCTGTTTCTTTATCTATAACAAAGGGAAAGTCCCCAAGTCATCTGGGTAGATCATCTTAAAAGAGAGGACTCTTCTATTTTATAGTTTTCCAAATAGGGAGGGATAAGGGGTCAGAGTCAAACATGTAAACTCTGTCCCCTCAGCAAAACAACAGACAAACAAATGATAAAGCCCCTCTTGCCAGCATGGGGGGACTCTTGCAATGTTTGGGGGTGGGTTTAATCTCCCTGGGCTGGGATAGACCTTCCTTCCTTTGCACTTCTAGAGGCTTCAGTATTAGAGGATGGCACGCCTTCAAATTCAGTCACTTCTGTACAGCTTCCTACATTTTTGCTATATTCACAAATCATTTACACTTACTTTGTAATTTTCATTAAATGGACTTTAAACCAATTTAACAAATTTACTTAGCCATAGCCAGTGGCTTTCAACGTTGAATATGTATCAGAATCACCTGGAGGTTTAGTCCAATGACATATGGCTGGATCTCCCCCTCAGGAGAGTAGATGGCTGGATCTCACCCCTCAGGGTGCAGTAGGTCTGGGGAAGGCCTGAGAATTTGGATTTTATCGATTTCTCAGGTGATTCTGATGCTGCCAATCAGAGGGCGACACTTTGGCAAGTACTGTTCTAAGCAATAGTATCCCAGGAATCATGGATTTGTTGTGGCTTTTAAAAAAGTGTATGTTGGCTGGGCACAGTGACTCACACCTGTAATTCCAGCCTTAGGGAGGCTGAGGCAGGTGGACCACCTGAAGTTAGGAGTTCAAGACCAGCCTGGCCAACATGGTGAAAACCTATCTTTACTAAAAATACAAAAATTAGCCAGGTGTGGCAGGCACCTGTAATCCCAGCTACTTGGGAGGCTGAGGCAGGATAAGTGCTTGAACCTCGGAGGCAGAGGTTGCAATGGGCAGAGATCGTATCATTGAACTCCAGCCTGTCTCAAAAAAAAAGTGCATGTTTGTTAGATTGCAATTAGAAACATGGAGACGTTGAGAAGTGAGCAATAAACTGCTTTTCATGAAGAAGTAGTGAGATCCCCTCCCTGCAGTGGGTGTTCTTTCGAAGGAGACTTGGGCAGCGTGGTAGTGCTGCCTGCCGGCTGTCACCCACCCCCTCATGTGGGTGTGTTTAGTGATAGAGCCAAGGGCTGATATCCTAGCTGGCTTTGTTGTAGGCACGACTTGGGGCAAGTCCTCACCCCTCTTTGTCCCCCAGTCTTCCCGTATAAGCAGGGAGGTGATGACACTGACTTACATATAAAGGTTCTGTTGCTCCATTTTGGGATCCTTTTGAAGATGGTTGCCGATGGAGGCAGCCTTTAGAAGTGAGGCCGGAATCCCACTCTCACCATCTCAGTGCTGGGGGCACTGTGATGTTTCAGGTATCAGCACTTTCTGAACTGCACGTGACAAAAACCCACCTCAAACTGGCTTGAGCAAGAAAGGACACTTATTAGCCCATGTCGCTGAAAAATGTAGGTCTGGATTCAAGTTTGGCTGGATCCAGGGAACAAAAGATTGCCATCTACTTGGTCTCTCAGTTTCTTTGCTTTCACCTGCCTGCTCCATCCTCAGGCAATTTCCTCCCAGGCAAAAGCAAAATGGTCACCAGCAGCTCCAGGCCTATGACCTGCCAACTTAGCGCCTCTTCTCAAGGGTTTCAGCAGAAGTCCCAGCACTGACTCTCACTGGACTATATTAAGGGCCCATCACCGAACCCATTACTCACTGGAGCAGATACAGATTATGTTGATTGGCCAGACTTGGGTCTGGTTCCTGCTCCTGAAGTGGTGAGGTATCACTTACACCTAAGAGTTGAGGAGGTGTGGTTTTCCAAAGCACATCGTCAGGAGCTACTACCAGAGAACAAAAGTGTGATGGGAAGGAAAGCCCCCCGGCGGTCCTCGCAGGTTCATCTGTGTCAGTGGTGATCCAAGTGTGTTCCTTGGATCGAATGGGAAGCATCAACATCACACGGGAGCTTTTAGAAATGCAATTCGTGGCTGGGTGTAGTGGCTCGCACCTGTAATCCTGGTACTTTGGGAGGTCAAGGTAGGAAGATAACTTGAGGCCAGAAGTTTGAGAGCAGCCTGGGCAACATAACAAGACCCTGTCTTTACAAAAAATTTAAAAATTAACTGGTATGGTGGCCTGCATCTGTGGTCTCAGCTACTTGGGAGGCTGAGGCAGGAGGATTATTTGAGCCCTGGTGTTCAAGGCTGATTGTGAGGCATGATTGTGCCATTGCAATATAGCCTGGGAGACAGAGTGAGACATTATCGCTAAGGAAAAAACAAAACGGAGCAGGAAGAAAGAAGTGCACTTCTCAGGCCCAGCTGCGCAGTCACTGATGTAAACGGGAGAATCTCGACCCTGACTCCGATTTGAATCACCTGGGAAATTTTGTACCATCTAGATTCTACTCCCAACCAATTTTACCAAGGCAGGAGGGGATGGGGATCCCGTCACTGGTGTTTAAAAAAATGTTTCTCCAAATAATTCTCAGTGCAGCCAAGGGTGACAGAACCACTAGCTCAAGAAAACTCTTGTTCTCTGCTACTTCCTATTTATGAAAAGGCAGTAAAGACACTGTGAACGTTTTTCCGTTGAGAATGTGGTGCATTAAAGAAGTGACTTAGGAGGTGGCAACTTGAGCTGAGGATGTGGCGGTTTTTAGTTTTTCTAACTCACGTTAGAATCAATATAGAACTACTGATTAAAATTTCTTCTAGTACCAGCTGAAGTTACCTTGTGTGCAGGAACACGGATTTCAATCCAGAAGACTTGCAGTTGAAAGCCAAGGTTTGTGCTAGCTTGGAGAAGCCAGGCAATCTCTATTTGCATCATGGGAAAGATCCCAGACACCTTTAAACCCAAAACAGAGAGATGGGTGGTGGCTTCAGTGGAGATGATATGTGGGGTGAAAACAGCCATTGAAGACAAGCGCGAAAACCAAAAATACAAACAGGCAGTAGGATGATTAGAATGGAATTGCAGAATGTCTGTTGCTTTCTCTTCTTTTCTTTTGTTCTATGTTTTTTGCTTTTTTTGCAGATAGAGTTTCGCTCTGTTGCTGAAGCTGGAGTGCAGTGGAATGATCTCGGCTCACTGCAACCTCAGCCTCCCAGGTTCAAGTAATCCTCCTGCTTCAGCCTCCTGAATAGCTGGGACTACAGGTGCATGCCACCACACCCAGATAAGTTTTGTATTTTCAGTAAAGATGGAGTTTTGCCATGTTGGCCAGGCTGGTCTCAAACTCCTGACATCAAGTGGTCTACCTACTTTGGCCTCCCAGAGTGTTGGGATTACGGGTGTGAGCCACTGTGCCGGGACCACCAGGATGTCTGTTGCTTTCCATGGTCTCAGCTTTTTGGATAGTTGCAAAGGCCTATGTGGAGGAAGGATCTCAGGTGGAAAAGAGAAAGAAATGACATTGGTGAGCTGGCTAGGACTGAGGGTGCAGGATGGAGAGAGTATGCAGGAGTTGACTGAATCCAGAAAAAAGTTTTGCATTTGGCTTCATTCAGGCAGGAAGTCAGCCCCTGAAGCAGACATGTGACAGGCAAAGTGTGAAATGCAGACCCTCGGAGCAGAGATGTCACCGGGAACCCAAGAAAGGGGTTGGAGATCCCAGATGGCAGGCAGTTGAGGGCTTTCCTGGGTATTTCCAGTGAGAAAAAAAGGAAGGCAAAACGAGACTCAAGCAACTCTGAGGAGAGAGCAACTGTTTTGACTGGAGATGCTAAGACCAGCATTTCAAGTTTGGGGAGCTAGATGGTGGGCGGTGGCGGGGTCGATGCGGGGGGGACCTGTGGCATGTGACGATCTGGGGGAAACGCCTGTGCGAATGGCGGAGGATAATATGTAAGAAGGACGGGGTGCTCATCCCCCAGGAACTCTGGCCTAATGGAGTCTTTCCAGGGCTGAGCGCCAGAAAACAGACAGACCCAGGCTCTGCCCCAGGTTTCCAGCCGGCTGCGCTTCACCATGTGCCCTGTTGGACTCTGACCTCCTGTTCTCACACCGAGGCATTTTAGCCATGGTCAGTGTTTATTTAAGTTACTTCCCCTTGAGTTCACTGGCACAAAACACTGCCCGGTAGGCAAGTACTGCCTGTGCCCCATGGGGTCTGGGACGGTGCCCACGAGTGTGGCTCCAGGGGCATCAGAATTGCAATGTCCAGGCTCTCTGCTCTGTGCAGAGGCTCCCGCAGAGCCTGAGCACTACGAGGGGTAGAAGAATGCCTGGTTTACGTTTCAATTGTAAAGATATTATTCACATGCGGTGCCATTTTTTTAGATATGAATTCAATGTTGCCCATTTCGTATTAAATTAGTCATCTCATAGTCTGCATTCTGTTTCATCATTTGGAATTTTAAACACAAATAAAAACTCCAAGTGGTCCCATGGAGACAGAACTAAAATCACTCGAAGTTTGCATCTTGGCCTCTCTGGGCGTCCTGCCCACTGTTTATTTGGAATCTACTGTTCACGGTGAATCTGCGACATCCCAGGGCTTGGCTTGTGATAGCACCTGAAGGAAAGGCAGCTCAGACAACACAGACATGGAAACCCGCTTTTGAAACAGCCTGAGTCCACACAGGTCAGGCGCTGGCTGTAGAACTGAGAATTCTCTGAATTATCTTCTGGGTAGGATGTAATGTTTATTAAAGGCTCTGTAACATAAAATATGCAAATTTGAAGCTTACATTTATTTATATAAAGTTACAACTTTTCAATAATCATCATGAATTATTTAGACCTTTGATCAACAAAATACGTTTTTTTTTTTTTTGAGACGGAGTTTCGCTCTTGTTACCCAGGCTGGAGTGCAATGGTGTGATCTCAGCTCACCGCAACCTCCGCCTGCTGGGTTCAAGCAATTCTCCTGCCTCAGCCTCCTGAGTAGCTGAGATTACAGTCACATGCCACCATGCCCAGCTAATTTTTAGTATTTTTAGTAGAGACGGGGTTTCACCATGTTGACCAGGATGGTCTCGATCTCTTGACCTTGTGATCCACTCCCCTCGGCCTCCCAAAGTGCTGGGATTACAGGCGTGAGCCACCGCGCCCGGCCCTGTATTATTTTTTAGAGAGGAGGATTTTATTCCTGATCTCCTTAAGAATTGCTGGGCCATGGTAATAAAAAGCAGAAGCCTTTTAATCAGGATTAGCATTATTGTTAACTTTTCTACAGACAGTGCCCCCGAGGACCTGCCCTTGGTACATCACCGACTCCCAAGGTGGTTTGAGGATTAAATGAATTAAAACAATTAAAGCCCTTAGAAGAGGGCTCAAGATTAGCTACGGCTGGTTTTTCTACAACATATAAATCCCACTTCTAAAAGAATCCACAGGTATTTGATGACGGCTGCTCATGAGCCTCAAAAATCCTTACACTAAGAAGATAGAAACAGGCCAGGTGCGGTGGCTCATGCCTGTAATCCCAGCACTTTGGGAGGCCAAGGCAGGTGGATCACTTGAGGTCAGGAGTTCAAGACCAGCCTGACCAACATGGTGAAACCCCGTTTCTACTAAAAATACAAAATTAGCTTGGTGTGGTGGCGCACGCCTGAAATCTTAGCTACTGGGAAGGCTGAGACAGGAGAATTGCTTGAACCCAGGAGGCAGAGGTTGCAGTGAACTGAGATTGTGCCATTGCACTCCAGCCTGGGCAACAAGAGTAAAACTGTCTCAAAACAGAAACAAAAACGGAAAACAAGGTGTAAATATCAAGGTTCTAAGGAAGAGTGTTACTGGGGGACTTGACCTACCAGACAGCAAGAATAACCACAAAACTACAGTAACGAAATGTGATATTGTACGACCATATGCAGATAAACCAATGGAATAGAGAGTCCACAGACAGAGCCAGCAATGTATGGAAACTTTCTATATGGCAGATGCTTAGAAAAAGTGTGGATTATGTAATAAATGGTGCCCAACCAATTGTTTGTCTATACGAAAAAGGTGAAATTATATCCCTATCTGACAATGCATTTAAAAAAATGAGCACAGTAGAACGTAAAGATTTTCCAAAACATTGTAGGATGCCTAACCTCAGGGAGGGAAATTTTTCTTATACATCACAAAAATAGTGCTGGCCAAATAAGAAAAGACTGAATAAATGAAAGGTGAATGAAGACAATAAAGGGTTCTCCATGTCATTTGTAATTAGTGAAATACAAATTCAGATGAAGAAAATACTACTGTATGCTCCTCGGAACAGCAAAAAATGAAAGAATAGTCTGATATTAAGTGTTGGTAAAGATGTGATTTGCAGAGAATGATTGAACATTGGTGGTGGGTGTGTAAATCGGTACAATCAGTTTGGAAAATAATTAGGTAATATCTTAAAAAAATGAACACTGCATATCCTAGGGCCTAGAATTCCAATTTCAGTATCTTCCCCAAAGATATTCTTGTACACTATAGCAGGTGACAGGAAAGAATATTCATAGTTGCATTGCTTTATAATTAAAAACATTTGTATTGTAAAATGTAACGTATTTACAGAAGAGTGAAACTTCTATGTAATCACCACCGGGTAAACAAACATTGCTAATCCCTGAAAGACACCTGCATTCAGCCTCCTGATCTCAAATCTCTCCCAGTCTCTTTCCCTAGGTAACTATCATCCTTACTCTTATTGTAATCATTTCTTTGCTTTTATTCATAATTTTCTCAAGTAGTTATGCATCCCTAAACATACAATTTTCTCTTGCCTGTTTTTGAACTTTCTGTAGGTGAAACTGTACATTATATACTTTTCGGCATCTGTTTTTCTAACTCAACGTTATATTTTTGAGATTCATTCATATTATTGGATTATGGCTATAGTTTTGCTTGCTTGCTTATTTATTTATTTATTTGAGATGGAGTCTTTCTGTGTTGCCCAGGCTGGAGTGCATGGTACGATCTTGGCTCTCTGCAACCTCTGCCTCCTGGGTTCAAGTGATTCTCCTGCCTCAGCTTCCTGATTAGCTGGGATTACAGGTGCACACCACCACACTTGGCTAATTTTTGTATTTTTGGTGGAGACAGGGTTTCACCATGTTGGCCGGGCTGGCCTTGAACTCCTGACCTCAAGTGATCCACCTGCCTAGGCCTTCCGAAGTGCTGGGATTACAGTCATGAGCTATAAATGGTGCCTGGGAAGTTTATTTATGTGTATTGTTTGTATGGTATTGGATTATATGACTGCACCTCAACTTATTTTTCTATTCTACGTTCATGAATATTGGGGTTGTTTCAGATTTGGGCTAACAGGAACATTATATTAATTGCATTTTCTTCGTTACTAACAGGGTTGGGCATCTCTTATATGTCAGTTGGCTGTTTGGATTCCCTCTTCTGAAGTGCATGTCAGGGCTTTAGGGGGCTCATTTTTCTCTGTTTTGTTTATTCCTTTCTGATTTACAGACATTCTCTGTGTACTGAGCTCTCTGTCAGTTTTATGGGCCCCTCACATTTTCTCCCACTCTGTGGCTTTTCCTTCTCACACTATTAATGTTGTCTTTTGATGAAGAAAATTCTTATTTTTAATGTACTCAAATTTATCAGTTTTGTTTAACTTTCTAAAAGCTTTTTCCTTGTTTTTTTCAAACTTGTTTTTCACATATACCCCACTTGGAATTGAATTTTGTGTATGGTTTGAGGTAGGGGTCTCATTTCATGTTTTCCTTGTGGATACTCAATTTTCCCAGCCACATACATTTTTGAAATAGTTTTTTCTCTATTCTCCTTCAATTTTGTCTTTGTAATAAATCAAGTGTCCATATATATCTGATCTCTTTAAGAACAGTTTATCCTATTCCATTAATCTATTATCTGTCCTTGAACAAATATTAGGCTGCTTTAATTCATGTAGTGTTATTTTAACTCTTGATACTGGGCAGAACAAACCCTCTCTCTTCTTTGTTCTTTAAGAGTAGCTTAACTACTTTTGGGCTTTTCATTTCCATATACATGTTAGAATCTGCTTGTTGTGATTTCAGTTGGGACTGCAGTAAATCTATACACCAAGTTCATGGAGGATTGGTATTTTTATGACATTGAATCCTTCAGTGCATGGATATGGTGTTGCTTCTCATTTATTTAGGTCTTCCTTAATTAAAAATTTATAGTTTTCTGCATAGACGTCTTGAAATGTTTTGTTAGATTTATTCCTAGGTACTCAATATTCCTTTCAATGCAAATGTAAATGGTACACTTTTTCTTTTAAATTAAGATTCTAGTTGTTACTAACACAGAGAAATGTAGTTGGTTGTTGTATAATGAGTAGCCTTGAGAAACTCATAGTGTCCAATATCTTATAGATTCTGTTAGTTTTTCTATGTATTCAATCATTATCTTCAAAATAACAATAGTTTTCCTCTTTCCTTTTAAAATATTTATGCTTTTTAGTATATTTTTCTTGCCTTATTCTATTGACTGAAACGTCTAAATGTTGAAGGGAAGTGGTTGCTGTGGGCATCTTTGTGCTTATCCTTATTTCCAAAGGAAGGTATTAATATTTCATCATTAAGTTTGATGTTTGCTGAAGATTTATTGTAGGTAACAATATCACATTAATAATTCCCCTTCTTTTTCTAGTTTGCCGATAGTGTTTATTTAAGATAATAATAGAACATTATACCTTATAATTCCTTTTTAGATCTGTGAAACAGTCACGTGTTTTGCTTTATATTCTCAATGTGATGAATTATATTGATTGATTTTTTTTTAACATTAAGCCAGCTTTGTGTTTTTGAAATAAACTAAGTTTAGTAATGAAGAATCCTCCTATTTCAAATCCCTGGATTCAGATTGCCTTTTCCTGTTGCTTAGAATGTTTGCATCTATATTCATATATGAAATTCATCTGTCATCTCCCTTCTATGAATTAAGGTTTCAAGTCTATGTTAGTCTCAAAAATGAGTTGAAGAATATTCCTTCTTACATTTTCTGAGCATCTAAAAGATTGGCATGATTTCTCACTTAAATATTTTGTGAAATTTACACATGTGCAACTTTATTACATAGAAAGGGCCATCTTCCAAATTACATTAAAATCTACAAATTGCATAAAATTTCAATTGTAATAAATTATAATCATGTAAAATTATAATCACACAATTAAAAAATTAAAATTGCATATAGATAAAAATCACATAAATAACAATTTTACAAAAATTACATAATACATTACAAAATTGCATGATGAAATCTTCCCCCAAACAGGCTTTGGAGTCAGATTGTGTCTGCATGAATTTCGGTGTTGATGGCAGGCTGTGCAGTCCTGCGCCCATCTCTTTACTCCTCTGAGCTCTCGATGTCCTTCTCTACCATGGGGGTTTGCTAATGGTTCCTCTACCTCCTTCAGATGTCCAGAGGAGTAAATCAGTGATACGTAAATCAATTCACCCTGAACTTGGTCTAGAAAAGGTGTTTAATATTTGGTAACAACATTCATGATTATATGTTAATAATTTAATTATTCACGCAAGTGTTTATTGAGCATCTATTGTGAGGCCAGGCACACTAGATACTGGGAAGCAACAGGTGGCGAAATTGGATGTGGCCTTTCATGCACTTGGAGCAAGAATTCAGCGCTTGTTCCTGCAGGTCCATAACCCACCCCCACTGAAATGAAAAGGAGGCTGATGTTTACCGTGCCACTTCTGTGCACCTCTTTTGAGCTCTGCATACTGCTTTTGTGCCAGACAGGCAAGAATCAATGAAAGCAGCTATTTCTGGCCGGGTGCGGTGGCTCACGCCTGTAATCCCAGTACTTTGGGAGGCCGAGGAGGGTTGATCGCGAGGTCAAGAGATCGAGACCATCCTGGTCAACATGGTGAAACCCTGTCTCTACTAAAAATACAAAAAATTAGCTGGGCATGGTGGCACATGCCTGTAATCCCAGCTACTCAGGAGGCTGAGGCAGGAGAATTGCCTGAACCCAGGAGGCGGAGGTTGCGGTGAGCTGAGATCGCGCCATTGCACTCCAGCCTGGGTAACAAGAGCGAAACTCCGTCTCAAAAAAAAAAAAAAAAAAGCAGTTATTTCTGCTACGTGGCAGTCAGAGCCTAATATTGAGCTCTTCGGAAACCAACTCATAGCAGTCATATGCAAGGGCTACTTCCTTTAGGAAAGGAAGGAAGAGGTCTTGCTTTTCCTAAGCTAGGTTCTCTGGTTATATTTCTTGACAAGGGCCAAATGTGTCATACAAAGGACTGTTTCCATTGTCCCTGTTTTCCCAGTTTCCTCCAAATCCCACCAGCTTCTCTGCTACTGCAGGGAGTTTACAGGAAACATGTGCACAAAAGGAAGAACTTGCTGAGACCCTGGCAAGCTGGAAACAGAATCCAGGTGGCTGAAGTCTAATCTTCCCCTTCCCCAGGTAATTTCTCTCCCTTGAGTGTGAACTTGTGAAATCAATAGTTTTCAGGTGGCCCATGGCCCCTCCAGTATTTCTGGACTTCCTTACACCAGTGCCTCTTTTTGTGTGTGCCATATGTGGCATTGAGTCTCTGCTACATGTTTGTGATGGTTTTGTGAGGCCTCAGGAATAATACCTATTTATTGGCTTCGTGTGAGGATTCACTGAGACACGTTAGGAATGCAGTCATGTCTGGTTGGCAGCATAGAATAAGGCTCATTTATGGAAGTGGTTGTTCGGTCAAGTGGAGCGGTCTATCTGCAGATATACAGATACAGAGATCAACAAACATAGATGGAGATACAGCTGTAGCTAGACGCACATGTACACATACAAATAGTATATTCACATATGGGTTAATTCAACATTCTTTTCTTTTTTGAGACAGAGTCTCAGTCCATCAACCAGGCTGGAGTGCAGTGGTGCAATCTCGGCTCACTGTAACGTCCACCTCCTGGGTTCAAGTGATTCTTGTGCCTCAGCCTCCCTAGTAGCTGGAATTACAGGCATGTACCACCATGCCCGGCTAAGTTTTTTTTTTTTTTTTTTTTTTTTTTTTTTTTTTAAGTAGAGACAGTGTTTTGCCATGTTGGCCAGGCGGGTTTTGAACTCCTGACCTCAAGTGATCTGCCAGCTTTGGCCTCCCAAAGTGCTGGGATTACAGGTGTGAGCCACCACGTCTGGACTAATTCAACATTTTAACAAATAATCTAGTGCCTACTATGTGTGACTCACTGTATTCATATTTACATGAGTGGGCCGATTATTAGTCCTACTTGTGAACCCCCTAAAAAGAATCGAACATCTGAATTTCTGTAAGGAGTGTTGGAAAAAGTGTTTTCCAAAATGAGCAAAGATGGAGCAATGGGACTTTTGGGGGTGGGCTTCACAGGTTACCTGCTAATCATTGATCTCAATGTGGGTCTAACCTGGGCAGTGAGACATGGCCGTTGACGGGCACTGCTGCAGAAGACCTGGCATTCTGCCTCCTTGTGGAGTCAGACTTTGGCCCACTGCAGTGTTTGCCATTGTGGGGACATCAGATGCTGATGGGCGGAATGAATGTGGAGGAAGTTGGCTTCACTAGGGCAGGGAATGAATGGCCACCACTGCTTTTGTGCCAAAGGACTGAGCCTCCCTGGGAGAGTGGACAAGAACAGGCTGGAGGAGGGGTGCCCTTCATCATCTCGTGAGCATCTGGGCCAAGTTCAGGGCTGGTGCTCTGCTTCGGATAGATTCAGCTGGTGGCGCAGAGATCTGTGAGCTTGCCTTTGCGGCACTGTAATGATACATAAAAGCAGCACGAGGTGCTCCTGACTGTGGATTAATTTGGAGATGACTTTCTCTGTTGAAGAGTGGCAAGACTCTTGCAAGTTCGTAAAAATACACTTGTTTGGTATGAGAATAAAAAGCAGTGGCTGAAGAACCAGTCTGCTATGGGCAAGGCTTCTCTGGTAAGTTAAACAAATTCAGGCTGGGATTTAGAGGAATTTGTGCTCATGTAAGGATGAGGGCATGCCAAAGAAAAAACTTCAGTATGCAAAATTATTACCGGGAGGCGATTTAGAAATACAGATACTTGCGTTTATTGGACAGATCTGGAGCAGTTACTGTCTGCTGCAAAGGTTGCCACTACAGATGCCATTATGGTTTCTGTTTGACTGTGGCCACCAAGACTAAATGGGGGAACACTGGAATTACAAAAGCGTGGAGGAAGGGAGGGAATTTTTGCAGCTCACGAATAACGTTGTAAATGGAAGAGCTTGTTTTACCCCCCAAAAGGAATAAAAAACTTGAGTTTATATGAGAAGTGTTAAAAATATATTTCCCCTATACTTTTGCCTTCTGATGAATTCTGTTTTAAAATTGTAATTTAAAGCAAAATTAAAAGTAAGCCAGGGTTGTGGGGGCATGGAGTGGAATCCAGGTACCTGAGCCCCACTTCCCAAGATGTGGACTTAGCTGGTCTGGGATAGATCCTAAATTCAGAATTTCTAACAAGCTCCCAAGTATGCTGATGCTGCTGGTCTGCACATCATACTTGGGATGGCACTGAGTGAGAAGTTGTTAATTTTCCATTTCTGAAGGTATTGAGCACAGAATGATTCTCAAATTTGGCTGCAATAGAGTCAACTAAGGAGCTTTAAAAAAGTCCTAGACCAACAACAGCAGAAAGTCCTGTAAAAGCAAGCTCACGATCTCTGCACCATCAGCTAAATCTATCTGAAAGAGAGCACCAGCCCTGAACTCGGCCCGGATGCTCACAAGAGGATGAGGGCTGTGGGGTCCAGGCATCTGTATTTGTAATAGCTTCCCACATAGTTTGGTGTGTAGCCAAGGTGAAGAACTGCTGCTCCGGGAGAAAATTATCCGAGGCAACGGTAACCAAAGGTCATAGTCCTCACGAGGGGTCGGAATCGCTTTGGAGACCACGAGTATTTTGTAACACTTCCCGTCCTATCGTGAAATTCACAGATTGTATAATCTATTTACACATCATTAAAAACAGTTCTTTCTGTAATATAAAGGAGAGACAAAGAGAAGTTGAAAAAAGTAACTTTTAGTAAATACATATATATGTACACATTATATATGTATGTACATCTGATAGGTAAATGCTTGAGCACGAGATCTCTAGAAGACATAATAAAATATCCAGGTGTTTGCCCCGTAAGAACGTGACCCTGACGGCCCCAGATCCAGGCCCAGCCTGGAGCACAGGACCAGTGACTCAGACATTACTGGCTTGGTGTCATGGTGCCTTGGTTTTCCAAGTTGGTGAAAAACGCTCAGGAAATTTCTGGACACAACAACACACCTTGACTGATGCTGGGTTCCTGCATATTCTGCTCATGCTAAAGCAGGCAATAGTGGTCTGTGATTGCATGTCAGAGAGTGAGGGTCCAGGGAAGGAAATTACCAGCTGGTTGTTCACCGGCATGCACTTAGGCTCAGTTCAGAGCATTTCAGAGGTTCCAGCTTCCCTCTTCGTCCCCCAAAGGCGAGGACGTCTCCACTGTCACCGAGCCACCACAAACGGCACCCTGGAGTGTCTCGGGGCTCCCCGGGGATCTGACGCGGAATAAGGACTGAAGGCAGCTCACTGAAACCCACTCGAGGCCAGTGTCACCTTCCACACGGCAGCAGCGTCTGCAGACCCGGGTGCTGGGCGAAACTGCGGTTTCCCACCCCAGATGGCTGCAGGCGCCCGCCCATTCGAGGGGTGGAGAGAAGGGCTGCGGGCTTCCAGCCAAGCTTCACCCTCACTGAAGGTCTGGGTTCAGGTCCCACTCCCCAAGCGTGCAAAGGGACCCTTGTAGAAGAGATAAAGGAGCTTCCTGCACATCCCTTGCACTCGCCCCCCCAGAGATAATCCTGGGAAATATTTAGCGATCTCCAGTGCCCTCTAGTGGCAGATACTTGTCATGCCAGGCACCAAAATACGGTTCATTTAATTTTTATTGTTTAAAAACCCACCCCAGCCCATGCAGGTCTGTATATTAACAACCTCAAGCTTTCCTGCATTTCCTTTTATCATCCCAATCTTGCTACACCCCTAGATAATATTTACATTTTTTCTTTGCATTTACAAATGATATATATGTATATTATATTTATATTTGTTTCTATAGGTTACATAGACATGTAGACATGTAGAAATATATGTGTGTACATATAAAGTGTATGACATATATATACAAAATATATTTTATATGGAATATATGTATATATATTTTATGTTTACAAATGTAAAAAATATTTAAAAAGTATATCAATATATCAATATATAATACATTTAATTATGTATTTATACATGTTTATATAAAGTTTATGTTTATATTGATAATATATTTTTATGTACTGTATAAAGTCTGAAATACATTGTATAGGTTTATTTTTATTTATTTATTTATTTTTTGAGTTAGGGTCTTGCTGTGTTGCCCAGGCTGGAGTGTAATGGCACCGGTCACTGCAGCCTCGACCTTCTGGGCTCAAGGGATCTTCTCACCTCAGACTCACAAGTGGCGAGGACTACAGGCGTGAGTTACTATGCCTGGCTAATCTTTTGTAGAGTCAGGGTCTCCCTGCAATGCTCAGGCTGGTCTTGAGCTACTGGGTTCAAGTGATCCTCCCATCTTAGCCTCCCAAAGTGCTAGAATTACAGGTGAGAGCCGCCGGCCTGAGGTTTTTTTTTTTTTTTTTGAGACGGAGTTTCGCTCTTGTTGCCCAGGCTGGAGTGCAATGGCGCGATCTCGGCTCACCGCAACCTCCGCCTCCTGGGTTCAGGCAATTCTCCTGCCTCAGCCTCCTGAGTAGCTGGGATTACAGGCACGCGCCACCATGCCCAGCTAATTTTTTTGTATTTTTAGTAGAGATGGGGTTTCACCATGTCGACCAGGATGGTCTCCATCTCTTGACCTCGCGATCCACCCTCCTCGGCCTCCCAAAGTGCCGGGACTACAAAAAAGTGATCTGACTGTTTAACTGCTTTAGAGCGTTGTGCAGGGTGAAAATAACTTGATTTGTTTGATTTCTGTCCCCTACAGATGGACGTTTAAATGGCTTTCATTTATCTTCCATTACAAGAATACTTTGCACAGGCATGTGGGTTTTTCCTACAAGAAACACTTCCAGCTTTTCGGTTAAGTCAGAGACTCAAACCTGAAATGCAAAAGCTCGTTAAACTGTGAGGTGTTATCATCCCGCCAAAGGAATGAGGTGAGGGGAAGTTGTATAAATTTGGAACGGAAAACAAAGGCTGGATATGGGGGAGGGATGGCGAGGGGGGTCGTTTTCACGCAAAGCTGTATTCAGGCCCTGGGGTTTTTGTTTTTATATTTATTTAGAAAATAGATAAAACTTCTATCTAGTTCAAAATTCAACAACAGAAAGGTGTTAGATCTCATCTTCCTCATCCTTCTGTCTTCCAGCTGCACAGTCCTCCGCAGAGCCAGCCAAAGTCATCAGCGGCCTCTGTATCCTTCCAGAGACAGTTCAGGCATAACCAAAAAAACAAAAAAATCTTTCTCTTTCTCATTTTCCCTTCAAAACCCACCAATAATTGTACATGATATACATAGCTGGCCCCTTTTTCTCATTAAATAGCGGGAGATTATGCCATTATGAAGGAACAGGGTCCTCCATTCCCTTTGCCTGGCATTCCATTATGTGAATGAGCCAGTCCCCACCTGAAGGACACTTGGTTGGTTCCAATCTTTACTATGACAACAGTGCCACGGTGAGTCTCCTTGTACAACTTCCATTATGCACATGTGTGGGGACACATGGAGGATGCGGTGCTGGTAGCGGAATTCCTGGCTCAGAGGGTTTTTGAAAAGAGCCGCAGGTTGCCGTCTGCGGAAGCCTTGCCAGTTTGTATTCTTGTGTGATCGGCCTCACCTCTACCAGCACCAGAGCCATCGAGTGTTGTGTTATTTGAGAATTGGATAAGCAGAAAACGGTATCTCAGGGCGTTTTATGGGACATGGTAAAGTATGAGTGCAGCCAAATATCTTTTTGAGCACTGATAAGGGGCCCTGGAATTTTAGTGCCTTTCTTTAGAGGAATCTTGGGTGCTGGTCTTACCAACTCAGAGCCTCTTCCTCAATCTGCATCGCCTTAGCTGACCCCAGCGCACTTCAGGGCATTATGTGGATTTGGGGTTTTCTCATCCCGCTCTCCTTTCTTTGGGAGTGGCCTCTGAGGCTGTGGTCTTCCCATTCTCCTTGCTTTCCTCCTATCTCTGTCTCAGCCACGCCATCCCACTCCTGTCCAAAAGCCATGTGCATGAGCCATTCCAGAGGGACCTGACTTTGCTGAAAGGAATGTGATAAGGGGCCTGGGTGTTGTGCTCCTCCCTCAGTAGGCTCTGGTGCTCTGGCTCCCAGTCTATGACCTGCGATCCCCTCATATCCCATGTGCGTGACCTCTCCATCCAATAGCACAAACAATTCTCAAAGAGCCATGTGATCTGGATGCCCCCAGGCATGCCCTGCACTTCCCAGCTTTACATCCTGGCCTGTGCTGCCCCTCTGCATGTGATGGCCTCCTTGAGTCCGGCATGGGTGCATGGCCGCCTGCTCCAGCAGGTCAATCCTCAGGCCTGTGAACTTGCCCTACACACGCTCCTGTGGGACCGTCTTGTAGGTGGTGGCCACACCAGGAATCGTTTCCCAGACTCTCATTTCTCTTGAATATTGTGTCATCAAATTTCAGCACATCTTAAACAGTTAAAAAGAAAATTAACATGCAAAATTAACAGAAGAAAGGGAAAGAAGGAGAAAATGCAATCTGTCCCAAAGCCGTTCTTAACCATTTTGGGAGCAATTTCATATTTTTTAAAGCTTTAGGCAAAAAGTACAATTTTATTGATATTTGTATCTTGCTATTTCATATTCAATGCAACTCAATGTGTAAAAGCTGCCTCGGTGGCACTAAGTGATAGTTAGTCTTCCCACCCACTGAGTGCATGGACCCAGAACAGAATGGGGCCCTGAGCCCCACTGCCCAAGGCCGACTTTCCATCCGCGGCAGACATGCTCTTCAGCATCTCCACCTTCGGCTGCTATTATCTCTCTGTCGGGGCTTCCTTCAGTGCCCAGGGAAAAACACCCATCACATTTTGGAGGGAAATAAAGAAATGAAACTAAAGACCTATTTGATTTTGGCCTTTGGTTGATGGGTAATAACCTTGATAGCACGGGCATTTCTCCAGGCTGGAGGGCGGTGGTGCCACCATAGCTCACTGCATCCTCCAATACCTGGGCTCAAGCAGTCCTCCTGCCTTAGCCTCCTGAGTTGCCTGGTTACTTAAAAAAGAATATTTTGTAAAGACAGGGGCCTCACTATGTTGCCCAGGCTGGTCTCGAACTCCTAACCTCAGGAGATCCTTCTGCCTTGGTCTCCCAAAGTGTTAGGATTACAGGCCTGAGCCACTACATCTGGCCCAGGCATTTACTTCTTTTTAAAAAGAGGCGGGTTGAGTTTCTGGGGGGAAGCTAGCTTTCACCTGCCTTCCTGCTACCTGGGAGGTGCTGTTTATGAATTCAGGATTCATCTGTCCACATTGATGATTTTCTTAGCTTGTGAGGTTACTCAAACACAATCATTATAGATAGAAAACTTTCCCCAATGGCCCCTTGAGACAGGTTGAATAATGTCATTCAATCTCTATACCCTCCCTCTGCAGTGCATATGGTCACTCTTTCTTTTAATCATGAGAAAACAGAAGATAAGTCTATAGGAGGATGGAAACTTGGTCTCAGGAGTGGGGCTCAGGGCCCTGTTCCATTCTGGGTAAGTGCTTGGGAAGACCGCTAATTCTTCACTACTTAGTGTCACTGTGGCAGCGTTTACACATTGAGTTACAGTGAATGTGAAATAACAAGATACAAATGTTAATAAAATTATAACTTTCTGCATAAAGCTTAAAATAATGTGAAATCACTCAAAAATGGTCAAGAACAGCTTTGGAGCAGATTGTACTTTCTCTTCCCTCCCTCCCTCCCTCCCTTCCTGGAGAGATTGTTACAGGGAGGCCTACCGGCATGCGGCCTAACTCTAGCTCTGGAGGCAAATGGTATGTGGGGGCTTGCAGGAGGCAGCGCTGTGCTTGCTGGAGCTCAGCTCTAACTTGGGTTGGGTTTGCATCTAGCTGCTGCTTGGCCCAGGGAAGTCTCCAGCTGCTGCTTGGAAACCAACAAAAACAGCTGCGAGCGCATTTGAGTTGTGCCTCCGCCATCTTTCCAGCCTCAGTCAGATGGGCATGGAGACGCTTCTGGAAGGTATGCCATGACACCTGTCCAGGGAGAGCCCCAGGTCCAGTTCCAGCTTCTATTGGTTGGTGATGGTGGTACTGGAGAAATGACCTTTGTGAAACATCATTCTTCTGGTGAGTTTGGGAAGAAAGAAGTAGGGAGCCACCTTGGGTGCTCAGGTTCATCCCCTAGAGTGCCACCCAATAGGGGACCTGTGGAGTTCGGTGTATGGGACACAGCTGGCCAGGAGAGATTCGGTGGACTGAGAGACAGCTGTTATGTCCACGCCCAGTGTGCCATCGTAGTGTTTGATGCAACATCCAGAGTTACTTACAAGCATGTGTCTACCCGGCATGGAGATCTGGTACGAGTGTGTGAACACAACCCCATCGTGTTATGTGGCAACAGAGTGGACAGTAAGGACAGGAAAGTGAAGGCACAATCCATTGTTTTCCACCGAAAGAGGAACTTTCATACTACCACATTTCTGCCAAAAGTAACTACGACTTTGAAAGCCCTTCCTCTGACTTTCTAGGAAGCTCACTGGAGACCCTAATTTGGGATTTGTTGCTGTGCCTGCTCTCACCCCACTGGAGGTTGCCATGGACCCAGCTTTGGCAGTGCAGTGTGAACACGACTTAGAGGCTGCTCAGACAACCGCTCTCCCGGGTGAGGATGATGACCTATGAGGAGGAAGCAGGAGCCCAGCGTTTGATAGGCAGCTGTCTAGTTTGAGAGGCAGCTGTCCTGTGACGTCAGCGGTGCAGCGTGTGTGCCACCTCATTATTACCTAGCTAAGCAGAACATGTGCTTCATCTGTGGGGTGCTGAAGGAGGTGAGTGGGCTTTGGAGTGAATGTGGCAGCTTAAAAAATACCTTCAGTGCCAGGCATGGTGGCTCACGCCTATAATCCCAGCACTTTGGGAGGCCGAGGCGGGTGGATCACCTGCGGTTGGGTGTTCGAAACCAGCCTGACCAACATGGAGAAACCACGTCTTTACTAAAAATACAAAATTAGCCGGATGTGGTGGCTCATGCCTGTAATCCCAGCTACTCGGGAGGCTGAGGCAGCAGAATCACTTGAACCTGGGAGGCGGAGGTTGCGATGAGCTGAGATAGCGCCATTGCACTGAAGCCTGGGCAACAAGAGTGAAACTCCGTCTCAAAAAAAAAATACCTTCATTGTTTGGACCTGCTTATTTTATCTGTTCTGCAGTATAATTGATTCCTTGACTTTCAAATATAAGACTGCCACAGTCACATCACAATATTCAGTGCAGAAATTTTGTGTTATTGTCGTTCCCATTCCTTTTTTGGTTAGAATTAGAATAAAGTTGTATTTCAAATATCTGAAAAAAACAAACAACAATAACAACAACAACAACAAAACAGTAGTGAGTTCCAGAAGCACTGGAGTAAGACAGTGACTTGGTGATAAGTCTTTCTGGAGGAGAGGGAAAATGCTTCCATTTGATTATCGGTGAAATCTGGTGGCCACTGAAACCACTTCCCATTAACTTGGGTGGGGAAGGCGGATACTTAGCTTCACGTTCCCAGCGGACAGCATTCTGCAATGGAAGATGTAGCTTCACAGTATGTCCCACTCCTTCAGGATTCTGTGCTGCACATCAACTCTGACGTGAATGACATTCTTCCTCCCTGGCATTGTGCAGTGCCCACCCTGGGCAACTGTGCACTCCAGCCCTGGATAGGTTGATTTGTACAAGGAAGGCTGTTTGCTAGTAGGTATACAGAGAGAATGCATTTTATATGTAGAGTTAGTGTCTTTTAAAAAGAGAAAGTGGAAAAAGCCTGAAGATGCAAAAAGCCATCTTTTCACTCTGAGACCGCTTCCTCCCCCGCTTCTTGTAGGAAAAGACCTGGTTCTTCAGACTCCATCCATGGAAGAAGGGAACACTGGTCACGGGGAAGTGGGCTCTGCACAGGGTTCCAGACACAGCAAAAAAAAAAAAAAAAAGCCTGCCATAGGTAGGACCAGGAAAAGGGGGCCTCAGTCAAAGGGCAGTGTGGCCTCAAAGTTGACCCCAAGGCTTGGGGGATACTTCTGTTCCCTTCTGCACCCAGCGTCAGAAGAAACCGTTCATCTGCCTTAACCCTTTCACTGAATCATCCCTGCATCTCGGCACCCCTGAAACCACACAGAGAAATCACTCCTGCTCTAAACCCTTTCTTGGTGGCCCCTCTGTGGCAGCAGTGACTTAGAGCCTCAGCACTAGTGGTAGTTGTGTTTATGAAGCTGCCACAAACACTGAACTAGTAGACACTGAATCATTGCTCCTAGGAGAAGCACAGAGTTAGGTTCCTGCTGGCCTCTGGTCATGTTTTGTAAGCTGATCAGTACATGACCTTGTTCTACATGTTTCTGTTGACAGATGCCTTGTCTGAGGTATAGTGTGAATCATTAGCACTGAACTCAGGACCAGCAACGCTGTGGCTGAGGCCTGAAGGAAGCACAATGATTTCCTCCGTAAGGCGCCTCACAGCCTCTCATGCCTGAGAACTCCAGCCATCACTGCTGCACAATGCCTAGGGCCATTCTAAATGCGAAATCACCAAAGAAACCTCGCAAAAATGTGGAAACTATGGCACTAAATAGACCATGACAAGGACACTTTGCAGTATGAGAACTGGCGCCAAGAGGTGGGATGTCATCGTGTTCTTCCCCAGCACTGGGCAACACAAAGTTCTCTCCATTCTGCCGGTGTCTTTGAGTGACAAGGAATTGCTGGGAATATTGGTTTTTGGGGTGACAAATAGATTGTATTGAATAGCTGAATTTGCAAATATGGAATCTGTGAATAATAAGGGTTGTCCATATCCTCAGTTAATTGCTGTTTAAAAACCAGGTCCTTTCCCAGTTTGTCTATTCACTGCGGTCCCAGGTCTCAAAAGTGATTCCTTCCAGGGGTCAGGTGGACAGTGCAAGCGTCTGGTGGTGACTCAGGTGGAACAGAGACCACTGGCCTTGTCCAAAGGAGGCAGCACCTCCTCCCCTCCCATAAGCCTTGTGGGGCGTGGGGCCCATAATTTCTACTTGGGAGGGGCCCACAGTGGCATCTGTGTCAGTGTGGCCAGGGATGTCTCTGGAGGAAGGGGTTGCAGACTGAGATTTTCTGTGTATTTGGAGGGTGGGTTTAGGGTGCTGAAGGGCATTGAGGCGGGGCGTCTAGGGCTTCCCCTGTCTTCCCGTAGTGCTACCTCTGGGACTTCATTTTGTCAGAGTTCCTGATATTTCATGAGAAAGCTGGAAATCCAGTTTTTATTTTTAATCAGAAATGTCAGGATTTAAAAATATAAGCAACTAACTGAACAATTAAAAAACCCTGACCATTGTGCAAGGCAAATGAAATAGGCATAGTCAACCTAAGGCTGCTGTGTTCCCAGGTGCCTGGCCAGCTGGGATACAGGCGAGGGGCCGAGGCAGGGGCAGGTGACCCTCTTGCCCACGGCCTGTGCATTCCACATGTTGGTGCTTGGACCCATTAACACTGACTGCCACGTATTTCTGTTTGAAGAAAGTCCTGCTACTCTGCGTGAGTCGTGTCTGTACTGAGGGCAGGGTCGAGCTGATGTCGCTTACAAAGTCCACCTTCAGTGGACGATTATAACGGTTCACATGAATTGAATTAACAATATTTTTATATCTGAGGCTACACAAACCTAAAGGAAATGTGACTTCTACAGAGAGAATGAAGATGTTCCTAGCACTTTCAAATATATCGAGCATTTCTTCAGTGAGTGTATTTTTTTATCTGGCGCATCTTGTGTATGAAAGCTTTCTGTGAGGTTATGTTCATGAAAACAAACGCCTTTTTTTTCTTTTCCTAATAAAAGCAGGATAATGAAAGATAAGGATAAGGTTATACTATGGCTACAGTGGTTGTCAACAGGCCTTTTGAGATTGTCTTTTTCTGTGGCTATCGGATAATGAATTGGAGTTCTCCACTGAGCTCACAGAAGGTAGCTTTTCAGATCTGGGAGCAGATAATCAGAGAGACACTTTTTCCATGCAGCACGTTGAAGGGCATCGTTTGGTCTTGTGGCTGCACCAACTCAGTCTGGTCCAGCACCGATCTTACTAATTACCACAGGTGGACCTTTGACTCAAGGAGGCAAACAAGGCTTTGGGGCACTTCTCTGTGACCGCCTTGAGACCCTTCAGAAGTGATGCTCCGCCAATCTGGGAGCCGCTTGTGTGATAATGATTCTCCAATCATTATCTCCAACTTTACGTGGACGAGCAACATGACCTAAGGCATCAGGGACACCAGAAAGGACACTTTTTATGCAGCTTGAGATGTGAGTAGAGAGCAAAAGAGATTTCAAAGATGAGCACCGCCGTTCTCTCGACGTTATAAAGTGTCTTCTGGGTGACAGCAGTATATCCTTACGCATGATTGCACTTAAGCTTCGTTTGTTTGGAAAATAACAATCTGTTCTGTGCTCACTATGGACCCAGTGTGGGCCTAGATGTTTTATGTGTGCAGGGCCTCATTCATGTAATGCTTTCAGTGATTGGGAGAGGCAGCAGTGGTACTTGCCCCCATTTTATAGGGGAGGAGACAGGTCCTTGAACAAGTGAAGAATCCAGCTGGGACTCCCGAGCTCAAGTCTGTGGATCCCAAAACTTGTGCTTGTTGAGGCTCAAGAGAAGACAGAGCTCGCGGTGGCTTGGACGTGGCAGGGACTCATTTCATCTATCTTTTCTCAAGACATGGGTGGTGGGAGTCATCAGGCTGATAGAGCGTTTGACGAAAGTTCAGAGAACTTTAGCCTGGTTAGCAGCGTGCTTGGAATCACCTTGTAGGGTCTGCCTTAAATCATGGAGATTATTGCAAATTCATTACCAATGTAAAAAAACCACTAAGCCTGTCAGTGATCACTGCCAGGGAGGGCCATTGTAGACTACTGCTCGATGAATCATGCCTGAGTAGGGAGAGTCGCTGTCATTTTCCTTTCTGTCTTGTTTCTATGAAGCTCCTCACCTTCCTGTCTCAGCCAGATGCTTCATCAACCCCATCTCCTCCCAGCTCCTTGGGAAACTTACCAGATCTTTTTTCTTTTTGCTTTTGAATTGTCTTTTTCTGTCACCTGGACCCTTCCTGTTTTCTTTTTCAGCAATGTTGTAAAGTTGAAAGAATTGTGCAGAGAAAGTCACACACTTACCACCCAGATGCCACACCTGGCATTTACGTTATGTGCCGAATCACACATCTGCTCTTCTGTCCATGCTTCTAGTCACGCACCGAGATTTAAAAAATGCATTTCGCAGTGGGTTGCATACATGACACACTCTCTCCCTCAACACTTCAGCGGGCACACCGCTGACCAGATTTCAAGATTCAGCTTTGTTTCTTTTTCTGTTAAGTACAAATTTACAGTGAAATGCATACTTCTCACATGTAGCATTGGGCAAGTTTCCCCCATTAGCTTTTAATACATTTGCAAATCTCTTCTCTTAAAAAATCAAACCAAATCTGTCCTCACTTCAAGCCCATTCAGCTACTGCCCCATGTTGCTCCTCCTCAGTTCCAGTCAGATGTTTTGAAAGCCTTGTCCCCATTGCTTCCCTCCAGCCTCTCCCTGTACCCATCTGGCCCCTTCCCTAACCCTTCTGCCATCTTCACTGAGGTTACCAATTCCTTCTGTGTCACCAAATCAAGGAACGTTGTCCACTCGTCACTCTCCTTCGCTCCTGGTGGCACCTCAAGCTCCTTTTCTAGGGACTCACACCCTTGCCTGATTTGCACGGTGTCACATGCGCTGGGCTTTCTCCCAGCCCTCTGGCTACATTCTTTTTCTTATTTGAAATCTCCTTTGCCATTTTCTTCTCTGGAATTAAGTAGGGGAATTGCTTAGGGCTCAGCAATTCCATACTTTTTTTCTGACTCCATGCTTGTAACGACACGACCTCATCCTCTTCTGGTCAGTTTCCACCTCCACACACGTGACCCTCACATGTGCATGCTGCCTGGCATCTGCCCTGGAGCTCAAGGCCTGTATTCAGGCCCCAGTGCCCCTTCTTGGATGGTCCAGAAGTACCTAGCCTGTTCACGTTCCAAAACCTGACTCAATCTTTCCTCTTCACACTTGTTCGCTGTCAGTCCATTTTGTGTGGCTAGAATGGAATATCTGAGGCTGGGTAATCTATAAAGAGAAAAAACGTTTGTTTGGCTCAC